>PVIJ01000937.1:0-164403 GCA_004024925.1 Scalopus aquaticus | reverse complement strand
AAATTTGCTTAGCTGCAAGACTGCCCAGCAGAGACAGAACAGGATTACAAACTCCGAGAGGTGTAAGCACTGAGAAGGCAGGGAAATCGTTCCTGTGCAACAGAGGGAAACTCATAAGCATAGATATTAAAGATGGAAGAAGCCTGTGAGATCGACTCCCTCCTGTGGATCCAGAGTGGGGGAAGGGACCAGCACACTAGCTGCTGACACTTCAGGTTGGGGAGACCAAGCCTCCGAGCAGGGCAGCTTGAAGCCAGGTTCCTTCTTTCCTGAGTACTCCGAAACACCAAAGCCTTAAAACTACTTACCCTACGTTTACAAAGCACAGTTAATCTTCTCGCAGAATCCCAGCATCCCAATGGACTGTGCAGGATGCGAACCATTTCACATCTCACAGATGAGGGAGCCTTGGGAGCAGGCTGGTGGCTTCTCCCAGGTGGTGAACTGGACACTGAGCCCCCTAAGTCCCCTCCCCCCCGCCCCCCCCCCGCATGGACGGAGGGGTGTCACTTCCAGGGACCCCACCACAGTCTGTGATAAAACCGAATTAGTTATTTTTAGTTTGATATCCAAATAAACAACATATTCCTCTGAAGAAGACAATGTGGGTGTGTGCTAGCGTCATGGGGTGCAGGAGTGGGTTCTTGACTCTAGTCTGGGCAGTGGGTATGAAGCTGAGAGTTATGGAAGTGACAGAGCCACAGAATGCTCCAGGGAGCCCTCAGAAGTGAGCGTCTCTCTGCAGGACCACCGCTGTTCCCTTACATAGGCCACCAGGCACAAACACAGGGATAGGGCTACTGGGGTGGGTTGGGAGGGTTTGCAGTAGTCGCGCAGACGCAGTAGGAGGACATGTGATTGCACGTCGGAGACTGGAGGCGGTACCCACCCAGACGCGGAGATCTTTGTATTAAAATGAGGACCAGGTCCCAGGAAGTGCAGGGTTCTGCTCAGAGCGCATGTGCCGCCTGGGTCACACCCACTGGTCGCCGCCACTGGCTACTTGCCTTGTTGCCTTGTCTCGGGCTGAGACAATTACCTAAAACAAAACAAAAAAATTCTAGGGACAGAGAGTAAGAGAGTAAGTACTGACCTGCTGCTAATCTCTAAGCTATGCGTTAGGAGCACTTTTTTGTTTTAAAAATTTATTTATGCATAAAAAACAAGAGCTAGGGTATAGGCCAGAGGTGGGTGGGTGGGGAGGGGCGACAGGCTTCACCAGAGACAGAGTGGGGAGCAGAACAGGCAGATCTACTGAAGCACACTGCTGAGGGGAGCAGTGGGCAAGACAGGAGAGGTCTGCTGTGCTATGTGGGTCAGCTGCCTGGCTAGAGACCTAACTCTTGCTGCAGTGGCTGCTGATAGTGCTGAGACTTAACCCCTTGCACCACCAGTGAGGCCCCCTTTATGTGCACTTTTGTTAGTGCCCTTGTTTTGCAAGGGGAAAGAAGCGAGCACACCCAAGAGGCTCCTCGCAGTAAGAAAGTCTTGGGAGTTAGGTAATTTTGGGAAACACTTGTGTATGGTTCCTCCGGTAACCCCTGCAAGTTGTTGACCTCCTCATGAAATTATGAATCTTCTAGAGGGGAAGGAGGGTCCAGCATTTCCTGGAAATATGTGGGGGCTATTCTGATTTGGGCAGTGCATCTTGAATGAAAGCTCCTCCTTTCATATGCATCATTGGACTCAGGCAGGGGGTCTGGTGGGTACTTTTTGAGTCATGCCTCAGCTCTCCGCAGGCCTTTTGGAGGAGAAAAGACAGAAAACTAAAAACTCTAAGAAGAGGCTTAAAAGAAGTGGGGAATTCATTTCTACTGAGAAAACAAAACTGGCCAGTCACTAAGTAGATTTTAAAATATCTATTGATAGCATGTGTGTGTGTGTAGGGGGGGTTGGTACCCAATGTGGTGACAGGCTGTTTCTGAAAGGAGAAGACAGGGAGCTCCTCTTGCCTGGGGCCGAAAGGCCTGTGAGCACCCATTAGTGTGAAGGCTGGGCCTGGAGACTGGCCAGGCCCACAGGGCTCAGCATCCAGCTGCCCAGATAGGCCCTAGCACTCTGGATGGGGTTGCCTGCTCTAGGGAGGGGACAGGAGAAAATTACCCACATGGAGCAATTTCTGAACACTAAGACAAACTATGGGTTCTGTCTGGCAAAGGAGGGGCTTGGGACTTGGGTGGGTTCATCCAGCGGGAGGGGGGAGGGGGAGATGGCGAGCAGCGAGAGGAGAGTCAGGCTCAGACTCACAGCCCTTTGAAAAGGTCCTGAAGCACCCTGTGGGGCACTCTGTCCTTCTTCCCACACAGGCATGGCCAGGCTGAGCCAGGTCCCCGAGGCCCCGCCTGTGAGAACAGAGGCTCCACACTCCTGACAACTGCAGTGGCCATGTCTGAGGTCCCTCTTGATCTCGATGGTCTTTGCGTCTTCCCTCATCCCTCCCTGACCTTTTCTCAATGAAGAGAGGGGACAGGCAGCCCTGGGCGAGGGTGGTGAAGAGGGACAGAGAGCGCCACAAAACAAAAGGAAAATAATGAAGAGAGGCTGGGCCCCAGGGATGGGCTTCTTGCAAAGTCCTGAGTTTCATTAAATATAGAAAGGTAGGATGAAAAAATAATATTCACTCATTGTTACAGTTTCAAAGTCGGAAGCTGGCCTTGATTTCAAAGAACTTGTATGTAATGTGATGCATGGCTTTCTCTTCTGTCTCTCTTTTATAGGTAAGTGACATTTCATTCTGCTCATCCCCAAGGCAAAGTTGGATGTTTTTAAAGTGGAAAAAAAAATTGAGCGGAAAAAGAAACGGGGAAGGTGGGCAGAGGGCAGCGCAGGTAGGTGCCTCTGATTCTTCGACTTTGCACACACAGAGAGGGGAGGCTCTCCCCCAGAGCCGCTGGTGAATACCTTTCTCTGGGACTAGAGGTCCAGGTCATGGTTGTGGCTTTTGAGATGGAGATGCCTTTGCTCTTGGAAAGAGGTCATTTCTATCAAATGGATGCAGGTGCTGTCACCCAGGGTCTTTTTCTGGAGAAGTTTCAAGTCTGGAGTGAGTTGGAGTTTAATACCTCATGTGATGTGTCAGCTGCTTTGCTGTGGATAGGTGGCAGAAGAAATAAGGGGGAAACTGTGGACATCCAGAGAGGCAGAATTAAGTACATTCCAGGGAGGAAAATTAAGAATGTGAAGTGCATTTCTGCCTTGATGGAGTGGGGTCGAAAATTTTGGAAGGACAGGAGGCTCGTGGGGAAACTGAGATCCTCTGGTACGTAAGGATCATTTGGTTAATTTCAAGGTCTGTCTAATTACTATGGATGTATTTTCCCCTCCTGCCTGGTCACTGAGGCATTATTACCACTATTTCTTCTTTGGTATGAAACAGGGGTCTTTCTGATGCTGGAGGCTGATTTATCATTTTAATCACCTTACCCTTTCTTAGTCATTCAAGGAAGGCATGTAGAAGTTCAAGATTGCATTGGGCTTTCTACTACTCTGAAATTCAGTTGTTCTCGCCTAAGATTAAAGGGGAAGTGCTTTTATTTTTCCTGTAAGTTGAAAACAATCCACTGAAATAATTGAATTATGACTCTGTTCATAAGTATTTATTTTCTTTGAGAGAGAGAAAGAGATGTAAAACATTTTATTTAACAGTCTATAAATCTAGGCTGGCAATGTAAAACTCAATTCAATAAG
Source organism: Scalopus aquaticus (assembly GCA_004024925.1). NCBI lineage: Eukaryota > Metazoa > Chordata > Mammalia > Eulipotyphla > Talpidae > Scalopus > Scalopus aquaticus. The sequence continues at coordinate 160,716 of PVIJ01000937.1, read as the reverse complement.
AATATTTAAAATGTGCAGCCTGTTGTGTGTCTAATTAAAGAAGGTATACAGAATTGATGGGGGTAGAGGGTGGTAGGAAGGGGAGAAAGAATTTCTGTCTGTGCGGAAACCCTCCCAGGAGAAGCACTTATCCACACAGAAGAGAGGAAGCTGGAGATATTAGAAATGTTAGAAAGAGGCAAACACACCAGAGTGTGCTATTAAAGATGTCTAGTTCTGTTTCTAAAATTTGAATACACAATGTTCTTTAACTTCTTTTTGCCTCAATTTCAGCAAGGTGGGGTGGGGGGGGGTAGATAAGTCAAAATGCAGCTTCCTGCCCTGTAATGGGAACAGTCTCACTGTAGACAGGACATCACTGCATCTTTGTTCACAGTGTTCTCTTGAAATCTTGGGGTCTTTCATTATGTTTTCACTGAAGGTGGGAGACTCCTTCCATTTCATGGCTAGAGACAGGCTGGGGAATGCTTCTAGGTATTTGCCCTGCTTAATGGGAAAAATGAAGCTTCTTTTCTGGATCATAGCCCAAGAAGAACTCTGAGCACCCCCAAACTGCTTTGAGAACAGAGACAAAACTTGCAAACAAGAACAATCCCTAAATCCTGCTCCAAAGGGCAATAGAAGATGGGGCTTTTAGTCTGGGGCTTTCTGTCACCCCCTTGTCTCATAAGGCAGATTTCTCTTTGCTACCTTAGGATCAAGGCTGATTGAAATGTTGACTTAGTTGGAGAATGTATCTTTTGTTTGAAATTTGTCAACACAATAAGGGCTGTGACATAATTCCTTCCTTGTTTTGAGATTGCACCTTTTATGCAGATGCCAAGAGTTGGATGGATGGGAAAAGGGTAGGGGTGTTGTTTGGATGGTGGAGCTGGCCTTGTGACTGAGGCAGGGCATTGGGAGACCCAGGATAATGACAATGGAGAAAGTCAGTGTTTAGAATCTCTACTAAGGATGTAATCAGTGTATTTTAATTCTACAAGAAAACTTTCTACTGACTGTATGAGTATAGGAATATATGCGAATGGTTTTAATATGTTATGATTCCTGGCATTATGAATTTGCACCTGCCTTAGAAAAAGCACATTCCAGCATTGCCATGCCGATGAGTGAGGAGGATGATGGGTAACACTTGCACATCTGTGTGCCCTCAAGCTCACCAACACTCACACACACGCTCAGAAGTGCATAGTTTTAGATGAAAACACACGAAGCAGTTATTTTGCCTTTGAAAGGTAACAAAGAGCAAAGACAATTTCCAGAGTGGATCTGCCCCCTCACGATTGTTTTCCGAGATACATGTGTGTGTTCTCTTTCACCCCCATCTACCAAACACCTTATCCAGACGCAGTATTTAACTTGACAGCTCGGATGCCAAAGGCTCTAGGTTCTTAACCTGATTAGAATCCATCGATCTGACCATTTCCCTAGCTCAGGGTCCCAGGTTGGCACCGTCAGTCATGTGGGTCCCTGTATTGATTGTCTCTCTCTGCTTCTCTTTGCATCCTGTGGCCTTCCTTGACTCCTCTGTCCACACCAGATTCAGCCTGGAAAAAGGGCAGTTCATCCAGTGGAGCTTATACTCCTTGCATGCTGAGATTTTGAGTTTCTGGGAGCAGCAGTGAGGGTGAGGTGACAGAGACTGAAGAAGGAGTCTGTGGATTTCCATAGGAGTCCACTCTTCTGCCAGGCCTTTGCAAAGTCTGCTTTGGGAACACAGGGGTCCACTGCTTTTTGGACAAGGGCCGTTTTAATATGTTCTTTCAAGCTAGCACTGTCTGATATCATACCAAGCAACACACACAGCCTCACACATTTGCGCTTGTTTTTTTCAAAACAATCTATGATGCAGGTTTTATATTCCTCTTTTTATATATAAATGGGTAAATCAAGGTTTAAAGACATGAGATAAATTTTCCCAGGGTAACCAGGCCTTGAAGTCTGATGTTAAATTTATGTGGCTCTTAGTAGGACATTAGGCTCTTAACTGGCTGCGCACCACCAACTTATACTGAGAACAGAGGTGAATGGGGAGGAGCTTTAAACCACTTTGACTTTGTGCTTGCTAGCTGTTTAGATCAATGGTACACTTGACGGGTAGGGACCCCCTGGGCAGGGTTTTAGAGGAGTCAGCACAGGAAGGTGGAAAAGAACTGGATGCAGGCACAGAACATGAGTTTGAGGCCTGTATCTGCCATTAATTTGCTGTGCCCTTGGCAATTTATCTAAGTTCTCTGAGTCACTTACATCGTGACAAAGTAAAATAATTCATAGGATTAATAGGAAGCCAAATCAGAGAACAATACCTATGAAGGGATGCTATGACAATACTTAATTATTATCGTTACCCGAAAAATTCTCTTTCACTCTGGCTTTCCAAATCTCTGCCTAGTTTTTGATTTTTCTGATGAGGTCTAGAATTTTTGCCAAAAGCAGGGAATGGTTTTTGGCAGCTTTCTGAGTCTTCACTTCCTTTCAATACCAGGCCTAGTGGAGAGCAAAATTAGCCTGCCAATCACTCAGAAACGTGTGGGCCCCAGGAAATTAAATTCCCCTCTCTCCAGCTGTCTACCCCCAAGTGCCAGGTACCCATGAATATGCAGGCCACACGTTCCCGTGTCCCTGTCTCTTCTTCCTATATGTTAATTGGATCGTTTCAGTAGAACGAAACAAACCAAGTAGACTTGCGATGTAGTTAATCATCCCCAAAGGCCAGAGGTGGTGGAGTATAGTTAGAGGAAGGTGTGCATTGCTGTCTTACGTCACCCTTTCAGATTTCAATGTCTCCTTTTTCCAGCCACCCTTTTCACTGCTTCCTGCCCTTCCACGGCAGATGCTGAACAGAGACAGTGGCCACCATGCCTGGGCCTGGAGCACTAATGTCTAACCCAGAGCCCTGGCACGGGAGTCCTGGGGTGTGTGGCTGACACTGGGAACAGAACCCATAGAATCCACAGAACTGCTTTCTGCAGACACACATAGTAGGGAATGTGTCAGTCTAAATGCTTCTTGTGTTTGCCAGTAGCATTCACATCTACTCTCCTGTGCCTCAGGGAAATTAAGAAAGGCTCTCCCAGGAAGACTGACAACTCAGGCAGCTGCTTTGTCTTACCTTTCCTTTCCACTCCCATCTCTAGAGTGAGTTATCTTAAGCCTGACATTTGCCCAACCATTCAGAGTAGAAACCTTTTTTGTCCTGTGGGGTGAAAAATACTTTGGGTACACAGTGATGACTTTGATGTGAAAAGCCAAGTCTAGATCCCAAAGCAAGTGAAGGATAAAGAGCTTTATCTAACTACGGGTCAGCACTACCGGCTGATTTGTGCCCCCTCCAAAACTCGTGTGCTGAAGCCCTGGGTCCCCAGCACTTCAGAATGTGTGGAGATCGGGCCTTTAAAGGGGTAAAATGAGGTCATATGTGTAGGCCCTCCTCTGAGTACTTTTGTGAGAAAAGATGAGACACAGACACCCAGTGGAAAGAGCCTGTTAGGACCTGGGGAAGAGATGGCCGTCTGCAAGCCAAGCAAGGAGGCCTCACAATGAAACCAACCAAGCAGACACCTTGATCTTGGACTTGTACCCTCCAGAACTATGAGGAGATAGGTTTCTGATGCTTAAGCTTCTCTGTCTATGGCGCTTTCTTAAGGCAGCGTGGGCAAATGAAGGCAATCACTCCAGGAGTTCATTAGCTCATCCAGGCCCAGCCTGAGTGTCTGGGGACACCCAGGGCTCCCGTGGCCCATGGAAAGAAGGCAGGCCTGTGGGCCCAATCCCTACTCTGCCATATCTTGCATGATCTTTGGCAAATGACCATTTTACACATCCGTTTCCTAATCTGTACAATGGGTCCAGCATGTAGCTACATCGCACTTGCTGTTTAGAGAGCCATTTGGGACCGTGAGTAATCAGTGCTGTAGGACTCTTCATGCTCCACATCCAGCTCTCTAACTCTGTTTCCCTTACTAGTGATAAGAGCACATATCATTGTATATAGCGTGCTTTTGAGTGCTTGCTATTTTGCTATTCTACCCAGGGTATTTAATGTAATCTGGCCTTTTTTTCTCTGGGCAATTGAAGGCGGTTCTGGTCTCCAAACTGGACTCTGTGTCTGGGGTCACTGAATTCCTCAGCCTGTAGGCGCCGTTCTCAGTGACAGCCGGGAACTCGCCCCTCTTCACTCTGCCTGGCTGCTGCTTATCCAGCCTTGGGATTGGCCTGGAGAGGACATCCCTGGACACAGCCCCCAAGGGGCCTTGTCCCTCACCATCCCCAGATGTTCCTGAATGTAGGTGAAATTTATAGTCACAAACATCTGCAGGAAACTCTTAAGGATTCATTTTAAATGATTTACATCACTGAGGGTGAGATTGTTGATTATGACTGTGATATAATACACCCCACAAAACAACATTGAAGGGGTGAGTGGGGTGGGAGGGGGCAATGGTTCAGCCCATGTCCGGTCCATTTCCCAGCCTGGTGGATTTGAGAGTGATGAAATACTCAGAGGGCACACACAGTTCTGACATCCTGAGAGAGAGGAGGCCACGATCTTGGACAGAGGCTGGCTGAAAGCCACGGAGACCTACGTGACGTTCTCACGCCAGCTCACTGACATGGTCTTCAGTCACTCCGAGCCCCTCTCAGACGGAGTCAGCGGGATAGACACGGCCACACTCGGTGACAGACTTGCTCCTCCACACTCACAAGGACGTGAGGGACACAGCAGAGGGCTACTTGAATAATTTACCACACAGAAGACTTTCCAGAGGCTGCTGCTACCAACACTTCGAGAAGCTGAGCTAGTGACCAATTTCTTCCTGGGTAAAGAGTACGGTTGGCTGATACTTTTTGCCTCAACCTATTGGAGATACAGTCCCAGCCACGGTGACCATATCTGAGGCCACTTCGATTATCCATTAGGGGGTGGGTGACCAGAAGATTCAGTGGGGGTAAAGTGCTCTTCACCTTACGTCACTGCATCCCTTTGACCCTCAGCTCCACAGTGCAAGGAAGTGAGTAGGATTCCCAAGGCTCCTTCATTATCTCCTTCAGCATCTACTTTGCGGGACTTAAAATTCCTCCATTTGAGAGATTCCTGTTGCCTCTAAAGCAGAGGATCCTGGCCTTCCTGGCAGCGCAGCAGTTAAGCGCTGTGCTGTGGCGCTGTCAGCGGCGACACGAGTTTGATGCCCGGCCCAGGAGATTCCCACATGGCGCAGCGGACCTCCCCTGCCTTGCCAGCTGCTCCCCTCAGCAGTGTATTTCTGTCGATCTGCCTGTTCTACTCCCCGCTCTGTCTCTGGTGAGCCCTCTCACTGCCCCACACCTCTGGCCTGTACCCCAGCATTGTATGCATGAATAAATAAATCTTAAAAAAAAATGAAGCAGAGGATCCAAATCCTCACCCAGATCCCCACTGCTCTGCAGGCTGCTCCACACCGCTCTCGGGTCCATCTCTTCCCCATGCTTCCCTTGCTCAGCCACCTGGGCTGTGCACTGGTCATTGATGCTTCCACCTGCAAAGCATTTCTGTTCTCTCTTTATCTGGCAACTCTAGGTGTCCTTTATAAGTCAATCCAAGACTCTTTCATGTCCCCAGGCAGGGTCATGGCCTTGGGATTAACCCATTTCCCTCAATGCCTTTGTTGTGATTTGTACTTAGATGTCTGGTTCATTTCTAGCTCCCCAGTTAAACTGGCACATCATTGACAGCAGGCTCTGGGGCTGCTTCTGCCCCCACCATCCGCTTCCACCTGGAACAATGTGGGTGACACTGCTGCTTATGAAGGGACCCAGGGAAACGACCTTGTCCCCCAGCAGCGAACTCTTCCTGAAGCAGGGTGATTGGGAGCAAAGCTCCTCTGGGAAGCCCTTCAGAAGGACACTGCTGGGTTAGCTGGAGAGATTGTTTCTCCACCCTAATCGCTCCTTAGAACCACAGGGTGAATGTTTTTTTTTTTTTAAGATTTATTTTATGTATGCATACAAGCTGGGGTGCAGGCCAGAGGTGTTGGGAGGGGTGAGATGATTCACCACAGAGAGAGTGGGGTGCAGAACAGGCAAATTGACTGAAATACACTGCTAAGGGGAGCAGCGGGCGAGGTAAGAGAGGTCTGCTGCACCATGTGGTATCGAACTAGTGCTGCAGTGGCTCTGGATAGCTTCATAGGCTGAGACTTAACCCGTTGCACCACCAGGGAGGCCCGGATGGGTTTTTTTTAAAACATGATGCCTCTGCCCCATGATTCACAGTCAAACTGTGGATGGACCTGGGTTCCCCAGGTGTCTGCTTGCATAGTCAGGTGGAGGGCCTGGCCCAGAGTCATTCACTCTTCCCACTGAGCCAGTTTTGATTCATTTACACCAAGTACACCTTTCTTCCTTTCTTCCAAGTTCTTAGTAGTCCTAGCGCGCTGTGCAAACCACTTCCAGTGTCTCATGTAGCTCGATCAGCATAATAGCAAGAGATCACCTCATCATTCCTATTTTGTGGATGAGATACTGCAGCCTGGTGAAATTAGCATTTTGAGTAAGGACCTACATACAGCTCAAATGAGTCAGCGGCATTTGGAGTTATGTCTGTCTAACTCCTGAGACTTGTCTCTGGATACTAGAGCATACCATGCTCTTGTGGTGAAGGACTTTGGTGACACTGTGCAATCCATCCATCCATCCTTCCATTCATCCATCCATCCGTCCGTCCGTCCGTCCGTCCGTCCATCTGTCCATCCGTCCAACTGTTATCTATCTGTCTGTCTGTCTATCTATCTATCTATCATCTGTCTTTTCCTGTAGCATCTACTATTGGGGATTCCTGGGTATTCCTAGGAATTCCCAGGTAGTATTAGCAATTGACAGTTGAAGTTAAACAAAACAAAAAAATTGGTTACCTACTCCAACTGCTGGAATACCAGGGCTCCCCCACACTTGTAGCTTTCAAATGAGAAAGTGCAGGCCTGTGTGACCCCAGCTCTGAGCTGTCCCACCTGCTCTTTGTTGAACAGGAGTCAGGTGGAAGGTATAATGAGACAGAAGCGAAGACTTGAGACAACTAATTTTCCCCCTTCTAGTCCCCAATTTTGGACAAACATGGGGCCCAGAAGTGAGTGAGGGAATTAAATTAACGATCACAATTTCTCCCTGTCATTGAACTCTGACTAATGAGTCTATTTCTGGGTAATAAGAAGGAGCAGGAAGTGACAAGGCAGTGTAATGAATTAGTGGCCCAGAACCTCGTTAGTCAGAATAATCTTTCCACGAGAGATAAATGATGCAAACATTAATTATAAAGCCAGAGTGGAAATGCATCCCATTATTTGGCTTCCTAAGAAATCTATCCTACTTATTACGAGAGGCATTTCAAACAACAATAATAATAAAGAAAGGGCTCAGGGAGAACTCTAACCCCTGGGGAGGCCCGCCGGTGGTGGGAGCCATCCGACGAATATGTCTCTGCTTTCAGAGGCTGATTCTCAATTCTCACAGAAGCTGGCTGTGCCTTCTGGGATTTTGGCCCAGAAAGGACAATGCCGATTCCCTGGTTCCAGCCTCTGGGTCACCAGCAGCCTTGCTGTCTCTCCAGCTTGGTCATTCAGAGCCGTCCACTCTTGGTCATAAAGAATTAGGTGACATGAAGACTTCACCAGGAACTTTCTCCCCCATCAGAAAAAGGGAGGGCAAGACCTGAATTTTGCAGGAACCTGTAGCATCCTAAAGAGGGTCAGAGACCCAAACTGGTAGAAATAGAGGGCAAGGGGGCAGCCGTGGAAATTGTTAAGGTCAAACCCAGGAGCTGTGTGTTTGAAAAAGTGACGTAACCTGTTTTTTCAAGGGAGAATCGGTGACAATGCAGGTATCTGGTAAGAGGATTGTTTATGAGGTTTCGCGTGGGGTTTCCCACTGAAGACACTCGCACCTATGAAGGGCTCAGCGGATGCCATCAATTTCTTTTAATGTGTTCAGGTCGAAGAGCTGGCAGGAGTTGGGGCACAGGTGGTAAGTCCTTTGGATACTGATGAGGGAGGTGACCCCAGGAGTGGGATGGTGCCGGCCCTTGTCACCCGGGGACCTGTGAGCACTGAGCAGCCTGGCCCCAAGCTCCAAGCTTCTGCCATCTCAGCCTGTTTTTTGTGACCTGGAACTTTGTTGGGAGCCCAGAAGGAAGGAGGGAGAGAGGGGAAAGGACTTTGGCTGAACTAAAGTAGAGAAAGCTGAATCAGTAATAAATATGGTTGCTGAGGCCATTACTCCGGAGAGTAAATAAACTGGCATTAAAAACTATAAAAAAGTACTTAGCAGAGTCCTGGTCATAAACCTGTCTGACTTCTCGGCTGAGGGGTTCCTCAGCTTCTAAGTCTCGGCTCCCTCTTTTTCACAGAGGGGTCCGTGAAGTCATTTGCTGAAGGGAGAGTTTGAACTAAAGAGACTGCAACTGACTCCTGAGCATCCGATGGGAGTGGGGGCTGCCGCTGCTTTTTTTTTTTTTTTAGGGCTTTGTTGCTATCTGACTGGCAACGCTTGGTAATGAAAGAAGAAAAAAAAACAATTAATTGGGAATGAATTTTAATTGCCTCTGACTTCTCATTTGTAGGCTATTGAAATGAGTTCCCTATTAAGTGATCACATCAGGTTGCATCATTCCGAGATCATGGAAAGCACCCCTAAAGGGTCCCCCTCCCCACATGCATGCCCCACTCCATCCTCTCTCCTTTGGGCAAAAACTGGGCTTGTGGGCTTGTAGCAACATGGACCAAATAGAGAAAAAAAAAAAAAAAAGAAATCTTCATGCCAAAAAATTTCTTTGTCCTTTTTTTTTTTTAAACTAAAGAACAAACACCTACATCTGTTTATGATTCTGTGGCCCTGGTACCTCTCACAGTTTGCAAGTGCTGCAGGAAGATTGGGGGCTTGGGCCAGTTCTCTGTCAGCTCACTCTGCCCTCCTGGATCTGGGACTCCAAACGGACCTGGTCTTGTTCCCCCAACTGGAGCTGAGTGGGGTCAGGCATTGGGAGGGGCCGAGAGGGAACCTCGGGACAGCTTTTTCACCCCTTCCACCCCACTCACCTCTTAGTGCTCCAAAGGGTCAGTGAGCTGGGTTTCTTTTGAAGCCTTACTAAGGTGTTGATGACAAATAAAAGTTGTATATGTTTAGGGGTGCAATGTGAAGATTTGATATCCATATGCACTGGGAAATGATCCCCACAATCAATTTAATTAAAGTATAATCTAATTAAGGTCACTTCACATAATCACCTGTTTTTAATGGTAAGAACACTTAAGATCTACTCTTTCAGCAAATACTCAGTATCTAGTATGGTGACATTAACTGTCATTGCCTTGCTGCTGTTATGAGGTCTCCTGAGATATTTATCTTGCATAACTAAAGCTGTGTTCCCTTTGCCTGTCACCTGCCCATTTGTTCGTGCCACCATTCTTCCCTCTGCTTCTATGAAATTGACTATTTTATGTCACACATATGAAAGATCGTGCAGGATCTGTCTTTCTGGCTATGGTTTATTTTACTTAGCACAAAGTTCATCTCAGCATGCCCTAAATAGTCAAGATATGGACATCACCTCAGTGTCTATGAACGGTGAATGGAGAAACAAAGTATGGTATACACATACCATGGAATATTACTCAACCTTGAAAAATGAGGGAATCCTGCTATTGAAACAGCACGCAAGAGTCAATGAGGTGTTTTTGCTCTGCACAGAGTGGTGGCGGGGGGTGGGGGCACATGTCTCTGTGCTACACACCCCACTCGTGCATTAACTTTTCCTGGAGGAGGCAGAGGGATGTGGGGCACTTGGGATATGGTAGATCATTAGATGCTCCTGAATAAGATGGAGTTGCATGGTGTGGAATACAGAAACCCCACTTTTGGGTGGCAGTTCCCTGCCTGAGGAGCTTGTGACAGTGGCACTAAGTAGATGCTGATTATCCACTAGTGGAGGCTGGTGCCTCAGTTCCTTCCCTTCCAGGCTTCTTCCAGACTCCTTCCTCTCAGTTCACCTTCATTGGATGGTCCCCTCTTCATCCTTTCAGTCCCTTTCTCACTCCACCCTCCTTCCCCTTTCCCCATATTGCCCTTCTTTCTTCTGTTCTCTTGCATAAAAAGGATGGAATTCTCCACAGGAGGCTCAGCTCAAGAATTTGCTAGGTGGCTCTTGGCTTCCTGTCTGTCTAGGAAGCTCTACACTCAGCAACTTTATGACTGTCAAGATGGAGTCATTTCTGTCCCCCTTGGGCAGAGGCATAATCAGCCTGGAAGGCCATTTCCACCCCCTCAGCTCCCTGGGGCACTATCTGGCTTCTAGCCTCCCCTCACCCCCACCCATCACTGCACAATTTATTTATGGAGGGCCAGAGGCACCTGTCTCTTCCATCTAAATTACCTGCATATCCAAGCGGATTAATTTGTGGCTCCTGCTTGCTCTAACCTTATCAGCTCGAAGCTTTGCAGATAATGTGGTTGAATCCATTCTAACTCTGGCTATTGAGCGTGGGACCCTCCCCCTCCTCTGGAACCCAGACTGCACTGGGCAGAACTGGGGGTGGGGGCTTGGAGCCCAGTGAGACCTGATCAAGAGTCAGAGGTGTAAGAAGTTAGTCCAAATCTGCAGGCCGCTGAGGGTGACAAGTGCCAATCAACAGTAGTTGATCGAAGTTGACCATATTAAAAACAAGCAGATGTGACTCATTGAACTATAGTAAGATGATCTATGACTTCACAGTTAACTATGAAATGGCAAAAATGGCAACAAAAACTATGTGCCCCCAGCTGCCTAGAGAATGAGGACCTTGGAGCCCAGTCAAGGCAATGCTACTTCTTACTTCTTGGTTTGGATGCTGAGGTCTCTGAAGGTCAAGGTTGGGTGTCTCTACAACATAGTGCCCTTGATAGCGGTAGCTCATCATTCAAGAGCAGATACCCCCTTCCAACCTTGGCTTTTGGTGCTCCCTTTGGCGCCTCTGCTTGGCACCAAGCAGTTTGGGACATGGCCCATTACTCTTTCTCTTTCTGAACAAGTGGATGGTTTTGGAGTGGCCTGGATTTTCTGACACATGGGTCCTGGGCCATGGACCTTCTTGGCAGAGTCAGGAAGACTGTGGGCTAGTCATCTTCTCCCTCTAGCCACAGCCTTAGGATCCGGTAGCAAGGGGGCTCTCTGTGTCCCCTCCATTGGGACACTGTTAAGTCAGCACAGTCTCAAATGCCTCCAGGATCCAGGTAGGAGTGTGAATGAGCAAAGCCCTCTGGGGTGAGGCCATGAAGGAGGCAACAGACTAGAGCAAGTACGTCTCATCTAAGGACATTCAAAACTTCATTAAGCCCCGAGACACTTAAGTCATGCACGTGGCCACAGCTGGCCTGAGCACTGTCAGCCCTGCAGGCCGAGGCAGCCACACAGGGCACGCTGGCCACTGCCACAGCTCGCCTCCCCTGCCTTCAGGTGCTGGGCTCTCTCCACGTGGCTGTGGGGTGTCTGCTCAGGCTGTTTGGTCTTCTTGGGGTTACCACTTCTTTCTGACTGGCCACCTCCCATCCTTCAAGACCCGGGTCCAGCTGCTTTTGTTTCCAATGCTCTGTGATGTCATTAAATAGAGGGCAGTGGGGTGTTTTCCAGGATACTGCTGCTCTGATAGGAGAGTGACGGCATCTTACTTAGGTTTTCAGTTCTCAGGCATATAAGAGGGGCTTAAGAGAGGTTTATGGAATTGAAATACTCACCAATCTCTTCTTCCTGGTCCCCAAAGCAACCCTTTCTGATAAACTTCCTTAGAATAGAGAAAGACACCATGCTTTGGGGGAAGAAGCTACTGTGTTATTTATCTGAAGTCTAGAAACACAAAAATAGATCTTGACAAACAAGAGGGCTAGCAAGGACCAAGAGTCAGGAACCCACTGACATTTGTGCTGGTGAGTTGTGAGGACAGGGATGAGACCAGAAGTGACTCTGCTGCCCTTCCGGGCTGCTCACCGCTGCCCTCCGCTGATGGACAGTCCACCCAGGGCGGGTAAGGGCGGCCGCTGTGTGGGCGGGGCCTGCAATTGACTCTGTCTGCAACCTGTTAAGACTCCTGCCGTGGGGCATACAGGGGGTGGGTGGACTTCTCTGAGCCACCCCGAAAGAAGCCCACGTCCCTTGGGCCACATGCGATTTAGAACTGCTGCCGGGCTCCGGATCAGCTCTCTGCGGGTCCCTGGTGCCCTGCGGGTGTGGACACGGGTGTTCCTTGGTCCTGTAAGCTCACCCTCCTGGTCGCCCACCGCCCACTGGAATAAAGCCTCCCTGTATAGACGGGTCCAGATTTTGACTGCATACTGTGCTCATTTTCCTGCTCCATCAGGAGGCTCCCGACCCTCCCCCAGGAGAAACTCCGGGACAAGGGCCCTGCACCGTGGGATCCGCGGGTGCTCTGCAGCCTGGCTGTGCACCCCAGTGGGGCGGGCGCACGGGCCCTGCATTCGCGGACTCTTTATAAAACAAAGTGCTGGAACGGGAGACAAGGATTTCACATCTCCAGTCAGGAAAAAAGTTGCTTTTTTTGCCTCCCCCACCTCCATTTCTCAGTCTGTTGGTGTCAGACGCTGATGTGTTGAAAGGCGGCACAACGAGGAAGGGGGTGGGTAGAACGGTATCTCAGGGAGATAATTGACTACAGAAAAGCTATGGCTGAGATGTAGGAAGAAAACAAGTGAAAATATGTTATTTTACAACCTTGATACTCCTGACCTCATTGAAAATAAATATACACACGCTGGATGGGCGTTCAGGTCGGCTGGAGGCAGGCGCCTGGCATGGGGTGCTGGCGCCCTCTCGTGGCCGTCGGGAACACACCGCCTCCCAAATTCCGTTTCCCAGAGAAGCAGGCCTGTCGCTCAGAAAGGGTTGGGCTCTGACTGAATTAAAACCGGAAAGTGCCTTGGAGCTAATTGAAAAGGAGAGCAGTTTATAAAAGTCTCCCTTCTCTGCCAAGGACATTTTTATCACTCGGAGGGCTGGCTGGCATTCTAGAAGAGATGAAGTAGTAGGAATAAAACTTGATTCAAGAGCTTGGTTTGGTCTTTCTGACTTAGCAGCTACATACCCTTAGTGGGTGTCAGTTTCCTCATCACCTGGGAAATGACAAGCTTGATGTGGACAGCGTTTCTGGTTCTCTGCAGCCTGGGTAGTCAGTCGGGTCTCAGCAGCCCTGGAGGATTGCAGGGAAATCAGGGAGCAGGCAAATTGAAGCTTTTCTGGAGGGGGAGCTCTGTTACGGGATCGCTCATTGCTGTAAGCTCACTCGGTGCCATTCTGAAAGTCCCTTTCTGTCCTGAGGAATCTGGTGTTAGCTCATTGTGACAGAACCAGCCCTTCATTCCCGATCGCTCTTAGAAGAATGCGTCCATCGTCATCACCAAGCCTGACTTCCTGAGTGGTAACTTGAGAGCTCACCTCTCTAGAGCTGGTGAGAGACAGAGCCTTTCTCTGGGGATGCAGTGTCTCAGGCACCTACACTCACTCAGGTCCCAGACGTGCACCCGCAGAGGGCTCATGAGTGGAAGGCACCCCGAGCTCTGAACTGGGGGGATCTAAACATGGGGCTTGCAGTGAGCAGGGTTTGGTCTTGCAGTTTTCCTTTCCTCTGAATCTTAGTAGTTCACTCACTTACTGCTGGAAAAGATGCCCCCATTACGTAGTGCATGGCCAGAGAAGTACCATTTTCTGCATTTCCATATCAAGAGTCTGTTCTCTTCAAATCTTTAATTCATAGGAGCAGGCTTCAACCCCCTCTCCTCCTGTCCCCCCACATACACACCCCTCCTCTTCCTGGATGGACATCCAGATATCCTCAGCTCAGGTACTTGGGTTCTTGTATAAGACTAACAGACTCATTTATCTTTTCTGTTTAAACCCTCGAGATATTCTGTTTAGCAAGACAGCAATTTCAGGAAGCTACACTGTTTTATTAAGTGAGTTAAATCCCGAGCATCTCATCTGCCGGCCACAGTCTGAGGGCTGGTTGTCTTGGCTCCCACCCAATACATCATGGGTTGTTTTCCCAACACATTTTTAAATTCTTATTACTGTCTATGATGTGATTTCACTGATATTATTATTATAATTAATCTGTTTCTTACATAGCCTAAAACACAGAGGAGATCTTTGCCAAATGCATCGTCATAACCTTTCTGGAATTAGGTTGGCACATTAATGGGCACATTAGTAAATAACTATATATAATCAGCCCTTATTGAAGACCTACTAAGGGTCATGAGCGTTGCCTTCATTTCTCCTATTTTTCAGCCCCAGATAGGGGCTAGTGTTATCTCCCCAGTGGCTGGGGTGGCTCAGTTACTTGCTCACATTCTCACAGCCACCGAATCCTGGGACAAAATCCACACCTGCTATGGTTCAAAGTCTGTGTGTGATCCGTGGGAACCCTCTCCCCCCCATACAAAGTCCTGGCACCACACACTCCCAAATTCTTTTTGGGGTCTGGATTCGGTGGAGGTACACTGACCAGCATGTGGGCTGTGAATCTGCTCCTTGAAGGGGACTCAGAATGTGGGTGAGAGCGTATTTTTAGTCTGGGTACCCTAAAAAAGAAAAGTGTGTCAGAGCGAAAACCCTCAGACCCCTGTATAGTTTGTCTAGGGAGCAGGAACCTGGGGTCCAGACACAATCTGTTACCATCAGCTACCTCGTGGTCACAGGGAGGACATTGAATGGCAGTGACGGGAAGTGAGTGGCATGTTGGGGGCACGTATGGAGAGCTGCAGAAGAGAGCAGCCTGCACTGCGTACACCACCTGTTATCAACACACCCACAGCATGGCGAGGTCAGTGTGTCTGTGAGATGCTGTGAAGAGAACCCAGTTCTCTGGGCCTCCTCCCCCAGTGCCTCTGAATCTGGGAACACTTGCGGAGGGTCAGGTGCTTTGTCAAGAGAAGCCCCAGTGCTCACAACAATGCTAAAGGTCCAGCGATCTCTGCAGAGTTTCAGAGATGATGTTATTCACTCCAAGGCCCACAGTCAAGTCATGGCAGATTTCAGTAAGCAAATTTCCAGTGCCTCCTACGGAAGTCTGGAGTGTGCGTGTGCACTGGTGAGTGTGCAAGTGTGGGGGTGAGTGTATTCCCCCTGCGGTGAGTATTGCCACCGCACCCTTCGTGGCCCAATGACAGAGCTATGTGACACAGAGCTTTGTTGGCCAACCCTGCTCTAACGCAACAGATTTGCTCTGAGTCTATAAATGATCAACTGTCTTGAAGTAGGACCTTATTTCCTCATTGCTATGCAGATGTATGCTAATGAGCTCTGGTTCCACACATCGCTGATGACCTACTCAGCTGCATTTATTTATTGATTCTGTGAAGTGGTGCGAGTCTGGAGAACCCGCTGAGGAATTCCTGAGCATGGCAGCTTTCAGGCTTCTGTTATGGAGGGGCCTCGCCCCCATTCCCTGCCAGGGCAGACTGGGGTTTGGGACAGGCAGAAAAATCAGGCGCTCTAGGTCATGCCCACATGAGGACCTGGACTCCTTAGAGGACCCCAAAGTCACGGGTTGCCCACACTGGTTTCAACAGGGTGAGACTCCATTGAGGTCCTTGGGATTATCATTAAACAATGCAGTTGCATTGAGCAATGCAGTTGGCAGTGAGACCATGTGAAATCTTTAGGGTGTGCAGCTCAGCCCTCACCTGTGCACACCTTTGGGTGGCACTGCCCACACTGGGGACAGCACCCACCTCTCAGACATCGGACACTGGTTTTTCCTGCTCTAGCCCCACACAGCAACCAGACAGCTGAGGTCTGCGGCCAGGGGTCCCGAGTCTTGTCTGAGCGTGGCACAGCAGGAGGAAGCAGTATGAAACAGGTTTCCCCCTTTTCTCTCCACCGCGTTTGTAGCCTGTGTGTGCAGGAGGGGTCTGGCTGGTAGATTTGGGGTTTTGGGACATTTTATTATTCCAGGGGTCTCTTCATATCCCAGTTCTTCAGAGACATTATGTTCTTTTTCCTTCTCTCTTTCTTTGGCAGGAGCCCTTCAATTTCCTGTCCCTCTTCCAGTTTGGGGGAGAGGTCGCCGTGGTTTTGTCCTTCTACTAGTCACCTTTCCTCTAGGACCTCTGCCTTCTCCAGAAGCTGAAGCATGGCCTGACCCTGGGGCTGAGCCCCACCACTGGCGCCTCCAGAGCCTCTCCATGTCCCCTGTACCCGCCTTTCCTGTGCTCACTGCTTCCCGAACATCCTTTGCCCGGAGGCTGCAGCTCTCAGGTCACATATTTGCTTTTCGAGTGGGAGATAGCCTACTTTTAGAGAAAGAACCTTCTCCACGTGTGTTCTGCACCCTCATACTTAGAACCCCTAGAGAACTCCAGGTTCACTCTAGAAGCTGCTCACAAATGAAAGACACCCCTGTTCCTTCCAGTTCCTCAGTCTGCTCCCTCTCATATCAGGGTATGTTCCATCAGCTCCTCCTCAGCCTCCTCTTTTATTCTTGGGTCCAGATGCCCTCTCTGGTTCAAAGTGGGAGGACTGAGCAATGGAAGGTACTGCAGTAGTGCCATCCAGGCTCTAGCCCAAACAGAGCGAAGGCGTTATCTCTTGCTTGCAGCTTCCAAGCAGTTTTTGTGACTTCCGGGAGCGCTGGTTAAGGATTCTGAGGGCAAGCCTGAGGTCAACACGACCATTGATTCGCAATGCCTGCTACGGACAGGGACAGAGACATGGGGTATTCAGGCATCCAGGAGCTGATGTCTGTGCCTCTGTACTGTTCCTTCTGCTATTTGTGTCCACTTTCTCTCATTTCCTTCTGACAGCTTCTGAAGCAGTTAATTCCCCCAATAAAGCTGTAAGACAGTAAAACTGTAACAGTATCAATATCACCTGAAACTTAGAAACGCCAAACCCTGTGCCGCAGCTCTGGCTCATGGGCTTCGGAACTCAGGAGTACACCCTGGGTCTGTGCTGAGCAGTCCTGCAGGGCATCTTGGTGCAGCTAACGTATGTCAGCACCCTCTACAGAGTAGGGAGCAGGGGGGTGGGACCTGAAATGGAAGAGGGAGGACTGGCTTTTTATGAACTCTTCTTTCTTTTGACAAAGTCATGGAAAGGTGAGTCTCTGGTTTAGGATTCTTTGGCTGAAGCAGTTTGAGAAGAACCTATATTTTATAGCAATATTCAGTGGCAGATTTTATCGAGCTTCCATAAATCCCTCCTGTACGGAGGGTCTAAGCTGTCTGGGTGATGGTGTGATATGAACCCAGATGCAGACATCCCCACGAGGGCCTGGCCTCCATCCCTCTCTGGAATTCACATGACTGTCGTGGCCATGGGGTTGCCTTGCCTCCTTCTCCTCCATTTGCCTGCTCATAAAATTGGCATTTTGGATTTCACTGGAAATTTCACTGGGCTGTTGATGAAAAGTGAACACTTAAGGACATGAAAGGGTATGTGTGTGTGTGTGTGTGTGTGTGTGTGCGTGCGCGCACACACACACACATGTGTGTGTCTCCTGGAACACTATGTCTAGAGGATCAAAGTAAATGAAAAGTAAGTTGGACTCACCATCCTTCTGATCTCTATCTCTGGAAAGAGCACATCTTGGGGGGTGGGTCCTGGACACCAGGGCTGGAGATAAACATACCTACTAATGGACACCTCTTACCTGGCCCCCTGGGGCGGTGTCTGGTCATTGCTGAGACCTGGTCATGAGAGGCTAAATTCTGTATTACTTCAGCCAATTCCTGCTCTCAAATCCCTTCTCTGTCACCCAGGAAGAGATGCATTCCTGTTGGCTTGCTATACATCTGAACAGTCTGCTTGCCCACCTGGAAAATGGGGTCACACCTGTCACAGAGGTTGCTGTGAGGACTAATATAAGAATCTAGGTACATAAAATAGCTACTTCAGTTTAAGGCACATGGAGCTCCACCCCGCCTCTAGGGGCATTCAGCAAGGAGCCTGGAGGGCAGACTCAGAAGTTTCTTTCCCTGCGTGTTCTTGCTTTCTTGACTCCACAGTGACTGGGAGCGCCACTGGCTGGGGTTCATTCTTCCTCATTCCCTTCCCTGCTTCATGCTATGTGAGGTGATTGCTGATGAGCGACAGTGGCGCCCTCTTCTCTGCCGGCTGCGCTCAGGAACTGTGCCCCCTGGTGGCAACTGAGGATCCTGCAGGTCAGGAGAGCTGGTCCGTTCTTGCTCCTCTAGGGGCGCATCTCTGCTTCAATGTACTCTCAGTCTCTGCAAAAGAAGTTCAGTAGTTCACTGCCTCTCATGTCAGAAACATTCCCTTCTGCCTCTGCACTCACCTCCTCTTTTAGTTTTGGAAACTTCTGGCTCTTGGCAGTCCAAGAAGGGCAGACTCAGCTCTCATAACTCACTAGAGGTTTTTCACCTGTTGTGTGAAAGAGGATGAACCTAAAATGGCACATGAGTGCCATGATACCCCAGTGTCAACTTTCCACAAGCCCTCACACACACACACACACACACACACACACACACACACACACACGTTAGCAGGGACACAGGCCCATAGAACACTGTAGAAATTCTGCTGGTAACTCCTACACTGATTGTTCCGATCGTATTCTCCATAAAACTGGACTTTCAACTTCCCTCTTTCCTGCTAAACTCACCAGAGGGTCTTTCTAATCCAAGGAGGAGCTAACAGCGTCTCCACAGGGCGGTCCTGCTCACTGAGCTTCCACAGTTCAGGACCTTCCCTCCCTGTCTTTATTCCTCTGAACTAAGACAGGAAAGGGACTGAGACATGCACCTCCCAGGAGCCGCTTCAGCAGAGCTGAAGGGTGGGTGGGTGGCTGGAGGGTGTGAGGGAGGAGATGAGATGACCCCTGCCCTTGTGCACTGCTGAAAATTTCCCTCCTGGGAGATGATGAAACAACAAAACAGGCTCCTGAGGAGGTCAGGTGAGCAAAGCTGGGAGGGAGCATGGGGGAGGGCAGCAAGGGGGCCAGGGACCAGGGTGGTTGCATCACTGGGTTGTATTGCTGACATAAGCTCCGGAGGGGTGACAGGCTCACCTGGTCAAGCGCAACCAGCCGCCAAGGGTCCACACCCAGCGCCCCGATACTGCGACAGGGGCCCCTCCCACTAGCGTGTGTGCGAGCAGATGCTGGACGTTTCAGACAAAGCTCCTTGACGGGGACTGGTCGTTTTCAGGTTGCTAATCCCTGGATCTCCCCACCCCCATGCCATGTTGGTTGTGGGAAAGGACACACCTGAAACGGGGAGCTCAGCAGGTTGACTGGTGAAGGGCAGGCCTTGGGAAGAGGAGGTTCTCGTCTGAACCTTGACATCCACAGAACTGGGTTCTTACGGTGGCTCTCCCACCTGCCGGCTGTGGGCCGCTCCTGCCAGTTTGTTCTTTTCACAAATCAGGTGGGACTTTCACCTCCGAATTAGGTTGTGAGGATGGAGTGAGTGTGTGTGCACCCCCTGAGGGCCCACACACAGAGCAGATGGTATGAACTGTGGGGACGCATGACGGTGGCAGCCCTCTGGCTTCACCAGCCTTTCCAGAGTGACCCACAGAGGGTCATTGTGCCTGAGTGGCAGGTGAAGACCTTGGGATCACAGAACTGTAGGTCAACCTCACTGACCCTCTGGAAACTGTAGAAAGGTGGCCCTCTCCACACCGTTTTCCTGCCTGGACAACCTCTCTCAGTAGCCTTCTGGGTAATAAGCAGGACTCTGTGTTTTCAGCCCTCATCAGCCCAGGGCTTCAGTGTACAGGTATGAAGAGGGAACAGGAGGGCGGCCCCTTTCCCCATGGGACAGCGGCCTGGTCATTCTGCTGCCCACACTGGCTCTTTGCGGTGACTGGTTAGCTTTGGGCCTGAAGGCGGATAATTGAGCCTCACCCCAGGTGGGAACTGGGGGGCCTTTCCCATGACCAGCTTCTGCATCTCCTCCTACCTCTCCTTGATCACCTTTCTGGGAATTCTCTCGTCCTGACACTCCAAGGAGGCAGTTTGAATACTGGAGGAGGCAGTTTGAACCCAGCCCAAGGTGTGGCCTGGGAGAGTTAAAAGTCTACAGCTTCTCTTTGGGACTCAGTGTCCTGGCAGTGCAGGAAGGAGATGGACACTGGGTGGGAGAGAGAAGCACGGCCTGGGGCGATCCAAGCCTTACTGAGTCCCCCCTGGGGAGCAGCAAGAAAGCTGATGCCTGCCCAGAAGGAAGACTTGCTTTGTGGTGCTCAGGGGCCCAACTAGACCCAGAGAGATATTATGAAGTAAGGGATTGGTGAGCTCTCCCTTACTTTCCCTTACATGGGCATTTCATTTAATTTTTACAACATCCCTGTGAGGAGGGGTTTATGATGGTCTAGCAGCTGGGTGACAGCAAGATCCCCCATGTGAGAAGAGACTGGGACTGCCAGACAAACTCCGGCCTCTACACAAACCTCCCGACTGGACGGCTCCCCACCGACATCTACAGCAGCACTTGGTGGCTGAACAGGGGTGGGGCTGGCAGCCCCCCTGCCTGGGCAGGAGGCTTGTTCTGTTTGTTCTGTTGCTGGTTGGTGCATCTCTGATCCATCTCCCACCCTCCTCTGTTCACTGCGGCCATGTTCCTCTCCCACTGCTCCTCTTGCACACAAGACACACTCTTACCCCAGGACCTTTGCACTTGCTCGTTTTCTAATTACAGTGCTCCACCCCATGAGCAAGTGCACTATTCCCTCACTTCTTCCACGCTTTCATCAAATGCCACGTCATCAGACATAGCCCCCCACCCCACATCATAAAAACCTGCCACAGCTCTCTTTACCTTGGCCTATCATTTTTCTTAGTCATGGCCAGCACCAGACACATTACAGAGTCACTTGACTTGCTTAGTGTCAGTCTCCCCACACTAGACCCACTAGAATTAGTTTCATGTGATCGGGAATATTGTTCACATCTCTACTCACAGTGTCTAGAACATGGGCATGTTAATAGATTTTTGGAATCGGTCAGGGTCACGGTGGCAGGGGGTGGGGGCGCTTGCCGATTCTGAGATCTCAGGACAGTCAGCTGTGTTTGTGGCGCAGTGCTTGGCACCCAGTGGCTTACATGAGGCCTGGACTTGGCCTTGTCGCCCAGGATCTTAGCATCAAAAAGGGTGGGGGGCAGGTGGACCAGGCACAGACGTTGAATAGCCACAGGCACAGTGAAAGGCTAGGAGGAAAGGCGCCTCCTTGGGAGGGAAGGTGGGCTGTGGGTTTCTGAGGCCTCCTTCCCCTGCAGGGACTATCTGATCCCCAGCTCTCCCTCAGCACCTCCCTCCAGACGCCACAGCAAGGCCAGCCAAAGGGCACAGAGGAGAATGGGCTAATTTCCTTTGATGTTTTCAAAGGTAGAAAATAATTTCTGTCCTTTTCTGAGAACCACTTAACTGCAAGCTGGGGTTGGGGAATGTTCCATCTGCTGGAAATGCTAATTGGAAACAATTATACCCCAGACCTGACCTGCCATCTCTGTCACACCTAAGCAAAGCTTTCCTGGGCTGCCATGCCCTGGTGGGAGGGCGCTGGGGGCAGTGGAGCCCCGGCCCTGCTCTCAGGGCCCATCCACAGCCCGCACCTGCATTCGGAGAGGCCACGGGGACTCTGCCCAGGGAGACTGTGATTTGCAGGTCAGGTCCCCCACAGTTGTTGTCGAATAACAGTGTGACTAACCCAGCACCCCAGGGGTGAGTAAAAAATGTAGCTGCACAAAATATGCTAGAACGTGAAATACAGTTGTTAATAATGGTGACTCACAGATGTGCTGGTGTTGGGGGATCTGCCATCCCAGGATTCCCCACCCTTGTTTGTATGCTTGCCCCCTGGCACTCTGCCGGGGGCACAGAGTGGCTCAGCGGCTCAGTGGTCCCAGTGAGGACTACCAGGAGGACGAGAGTTTGCATCCTACAGCCCTGGGGCTGCCAGGGTCCCAGCAGAGCAATCTGCTTCCAGCCCCTTCAGCAGGCTGCTGTGGAGGAGGGACCTTTGGAGGCATCCAGCTTGGGACTGGCACTTGTCTGTCTTTCCTGCACTCCTGGGTCTGATCACACAAAGGGGCAGCTACATTTCACTTGCATTAATACTACCAAGTGGGGGCAAAGGCTGTGAAAAGCACTGATGTTGGTGGATGGGGCGTGAGGAGAGCGAGCACAGGGAATGACCGAAGTGCCTTCTCAAACAGCAAAACTACTCAACTTCAGCGCCACTGGGGAGAGAGTGACAGAGGACCAGGGAAGAGAGGGGGCTTCCTGAACTGGCTACAGAAAGGCTGTGAAATGCCTCTTCTGGCCACTGTGGTGGTGGATCCTTGGGTGGTTCTCAACCCGCTGCCGTGTCCTCCTCTCCCAACTAGGCTCCCCCCTCCCTGCTCCCCATGCAGAGTGTGTTCTAGCAAAGCAATCAAATGAACGTATTTTTTAAAAGAAAACTCATTTACCAAGCAGGCCTCTGGAGCAGTTGATGGAATAGCCCTCCTCTGGATGGAAATAGTGGTGTAATGGCCTCCCCGGGGCTATTATTGCACTGACATTACAGCAGGCTAATAAACCCCAGAGGGGTGCGACGTGCGCTACCAGCCAGATCCACATCTGGATAAGGAAGCGTGCAGATGCGGAGCTGGCCGCGGCGCCTGCAGTTCCCAAAGCGGACCACGGGAGGGCACTCCTGCGCTCCTCAAGCGCCTGGTTAAACCGCCACTTGTACCAGGAAGGTCTTTGAGGACCTGCACAGGGAAAGGGAGCAACCGGTCTGTCCTTTTTCTGTGCCCCTAGCTCTACTTCCCTACAAAAGTTTGCAAAACTAGCCTTACGGGTAAG
Organism: Scalopus aquaticus; assembly: GCA_004024925.1. NCBI lineage: Eukaryota > Metazoa > Chordata > Mammalia > Eulipotyphla > Talpidae > Scalopus > Scalopus aquaticus. Next base: position 137,889 of record PVIJ01000937.1, on the reverse strand, counting down.
GTTTCAAGAGAGTGAGTAGCCATTTGGGATCGGGTTGGCCATTCCTCACCCTGTCCAATGGGTAGAGAGGCTAGAGATGGTCTCCCAATCTCAAAGACCCGTGGATACCAGTGCATCTTAGCAGTGTTTCCGTAGGATTTCTAGACCACATGTGAGCACTGCACATTTAATTTATTAAATTGGTTTTAAAAATTGACTTAGATTTAATTTTACATATGTGTACTCTTCAGTAATAGCAAAGGCTGGCAAACGGGCTGATGTTTGCTAAGGAAACTACCACAGCTGCCTGGTGGCGGGGAAAGAAAGCCTGCTGCACTGCGGGCCTGAGCCTGGGCTGGGATTTGCAAATATGAGAACTGAGTCTTTTCTACTGTGGTCTCTGCCACGGTCTGTGGTTCTGCTTGTGAAGACCTGGGACCAGAGGCAGGCAGGAGCGCAGATGGCAGGGAGCTCAGGCAGCCAAGCCCTAGAAACAGTAGCACCTGGCAGGATGGCTGGGGAAGCTGGGAGGGTGGGTGTTGGAACAGGTGAAGGGGCAACCGGAGAGAGGATTATGCCCTTCGAGTTCCAGAACAGGGTGGTAACTCTTTGAGTTACTTCCATTCAAAGTCTAGTTCAGGTCCTAGACCAGTCTTAGGAAATTTATCTTTGGGGATTGTTTCTCCACAAATGTCACTTTTAGCCACCTTGCTCTGAAAATACTGGTTCTTTCCCAGGTTTTCTGAGGACAGTTGGAGGTCAAGTAATAGAGGAGGGGCCGGCCCACCTGTGAACCTTCTCAGAAGGGTGGGCTTGGGTAGTCCTTGAGCAGAGAGGCGATGGGGGCCTCTTCACAAGGGAGCCTCAGCTCCTCATTCTTGCCTCCTCCTCCAGGGAGCAGGCAGGCAGCAGGTTGCTCAAGGTGTGCAGGAGCTTAATTGTTGGCATTTTGAGAAACCACTCTCAGAAAGCACGTTCTCTTCATATACTATGTTCATCTTCCAGAATGCTTGCCTGCAATTTCATCACATGGCCACTCTTCCCTCCTCCTGTCTCCGATGGCTTGGTATGAGAAAAAGCTGAGGTGGGAAAATATAGGGGGATTCAGTTATAGTATAGGCATTATGCTCTTGTTTTCCTTCATATCACAAGAGATAATACAGAATACTACTACTAAACTTAGCTGCTTGATATTGAGTGCTGAAAGTATAGGCAGTGCACTAAGAGCTGTATTTACAGTCATCATTTTGCTTTCTCATGACTATCCTAAGAAGTGTATGCTATTATCACCCCGTTTTGTAGATGAGGACATTAAATCAAATCGAAGTTGCAAGTTGTCCCTGGTTACACACCACGTTTTAACAGAGCCTAGTCTCACTTGCAGCGCATGACCACTAGGCCGCGCTGTTGCATAGGCAGAAACCCTAAGAATTGCACAGCAAGGCAGCAGGTTCCCTGATAGATACCAGTGTTCCCATGTGTCCTCAAAATCTTCCTTGAGAAATAAAGAAATACCACTCTTGCTTACTAGTATTCCATTAAGTAAATACTATATATGAAGTAGACATGCAAAGAAAAGGATGCCAGCAAGGGTGGCATGAATTTGGGGTTCACGCTGCCCATCTCCCTTCCCTACTTCTCATCAGCATGCCTCCAGGCTTGGAGTGAACACCTCCAGAGGCCTGAACCAAAGCTTGTCTCCTGCCTGCCTTCGGGCAGTTGGCACCACACTCCAGACCACCCTCGCACCATTCTGTGCCACCTGCCAGTCCTCTAGACTTAAGTCTTCTAGATTTAAGATTTAGCATTGGAAAAGGGTTATTTTACTTTGGTCATAAAAACCGATTATTACACTGGTCAACAGTGAAATCGTTACTGACTTAAAAAGGCCCTAATCTGTAGTATCTTGGTGTGCTGAACATGAATATAACCTCGAAAAATTTTTATTAGCTCTTGTTTTGAAAATATTTCATGTAATTCATTTTATATGTTTCACCATGTAAGTTATCCAGTAGGACTGCAACAACAGCCTAAATCAGCCTAGAATGATGTAATATTACATCACATTGCATAATACCATCATGCACACATCATCCAGAGTTGATTGCATCATTTTCTGATGCAATGCCATCCTACTGCCAGGGGGCTGCTGAAATAAGCTGACGTTAGCAGTGCACTATAGAAAGCCCTGTCGGAAAGGTTGAGCACTGAAAATATTTCAGACTTTGTGCGAGACAGTTTAAACTACTGTTCCATAGAACTGTTATTATTTTATCCATTTAGGCACAATACAGAACAGTAATGCCTCGAAAATGTGTTAATAGCGTGGGCAATTTCTACTCTTATTTGTGGGGAAGTGACATTTGCCAACCAGAAGAAAAGAATCACTTCTCAAGTGAAGAAGGCTTATCATCTTTATATCAGATACAAAGTTGGTGACCAAGAAAAGCCTTGGGTCCCGCATATATGCTGTGCTACATGGACAACACAGCTTTCACTGTGGTTCAATGTCAAAAGACCATCAATGCTGTTTACAGTCCCCATGGTGTGGAGAAAGCAAAACAACCACATGAAAGACTGTGACTTCTGCTTGGTCATTCCTCTTTCCAGCGGAATAACAAAGCAAAAGAAGTCGAGAATAGTCTACCCAAACATTCCGTCTGCATTGAGACCAGTTCCACATGGTGAGGGACTTCTTATTCCAGAACCTCCAGCAGAATATTCTCTTGATTCATCTGATGAGGACAAGGGTGAGCTGACCTGTTCTTTTCCTGTTCATCAGCATGCAATAATCCAGATTTTCACTGTGGTGCATCATCAACCCCACACAGACTAACACAGGAAGAACTCAGTGACCTGGTTCATGATTTGTACTTATCCAAAAACAAGGCAGAATTGCTAGGATCAAGACTCCAACAATGGAATCTTCTAGAAGAAGATGGCACAATTACTTTATATCGAAAGCACCACCAGCAGTTGGAGCCTTTCTACAGAAAGGAAAGTACCCTGGTATTCTGTTTCGATATTGAGGGCCTCATGAATGCCTTAGAAATCACTCATAACCCACAAGAATGGAGACTGTTTCTAGACTTTTCGAAAATTTGTTGACCAGTGTTATTGCCTATATGTTCTTACCTGGGTCAGAAGTATTTTCATTGACATGGTTGCTCCCTGGTCTGTATATCATGAAGTTCTGTGGTGCAATCTTATATTTTTGTGCTGGAAAATTAATCATGTGTCCTTATAGACTGAGACTCAAGCTACTGAGGTTCACGTGAGGGGACTCATCACATTCGGGACCCTAGACCACTAGAATCTTTGTCCCTGAGCCTGTCCATTCACATAACTGAATACAGGAGTAGAAACTGATGAGGGGTCTGTATCTGGATTAAGGGAGAGTGAAAATGTACAATTCCAGTCCCTGACACGGAAGCCTTCCCCAAACACTTGGTCCAGTTGACATACTCTCACACACTTCTTCACATACATTTTGGGAAAGCGTGGGGCAGGAATTTTCCAAGAGGCAGCCATATCACAGGCAGAAAGTGCCCCCCAGCACCTGAGGAACTGGACACACACACAGGTGTCAAGGTGTGAGCGACATAGAGACCAAGGAGAAGCAGCCAGTCACACCTGTAAAGTGTAAATGTGTAGCAGTCGCTAATCACATCCTGGGGCTCCATGAACAGATACTAAAGAGAATATTTATTATTACCCAGAAGCATACCACATCCTTAAAATCACACATTAACTTGATCTTTTACTAACATACAGACAGGCCTCTTGTGCAAGCTCAGGACCATGGACAGAGCAAAGCGATCATGTGTAAGTTCGGGACCACGGATACAGTAGATCTGTCATGTATACGTTCAGGACCTCGGATAGAACAAGCTTTTGTGCAGGCTCAGGGCTGTGACGTGCCTTTGATGAGAGAAGGCTCAGAGCAGTGGGAGGCAGCTCGGAACTGAGAAGAAGGTCCGCTGTAGGTGCTAAGCTGAGACCTTGGTCCTCACTTCTGGGAACAAAATGTTAGGGTTTCTTTTCAGAGTTTGGGAAGAGTAAATGGTCCAGAGCCATCTTGGGACATGGGATAGGGTGAACATGGAGCCTGGACAGGCCTCTCCGGTGTGTGTCTTTCTCTGACGAGGATGAGTTGTCCCAGAAGTGCGATGTGAGAGACTGGAACCAGAGCCTGGAAACTCTGGAAGAGCACATTTCACAAGCTGGAAGTAAAACCTAAAGGATGTATCCAGTAAATGAATCACAAAATAAAACCACATAGAGATAGCTATGACTGCCCCCTCCCACCAATAATAAAAGCGTGATTATCCTAGAAATCAGAAATAATAGATATTTATCAAGAACTCCTTTCCCTGAGCAGAGAAACCCAGCCTGGGTAATCAGTTAGAGAAGACCTTTAGAAACTGGTGGTGGGGGGGGGGTGTGGAGTTGTTGGGTGCAGATCCAGCATCACTGGCAAAGAGTCCTGCCTGGAGGGGTTCATTTAGACCTAGCCCTCCTGGCCCCACCCACCTACCATTCTCTGAGTTTCCAGGCTCCGTGGTGGGCTCAGCTACCAAGACACCTACAGGGGCCCTGAGCCTCTGTAGGGTACAATAGAATTAGCAAAGTAGGGGGCGGCTGCAGGCTGTCTCCTGTATGCCCACAGATGGACTGTCTGCAGGTTTCACATATAGCCTGACAGGGTGCAGATGAGATCCCCTGTACTTCAAACTCCAGGGCTAAGCCAGATCCTCTGTGCCCAATGCACATTATGTGATTGTCTGGGCTAACTGGCTACTGATCCCCTTTGGCAAGAGCCAGCAAGATTGCCATGGCCAAGGTCCTCATTCTTCTTCACTAACCAGTCCTGGGGTGGGGAACAGACTAGTTGGGGGTGGGGGGCAGAAAGAGACAGGAAGGGAGATAGAACGTGTTCACAGAGAGCCAGGGGAAGACTCTGAAGAAAGGCAGCTAGACAACTCTTTCAAGAATTTTTAATATGAGGGCAAAGGGAAATTGAATTTGCCTTTGATAAATCTCAGTCAGAGAAGACTCTCTTAGTGGAATACATTCTCAGATAAACCAGGGAGAGGGGAGAAGAGTAACAGAGACAATTACTAAGCAGAAGGCTTTCCAGAAGAGTGTGTGTGTGTATGGAGACAGCTGGAGAGCTAAAAGGGAGGCGGTAGCTTCTCCAGTCTCCTCCACCTTCACTATACAAAGTGCCTGATTTCTGTCTCTACTCTAACAAACATTGAACTCCTAGAGGAGGTCCATTTACTGGGTGCCATGCACCCCATCCATGCCCACTCCATGCACTGATGCACCCTATTCCCAATGCACACCCAACCCTGCTTCCTCTCCTTTACCTGAGAACTAAGAGCACTTTTCTTCCTCTTCAACCTTTACAGAATACAGTTCACAGCGAAGGTGAAGTTCTAACCCCACTATCGTGGCCTGGGGGTAAAAGGTGGCAGTATTTGTTCATCCTCTGCTGCTTTGCTCTTTGCTTGTGCAAAGATCCAGCTGCCCCTCATTTGCACCTCCTTGCACCTGTGTTTAGGCCTGGCTGCCTCAGGGGGAGCTTCTGTGAAGGATCAGTCACATCTTCTGTGGCTGCCAACCTCCCTTCTGCAGCAGCTCTGTAAGGTGTGTGGGCTCTGGGGCCCAGCCTGGCTGAGCTTCACCATCTCAGACCTTCTATCTGTCCTTCATGTCTCCATCATTCCTGCTCTTGGGATCTTTATCAGGGATGCAGTGTAGCGGATCTGTGAGGATGCCATTTACCGTATTTTCTCTGAATGCCTTTCCCCCTTACTCCCCCCCCCATCTCCTTCATTTTTTTCCTCTCCTCTTTTCCTCTCTTGTCTTATAGACTTCCCTGAAGGGGGGGTCATTATAAGAGACCACAACCCCCAGAGTTTTGGGGTTGCCTGACCATGCTTAGCCCATGCCCTGAGTTATGTAGAACTTGGTGAGCATTCCTGGTGTCAATTTGGCTGAGATTAACAGAGCTGCTGAAAGCTGGGGTGTGTTGAACTGACATTCTTTGAGTGTTTTCTGTGTGTTACGAGTTTTTCATAGACTGTGATATTCATACCCAAATAACCCCACAGTTGTACAAGGTAGACAACATGGACTTAACTTTTTAAATGAAGACATTGAAGATCAGGCTGTTTAATAACTTGTGTCGTTCAAACACTGAAGCTCATGGTGGTATGGATCTGGGCCAGAGAATTAGGGAGGAAGCCACATGGTTCTTCTTGGGGGGGGGGGGATGGCTGGGAGTGGAGTGCAGGAACTGTGACCTAGAGGCATCACAGCCCCTCAGAAAACATGGAATGGAAAGTGTAGAAGGAAATGGCAAAAAACCAAAAATCAAGGACAGAGGATTGGAAAACCCAGGCTTCCATTACTGCAGCTCCCTTTTTAGAAAAGACTTATTTATTCATGCATACAAGCTGGCGTGTAGGCTAGAGGCATTGGGGGGGTATTCACCAGAGACAGTGGGGAGCAGAACAGGTGGATCTACTGAAATACACTGCTGAGGGGAGCAGCAGTCGAGGCAGGAGAGGTCTGCTGCGCCATGTGGGCAGCTCCCTGGTCGGTATCAAACTCGTGCTGCAGTGGCTCTGGATAGCTTCATAGTGCTGATTCCTTGTGTCTCTGCTGGGTCTTGAGACCGCCCCTCTGGAGGGGACCCTGACCCACCTAAAGGGGTGATGGGTAGTCCCTTCCCATGTGAAGAGATGTGAGGGAGGGAGGGAGGGAGGGAGAGAAGAAGGGAGGGAGGGAGAGAAGAAGGGAGGGAGGGAGGGAGGGAGGGAGAGAGAGAGAGAGAGAGAGAGAGAGAGAGAGAGACAGACAGACAGACAGACAGACAGACAGACAGATATTCTGTGACCTGGACCAAGAAATGGAACTCTTCGCTGAGTTTTGATGTGGCATCTGGGCAGAAAGAGCCCTCTCAAGCTTCACAGAGGGAGTCAGATAAATGCAGAGAATTGGGCAGGAAACCAAATCACCCCCATCTCAATGAGGTGCATTCAGGGCTGAAGACACTGAAAATAAAGTGCTAGGAAAGGAGGGGGTTAAAACAGAAACTTGATTAAGGTTTAGTGATTCCAGGAAGAAATCAAAGGGAAGAATGTCACTGAGCATTCAGGGCTAGTTTTAGATGCTTCAGCCAAGAAATAGCACGGCAGGTCATTAAATGAATTTAGTTGGGATTCGGGATTTTTATATTGTGGCTAATTGATCTATGTAAGTATTTATAATGGTAATGGCAGGGCGGCCATCAGCCAAGACAAATCATTAGGCTAGGATGGGGTGGGGGTCATGGGACTAGGGGCGGCCTGGCAGGGGAGCACTGTGCTTTTTGAATGTTTGCATCGGGGCAGAGGTGGGTCAGAGGAACCCAGCAGTGACATAGGGTTAGCAGCCCTGGTCACGGTGACGGTGTGTGAAAAGGAGGCTTACTCAGGGGACTGCTTGCCTGGTTCTGAGACGTTCTGTCTCCATGAGGGATGGGAGAAAATCTCCAGCTGAAAAATGTCACCTTCAACCTGACACTGGAGCCAGAGCATTCACAAATCTGCCTGTCACCGTGACAGCCTGACAGATAGCAACCTTAGCTGGGGCTGAGTTAAATCGCCACTATAAGTCTTGCAAAAAGTTTTGGCTCTTAAGATTTTTATCATCGAGACAGGTTAAGGGATACAAGGGGTGGGGGCCACCACTTCCAAACAGGAAGGAGACTGAGGCTCTGCCTGTCTTTTCAGGAACCCCAGCAGCTGCAGGATTATCTATTACCTGAGGGGAGGTGACAGGAGAAAATTACCCAGCATCAGCCCCATCTGTTGCTGAGCACCGTTTGTTTCACCTTCACTAATTCACTTGGTTTGTCATTTTTCCTTGTCTTACCCTCCCAGCCCTACATCTCTTTGCCCTGGTGTTCCCAACCAGGCACCGTTGCTGCAGAAACAAAGCCTCTGGTATTCTTCGAAGAACTGCAGTTACTCTTGAATTCCCCTCTCTTCTCTCTTCATTGTCATTTCCTCCATAATTGATTAGGTACTGGAGGCGAGAGAGAGGAGAGGCTGTGATTGCTTTTACAGCCTGGGTCTGCAGGCAAAGCATATTTCTGTGTTTGGCTTCGTCTCCTGGGACCTGCTTCTGTCGGAAGAGATGGCAAAGTATTAATAAGGGATAGCAGACTCGTGTCACTGGGAGAGGTTGCAAAAACTAGGCTCAAGCCCTCCCTGCCTCTCACATTGGCTGTTTAGCCATCAATCTCCCCCAACTGCCTTTACTGATCTATAATGCAGATTTAATGCTGCTCCCCTCCCACCTTCCAGGGTTGTTGCAAAGATTAAATGAGATAGTATACAGCAAAGCCCAATGTGCCTATTCTATGAGAAAATGAATGTATAGCACTTATCATAGTGCTATGTATAGTGCCTTGCATGTAATAAATGTTTGATAGCTACCATTATTAGTAGTATGTGACTGTATGTTGTTATGATTATTTTTGCCCTTGTGGCATCTGCCATTCTTCTGGTTCCCAAGCTAGTTATGGTTTTTCATTCAACATTGATCAATTATTGAGCAAGTTTCACATGGCAGGCTCTGTATCCTGTCCTACGGCTATGGAGATTTTAAAAATGCAAACAAAAAAAATGTAGCTCTTGGATCCTGGAGCACAGACTGTGGTGGGAAGTCCTGTCATGGAGTTGAGAACAGACTTTCAGGGGTGTACCCACTTGGAATGGGGCTTGGGGTCAGAGAAGAACCTGATTAAGAAAGTGACGTTCATGCTGGGTTTTGAAAGGTTTAACCAGTTGAGTTGGTGGACACGGGATGGACATGGGGAATGCACATAAGAAATACCACAGGCAGACGGGGAGCAAGGATGCTTCGCCAGAACCATAGGGCTCAGCACCCCTGCTGATGAGCTCCGGATTGAAGGCAGGACCCGTGGACCAGGGAGACATGATAGAACAAGTATGTTTATTTCATGCTAAGGCCCATCAGCTTTCCTAAGGGACAGTGGAAACCACAAAAGGCTTTTAAACTAGGAGGGATGAAATCAGATTTGCCTAGATCACTTTGGATGGATAGAGCCTGAATAGAGAGGAAAGACCAGCCAGGTTGACTATACAGAGACACAGAGCTGTGAAAAAAAACTGCCTCTTTAAGGGAAAGACAAGAAAAAAAAGAACATTACACAACACCCCACTGAACTCTCAGTGCTGGTGCTCCCCCAGAGCAAGCAGCATAGGCCAGTGTTTGGGAGCCAGTAAGGGAGAACCCCTGGGGGGGGGGATGGGGGATGGGGGGGAGGTCCAGAAGAGCCCTGAATTTGCGAGCTGCCGCCACTAGAGGGCAGTAGGAGGAGGATGACGCTGTAGCATGCCCACCTCCTGGGGTTCAGGCACAGAGAGGGTTTTGTGGAGAGCAGACAACTAGGGGAAATGCTGACTGATTCCAGCACATTTTGACCTGGGGCGCGATCAGGTCAAGAATTTAGTTTTTAAAACAATCTCTGCTATCCACTGCCAAGATGTGTGCAGGACGTGTATGAGAAGCTGGTTTATCCCTGGTGCAGCGGATACACCGCTCTGCTTTAGTGCGTCAGCGTGTGGCTGCCCACCCATCCAACTCCCTGAGACGATATTAAAGATTGAATTGGGGTAGCCTGAGGCTTTTGGAAAGAATGACTCCATATGTCTCTGTGTTTTCATATGCATTGTCTCCTGAATCCTTGGAGCAGCCCCAGCTATGAGGTCCCTGTCAACATTTTACAAGTGCAATTCAGCGAAGTTACATGATTTGCCAGGAAATGAGATAGTTGAGTTTTGACTCAAGAGTTCAGGCTATTTCTACTATTTCACACCAAATCCCCTCAATCTCCTATGTCCTTTGAAATAGGATGTTTTTCTATTTCTTGGCAGCAAATCTGTGGCGAAAGAGAGAGAGAGAGAGAGAGAGAGAGAGAGAGAGAGAGAGAGATGCAAGCATCCTCTGCCTACCCATTTTGAGAACGAGGGCTTCTGCTACAGATGGGAGTGGAGAACCTAATGTGCTTGACTGTCACTGAGCTGCTTCCATGGATGTTTTCCTTTCAGTCCTTGAGGCAACCTGGTGGTAGAATGGTTTCCCCCATTTTCATTTTTTAAAAATTTATTTATTTGTGCATACAAGAACTGGGATATAGGCCAGAGGTGTGTGTGTGGGGTGGTGAGAGGATTCACCAGAAACAGAGTGGGGAGCAGAACAGGCAGATCGACTGAAGTGCACTGCTGAGGGGAGCAGCGGGTGAGACAGGAGAGGTCTGCTGCGCCATGTGGGGAGCTCCCTGGCTGGGTATCAAACTAGTGCTTCAGTGGCTGCTGATAGCTTCATAGTGCTGAGACTTAATTCCTTGTGCCTCCAGGGAGGTTCCCCCATTTTCAAATGAAGAAACTGAAGCTCAGTGTCCCACGCCAGCAAGTCTTCTGAGCACTGAGGTCTATGTATGCCTGCAGCGGTGCTCCCCTGTGAGAGAGGAGACCAGGTCCTGTCATGGATCACCAAGAGGTAGTCCAGTAAGATGCACATCTCAGGAACATTTGGACATTCCAGTTTTCCAACATAAGTTTTGCCCAAATAGGCATATGATAATACAAAGCTAAGGAGAGAGCTGGCTAATTCCATTTGGGACAAAGGGAGCTATTATCCTCTGAGGGAACAGAGACACTTCTTCAGCAGAATCCAGGGCTCAGAGTGCTGAGAGCCCATCATCAGTACTGGGGGAGTGATGACACAACACAGGACCACCCTGGAGAGGGTCCTGGGCCCCTGGAGCATGAGCCCAGGAACACTGCTGGTGGTACATTCAGGTGCAGCTACACGGGTTTGAATGGAGTTACAAGTATTGCTCAGGTTAAAGCCACTGGAAGACCCAGCTCCTGGCTCAGGGACTTTCTGAATTCTAAGGCGAAGAACATTCCAAGTTATAGGGCACTCGCATTTGTCCCCAAGCTTGGCTCAGGCCACGGGACTTTATGCTTCCACTTACTTCTGAATTCTGATACCTTCTCCCAGTTCTCTCCCTGTTCTTCTATTCTTCCCGGTAGAATTGGACTTGTAGCTAAGTAACCTTCCCCCATCACCAGCCTTCATGTGATAAATGAGCATGAAAATACTCTCCGTGTCTGCGTGCTATGAGCATGGAGAGACTGGCATCGATAATAGCAATTAGCTCGGGGGAGGAGGGCACATATTAAAACCAAATAAATATTGGTTTTCTCTCTTCCTTCACCTTTGTGTCTCAAACACGCTCACACGTGCACACACAAAGGGCAAACCACAAACCTCGCCAATAAATCCGTGCCAAGTCAGAGTTAACTTAGAAAATCAACGTGGTGCAGAGGCTTTTAGAGGACTGACATTCCTCAGGTTATGGAAAACAATAATAATAAATCTTTAGGAATGTCACCTTGCCCCTGGCACTCGACAAGAACCTGAGAGCGGTAGTGGAATAGCCTTGAGTGTGTGGAGGAAAGCGGCCAGGGAGACTGTCCCAGTGGGCATGGGCTGGCGGGGTCTAGAGGGAGCAGGCAGGGGGCGCGGTGGACTGGCATTTATTCCTCATGCGCCGTATTTGTTAATTTTTCAGACTTTACTTTTGGGAGAGGATCAAGGGTAAGATGGCAGCCAGTGTGCTAAACACAGAGGTCACTGTCATTGGCATGTTGGGTTGAACTTGGGAGTGCGGATAAACTTCAGTCCAGAGCCTCTGTCTCTTAGACTCCACTGCAGGTTCTGCTGCCACAGCCCTGAAGGGGGAGCTGAGCTCTCTGCTGGGTCTATGCAACAGCCTCCTGGACAGCACTTCCCTCTGTTTTACAAACGGGCTGAGGATTTTCTTTCTTTCTACATATATATATATATAATTTATATCTTTTACATTATTGTGTATTACCCATAGGTTACCCACCACTAAGTAACCCATGAATCATCACTATAGTCTCTTGTGCTCTTTTCTCCCCCATTTTGAACCCTTATCCTCTCCCTCCCTCGCCGAATGTCTCTCATTTCTGGTTCCTGCTAGTTTTTGTTTTTGTTTTGTTATTTCTGTTATTTTCTCTTGTTTGGTTCTTCTATGTTCTTCCTATAAGTGAAGCCATTTGATATTTTTCTCTTTCCTTCTGGCTTATGTCTCTGAGCGTGATCCCTTCTAGCTCCATCTATGTTACTGCAAATTGCATGTGTTTATCTTTTTAACTGCTGAATAGTATTCCATTGTGTATATATACCACATCTTCTTGATCCAGTCATCTATTTTTGGGCATCTGGGTTGTTTCCATATCTTATGGGCTGATTTTCAATGCTGAGGTCCCTTAATAATTTTGAAACTCTTTCGGTCATCCATGGGTAATGCTTCAAATACACCTCAGATAACTCTTTCTGAAGCGCGTAAGGATGTGTGGGGTCTCCTCGATCTCAATGACTATTTTATTTCTATACTCTTCCCCAGGTTTATCTTCCACGTTGGTAATTTTATCTTCTCTGAAATGCTTAGCCATCCATTGAGATTTTTAAATTTTTATAACTCCATTTTTCTTATTTCCAAAAGCTTTATATTTTAAGGGTGTGCTTTTTTATGTCTTGTAAATGTCACACGTGTTTGACTCCTGCTTTTAAAAGTATTTGAAACGGAATTATTCCATCGTTCCTGGTTAGTGATTTGATGACTTGAAGTCAAGAGGGACTTCAAGGCAAGAAGATGTGCTTTCTGACTTCTGCTCATGCTCAGTTGTTTCCTGATGTGCTTTGTAAAATGGGTTGTAAGCACAGCTTCAGCAGGGAACTTGCTGCGGCCTGGGAGCATATGCCTTCCAGGAGCCTTCCTGTAGGGACCCTACAGAGCTGAGCTCAGGAAGCAGACAGCTGACCCCAAGCTAACTTGGCAGTACAGGGCTTAGCCACACACTCCCCAGGCAGACGCTGTTCCAGCTAGAGTCCAGGGCAAGACAGACAATGCTCCATATTGTTCCCATGCAGATTTTGAGTTTTTTCCCTTTAATTCAACATTCAGAGGTTTTCAAGGACTCCAAATGTTATCCTTTCTCAGTCTCAGTCCCCAAATTCCTGTTAAGACTTGGCCCTTAGGCTGCAACACCAGATGTCACACTTTGCGTCCCCACCAGCCCCAGGCCCCTGAAGCACCAGCTCAGGCACTCTCTACTCTGTGGCCAGTCCTTCTTTGTAGTTGGCCCTCGGAGAATTCCCTGATTTTCTTGTGATCACCGTCAGCATTAGCAGCATCACCGCCATGGCTAACATTTATTGAGCCTTTGTACCATGTGCAATCTCTGCTCTAATTACTTTGTATGAATGAACTCATTTAACCCTCATAACAACACTATGAGGCAGATGCTATAATTATCCCCATTTTACAGATGATGAAATTGTAATTTCCTTTCAAGAACAGCACTCCTCATTGGAAAAAAAAAAGGAGTAAGTCTTTAAGATCGAGATATGATCATAGAAGATCATAGAAGAGAAGAATCAGATGCATAAAAAAATGGTTTTCTAAGGTTCACATAAGCAGTTCACATCAGCATCAGAACCAGCACCTGCTGGCCTTCTTCACAGCCCAGAGCCCAAGTTCCCTGGTCAGAACATTCCTTTCATGCAGTTTTACATATTTCTTACATTGTAGTCAATATTTGATTTGCAGAGAGAAATCACAGAGAATGATGAAGGCAGCCTTCGTATAAAGGTGAATGTGGGAACTGGTTTCAGATCTTAGTGTTGCTGCTGGTTCTTCCAACCTGTCCTGCCACTGGGAGGATATTAAGGGGTGGTGTCCATTGACATTGGAATTGTTATAGGAGGTTGACTGTTAAATTTTGTTTTGCAAGGAGAGTGTTTCATACAGATACAGAGACTTACTAATGTGGGTAAGGATGTCTAAGGAAAGTGTTAAAATTAATGTGGACTCTGTCCCTCAATGTGAGTTGTTTTGAAAAATATCTACCTATCTGCTGAAATCAACTAGCCAGCCTCTTGATTATGCTCTGGGTTACAGTGTCATTTCTACCGTTAAGAATCAAAAGCCACAGGAAGCACCGACTCCTCCTGTAGGCTTTCTGTCCTGAAGGCTTCTTCTCTTCCCTCCTGACTGGTCCTGGAGGCAAGACAGGGCAGGTTAGAAGGGGTGGGCTCAAGGCCTCCATCCCTGAGATCTGCCAGGTCTGGTAAGGCAGGGGAGAGCATGGAGAGGCCTGAACTAACACTAACAATGTCTGAGTCTAAGAAGGCAAAATCAGTTAGAGCTGCTGAGTGACTTCCAGGCTCAGGAGAAAGCTCTCAGATGCTTTGTGTGGCTCAGTAGCCATAGTGGGTTGGAATCCGGAGCATGAGTAACCTTACCCTCCCTGGCTCAGGATGGACAGTCAGGAGCCCTGACTCCAGGGTCCTCCTTTGTGTGTGTGGAAACTGTAACCTTATCACCATCAGTTTCTACCTCAGCACCACATTGTCTGCTGACCCCAAACCTCTGCTACAAACAAACTACTCCAAGTTCCCCAAATCAGGAAGGACTTTCTGCCCATTTCTTTGCTGCTCAACCACAAATTCCACCTCCTACATGACAGTTATCAATCATCCTCTTCATAAATCCTGGGATTGACCCATTTTGTCTGCTCTTTGTGCCAGGGCTTCAGCCTGGAGGGGGATCCTTGGGGCCAGGGTGGACAATTCACTGAGGAAACTTACAAGGGAAACTTTTGAGGTGGTGAAAATGAACATGATGAAAAATATGGTGGTGGTTACACAAGTATATATATTTGTAAAAATTCATTGATGGATTCACTTAAAATAGAAGCATCTTAATATTTATAAATTATACTTCAACAAAGTTGACTACAAAAACCATGCTCCATGTTGGACAAGGAGGGGCCTAGAGCACTGAATGTTCATGGATTCTCTGTGTCCATCCTCGAAACAGAAATGGGGATGACTATACAACATGCTGGAATTGAGGATGCACTTTCCAGGAATACATTTTTAAAATACCAGTCTTTGAGTACCTCTGATAACACTGGTCAACAGTGAGATCATTACTGACATAAAAAGTCCCTAATCTGGGCCTCCCTGGTGGCACAGCGGTTAAGCGCTGTGCTGTGGAGCTGTCGGCAGCGGCTACGTGAGTTTGACGCCCAGCTGGGGAGATTCACACATGGCGTGGCAGATCTCTCCTGCCTCTCCCGCTGCTCCCCTCAGCAGTGTATATCTGATCTGCCTGTTCTGCTCCCCACTCTGTCTCTGGTGAACCCTCTTGCCACCCCATGCCTCTGGCCTGTATCCCAGTTTGCATGCATAAATATATACATCTTAAATAAAAAAGTCCCTAATCAGTAGTATCTTAGTGTGCTGAACATGACTATAACCCTAAAAATTTTTTATTAGCTCTCGTTTTGAAGATATTTCATATAATTAATTTTATATGTTTTGCCGTGTAAATTCATCCAGTAGGACTGCAACAACATCATAAATCAGTCTAGAATGAATATTGCATCGCATTGCATAATACCATCATGTGCACATTTTCTGATGCAGTGCAATACTACTGCCAGGCAGCTGCTGAAGTATCCTGACGTCAGCAGTTCAATATAGAAAGCCCTGTTGGAAAGGTTGAGCACTGAAAATATTTCAGACTTTGTGCGAGACAGTTTAAGCTACTGTTCCATAGAACTTTTATGATTTTATCCATTTAGGCACAATACAGAACAGTAATGCCTCGAAAATGTGTTAATAGCGTGGGCAATTTCTACTCTATTTGTGGGGAAGTGACATTTGCCAACCAGAAGAAAAGGATCACTTCTCAAGTGAAGAAGGCTTATCATCTTTCCTTTGGATGCAAGGTTGGTGACCAAGACAAGCCTTGGGCCCTGCATATATGCTGTGCTACATGGACAACACAGCTTTCACAGTGGTTCAATGGCAAAAGACCATCAATGCTGTTTGCAGTCCCCATGGTGTGGAGACAGCCAAGCAACCACATAAAAGACTGTGACTTCTGCTTGGTACTTCCTCTTTCCGGTGGAATAACGAAGCAAGACGTTGAGAATAGTCTGCCCAAACATTCCATCTGCATTGAGACCCATTCCACATGGTGAAGGACTTCCTATTTCAGAACCTCCAGCAGAATATTCTCTTGATTCATCTGATGAGAACAAGGGTGAGCTGACCTGTTCTTCTCTTGTTTCATCAGCCTGCAGTGATCCAGATTTTCACTGTTGTGCATCATCAACCCCACACAGACTAACACAGGAAGAATTCAGTGACCTGGTTCGTGATTTGTACTTATCCAAGAACAAGGCAGAAATGCTAGGATCAAGACTCCAACAATGGAATCTTCTAGAAGAAGATGTCACAATTACTTTATATTGAAAGCACCACACCAGCAGTTGGAGCGTTTCTTCAGAAAGGAAAGTACTCTGGTATTCTGTTTCAATATTGAGGGCCTCACGAATGCCTTAGAAATCACTCATAACCCACAAGAATGGAGACTATTTCTAGTCTCTTCGAAACTGTGTCTTAAGGCTGTGCTTTTGCACAATGAAAACCATCTTCCATCTATTCTTTCTTTTTTTTTTAAGATTTATTTATTTATACATACAAGCTGGGGTACAGACCAGAGGTGTGGGGCGGCAAGAGGGTTCACCAGAGACAGAGTGGGGACCAGAACAGGCAGATCAGAAATACACTGCTGAGCGGAGCAGCGGGCGAGGCAGGAAAGGTCTGCCGCACCATGTGGGATTCTCCCCGGCCGGGCGTCAAACTCGCATCGCTGCTGCCGACAGCTCCACAGCGCAGCGCTTAACCGCTGCGCCACCAGGGAGGCCCCTTCCATCTATTCTATTCCTAAACAGCTGTACGAGAGACAAGCGAAGAAATCTAAGAAGTAGTCTATGACTTGATTTTTTACAGGTATTAATTGTAGGCCTATTACTGTTGGCACACATTTCGTGATGTAAACATCAATTTGTTGCAGATTATAAAAAAAAAACAACTAGAGCCCAAATTAGAATTTGACTGTCATATTCATGTTGTGCACATACAAATTGATAGGAAATGACTAATTTTATCTAAGTAACAGGACTTTTGTAAAAATTTGTTGACCAGTGTCATAAGGCACTACGCCAGGTCTGGGGCAATGAATAAAATTGTCTCTAAATTAAACTTAGAGTCTATCCATGTAGACAAAAAGGTAGAGATTTCTAATTCAGTGGGTAGGAGAGAGACAGGGAACTACGGAGGAGCAGCAAACCCAGATGAATGGTGCAAGAGGCTTCCTGTGGGAAGTCGATACTGAGTCCTAGATATCAGGAGTCCTCTAGGAACACTAGCAAAAGCATCAGTGAGAAGGTACTGAGTTAGCCTCTGTGTGTGTGTGTGTGTGTGTGTGTGTGTGTATCTGTGCTTGTGAATCTGTGAGTTCAATGTCTTGAACTAGACTATGGCTCTTGATAACCAGGACTTTTGACCAATTGGAAGCTTGGATATCATATTTGGGTTGGAGGCTAACAGGCTGGGGAATTATCAGTGTATAATGATGAAAGGCACAAACTTGAGTGATTATTCTGGTCAGTTGCTCAATAGAGCAGTTTGGTTAGATGTGGTCCTCTTTCTTCAGGAGTTTAGTTTAATCTTATTTCATCTACTATTTCTGATTATATTGGTTACCATCCAAGGAATATCTTGAATATCTTCCTTGGTCAGTGATTCAGTGCTTAATTACAAATACAAAGAAACTTTTCCCTTTATTGAAACTTCTGAAACTTTCTTTTTTTTTTTTTAAGGATTTATTTATTTATACATACAAGCTGGGGTACAGGCCAGAGGCTTGGGGCGGCGAGAGGGTTCACCAGAGACAGAGTGGTGAGCAGAACAGGCAGATCAGAAATACACTGCTGAGCGGAGCAGCGGGCGAGCCAGGAGAGGTCTGCCGCACCATGTGGGATTCTCCCCAGCTGGGCATCGAACTCGCATCGCGCGTTGCCAACAGCTCCACAGTGCAGCGCTCAACCACTGCACCACCAGGGAGGCCCAACTTCTGAAACTTTCTAATGACAAGCTTTAATCCACCACTTCAGACAATTTGTACAACTCTCAAGATTCTTGCTTTCAAAGGAAGCCTTCTCTTCTCCTTCTACACTTTCTCCATACCAAGACTTCAGTTACCATCTGTATGTTCTGATTTTATCTGTAACCAAGATCTCTTCTCTGAGCTCTATTTGACCCAATTGCTTACTGGGTCACAATAATCTTCTTAGGTCTAAGATGACCCACTTGACTAGTGGGTCATCATAATAGCAAACACTTACATAGCACTCACTCTGTCCCAGGTACCATCCTGTGCACTTCCATGTGTAGCTCAATCTTTACAACAACCCTTTAAGGGAGTTTGCTGTTCCAGTATAACGACATCCTCTTGGATCTCCCCTAACCATCCCACACTCAGCATGCCCAAATGTGATGTCACATTCATTCCCCTAAACCTGAAATTCACCCTTTCCTAGTTCACATTGCATGAAATGACACCATTTTCTAGCTAGGTGTTTAAACAAGAAGCCTGGAAATCACCCTTGACCTTTTTCAAAGCCAGTTTATATTCAATCACCACGTTTGATCTTCCCCTGCTGCAATTATTTTAGGAAAGGCAGCCACGTAGGATGTCTATAATTGTCTGCAGAGCCAGATTGTTTAAGTTTGAATCCCGCTTCTGCCACTTAACAGCTGCAAGTCTTTATAGAAGTTAGTTAAACTTTCTAAGCCCCAGTTTCATCATGAAAATTAAATGAGTTAAAACATGTACAACATTTAGAACAGTGCTTGGAATAAAGTAATGAAATATTTCTTCATCTGTCTTAGTTTCCAGTGGATGGATAGTGTATTACACCGAAAAGAACAAGGCAATTAATAACAGAGTTGAGATTATTGCCCTCCTCCATTTTTTTTTAGCCACTTATTCTATGTGTGACGTGGTCACATTGGTTAATTTACTGAATTCAGTTTCTTCATCAGTAAAACAGAGCTAACGCCGCCCATCCACAGGGCCATTGTGAGGAATAGATGAGAAACTATGTCATTTCCTAGCACAATGCCTGGCATCTCATAGACTAAAAAAATGTTATTCCTTTTCTCTTCCACATAGCTGTTACTCCCTCATCCACTTTAAGAAGAAAACAAGTTTAAGAAGTTATATCTGAAGGTGAAGGATTCTTGTTCAAAAATTAGTAATTATTTCAAGATGGCGGCTCTTGAAGGGTATTGAGAGAACATGAGACTAAACTCAGGCCCTTCTGTGCCTGTGTCCCTGTGGGCTTACAGGTCACATACTGAAGACGTGTACTGGGAATCTTGGGAAAGACCTAGTTTTCTCTCCTACAGGGTTCCTGGCATCTCTCCTGGACACTTATACAGAGACCCAAACCTTCCTTAGCCATGGCTCAGTCTTTTCACTTTCTAGCCAACTCAGCCTTAGATTACTGTGAGAAGTAGAGTCCCCTGCATCAAATCTCCCATATATATCTCCTATATCAAGGGTCAGCACATTTTGTGAACTCCAATTTACCTGAATCTACTTCTACAATGACCTTTACTCCTCTTTATAAAGCAAAGCTGGTAACAATTAAGACACTGAAATTTGGAAGCTAATGTTGAGTGTGCATTTATCTAGTTCTACACAAACAATTTTTCCTATTTAATCTTTAAAACCAGCTTACTGGTAGTTATCATTATCACTCCAGTTTACCTAGGAATGTTCAGATTTAGAAAGATTGAGTATCATTCCCAAAGAGAGCAAGTGCTCAAGCCAGAGCCAGGGCATGAGCTCTAATTCTGGGGAAAGGAGCTTGCAGTCTGGAGAGCTGTGGAATACAATGAAATGGAGAAAAACAAAAGCAACAGACAAAGGAGAAATAAACTATATTTCAAACAAGAAAATTGAATACTCTTAAGATATCAGTTTTACATTAGTGACTATGTAGTTTTAAGGCATTTGCAAGCAAAATACAAATACATAGTTATATTTTGTTTGTTTTGTTTTGTTGGAATAGCTGTCAGGGGAGAATAATGCTCGCTTTTAGTCACAGCCAAGAAAACCCCAAAAGAGGAATGAAATGGAGACTGGGAGAAAGAGCCCTGCCTATTTTAAATCCTTCCACAAAAGACTGTATATAAACAGTGGGGTTCTGGAGTGAGAATCAATAGATGGATATATGGCGCAGAATTGATCGCCTAGAAACACCTTCATGAAACATAAGAATTTTGTGCATGGATATAAAAAGTTTAGAAATCAGTTTAGGAAAGAAAAGGGTCTACAATAAGTGATGTGGATTTTTCTAATAATGAAAAAATCAATATAATACCCAACTCCAAAATAGATTACATTTAGAACACAGAGAGGAAAACAAAATATGAAGCCATTAAATTAGAAGTAAAAATAAGTATATCTACATGGATTTTCTAATGGAAAAATTCTGTCTTTGCCCAAAAACAATGACATAAATAAGAGAGAAAAAATTGATACATCTGGCCATGTTAAAATTAAATCTAAGAGTAAAATATCATAAAATAATTTAGGTAAATATGTTTAAAAATACAGCAAATGGTTACTGTCTTAAAAAAATCTTAATACATAAAAAACAAAATTTAAGAAGACAACTGTGAATAACAAAATAAAGGATCTGAAGAGCTAGTTAAAATGTGTTAATGATCAAGATTCAAACAAGAACTTAAAATCTGGGCCTCGCTGGTTGCCTAGGGGTTAAGTCTCAGTGCTCACAGGCAGTCTCCTTGATGGCCTGAGACCAATCCAGAGAGCTGACCCACATGGCGTGGCAGACCTCTCCTGTCTCACCCGCTGCTCCCCTCACCAGTGTACTTCAGATGATCCACCTGTTCTGATCCCCACTCTGTCTCCAGTGAACCTCTTACCCTCCTCACCTCTGGCCTACCCCCCAGTTCTTCTATCTGTCTATCTATGTATCTATTTATCTATCTATCTTAAAGAAATTATTGTCCAAAATGAAAAAAAAAATAAAACCACAAAACCTTAAAATCTCTTTCATTAATTTATTTGAAAGAAATTCAAATTAATGTAAGGTTGAAATATGCCTCTTTTTGGCTCTCAGTGGGCAAAGGTTAGAAAAATGCTAATGGTGCTCAGCAGTGGCTCCACCACTGCTGAGACCACCACTGCATTCAGAGACAGAAGCTGAGCTGCTGTCTGGCCGCATGTGACACGGGATAAAGATGCCTCTGCCTTTGTCCCTGGTGGTCCTGCTTACAGAGTTGGGTCCTAGGGTGATTCATTGTTACTAATACAAGGTTTTCATAAAAAGGCTATTTATGGCAATTTTCTATAAAATGGGTGCCAGGTGTGACAAAGGATGAGGGGTGGGTTTGCATTTTAAGGTTGCTGTCACAGTTGGCCTCACTTGGAAGGTGGTATTTGAACGCATGCATGAAGGTGATGATGAAGTAACTTTGTGGATGTCTGTGCAGAGAGGAAAAGGATTTCATACAGGAGAAAGTTCCCCAAATGGGAGTTTATCTGGTATGTTCAAGAAGAGCGAGGAAATCAACATGGTGCAGGGGGACAAGGGGGAAGGTGGGAGATGACAAGGATGGAAGAGGGAGGAGGTCAAGAGAGGGTCCTTTTGAAAGTAGGGTTTTGTTGGCCATTGGGGAGATTTAGGCTCTTAATCTAGGCGGATGCAAGTCCATTGGCAAGTTCTGAGCAGGAGGCAGTGACATGAAATGAGTCTGATCTCCAGTGGATCTTCCTGGTTTCTCTGTTGTATTTGACACCAAGGTGTAAGAGTGGGAGCAGACAGACTTATTGGGAGACTTTTTTTTTCTTTTTTGCATTCAGCTAAGAAAGATGTGATGGTCGAAGCAGTGGAAGTTTTAAGATGGATGTGGTGGTTTGTTTGAAGGCAAAAGCAAAAGGATTTCCTAAGGACTGTCTGACAGTTGAATGTGAAAGACAGGAGTCAGGTTGACCTAGAGATTTTTTAGCGCCAACCTCTGGAAGGAGGGTATGGCTTTTCACATAGATGGGGACACTTCACTTTGGGAAGACCAGCACCCATTCTTACCACGTTAGCTTTGAGGTGTCTCTCAGCCATTGGGGAGAGATGTTGAGCAGAAGACCAGTGATGTGAGTCTGCAGTCTAGGGCAGAGTCTTACAGGTTTGACACTCTTAGGAGTCATCAGTATATAAATGATATTTTAAGCCATAGACCTGGATGGGATCACAAAGAGGAACACTGATATGAAAGAGAAGCTAACCCAAGTATGAGCTTCAGGCATTCCTCCTTTGAGAGAGGAGAAGAGGAAAAGTCAGCAAAAGAGATTAAGAGAGATCAGTGTCTGATAGAAGGATAAAACAAAAACAAAACAAGAGAGTGTGGTGTCCTGGGGGTTAAGGGAAGAAAGTGTGCTGTAAGGAGAAATGATCAGTATCTTCAAAATATCCTCTGAAATAGTCTTCCTTAAGGGAAGGGTGTCTGCTGTCAACTATTAGGATAAATATGGCATGATATATATTTATATATGTATTTGCAAATGTATATATGTATAGAGACACACACTCATCACATAAATGGAGCTCCTCATAAATACATCCATGTCTACATCAATCCAGCAAAATGGAACAGTTGCCCATAAATGATGACATAGATGACATTTGTTTTCTCCTCCTCCCTCTCTTTCTGCATTTCCCAAATTTTAGGTGGTGGATTTATTTCACTTGTGTGATAAAAATAAGCAAAAATTAGAAAGAAGAAAGGAATAACAATGAGTGCATCAATGAAGGAAGGAAGGAAGGAAACAAAGACAAAAGAGAAATGCACTGGCTCCCGGTAAAGGGTTGAACAGTGTGCCTGACTGCAGTGGGGGGTTCTTGAAGTGGCAGACTGGGGGCCAGGCCTGGTTGGGGGGGTGGAGGTTTGAGCCTACTCATGGTGCTGTGCATGTGACCCCAGTATTTTATCTTGCTTATCAAAACTGCTGCCAAGTGACTCTTTAGAACCGCGTAATTTCGTCTGTCTTTGTATGGGGAAAACCAGGATGTGATGCCACACACTGGGTGTGTAATTATAAAGAAATGAAAATTTTTGAGCAACAAAATAGAAAATAGTTGAGTACAGGTTCTAAATATAAGCTACACAATGCCATACATGCAAGTAAAAGGGAGAAAAAAGATAACCATCCTGCTAAGCACAAAAGGGTATTGTTGTCACTTAGCAGTGATAAAGTTCTGTTTCTAACCATTGACTTTATTGTTCTCCTCCTCTCTACATGGTTCACCCTAGTCTGTCTCAACTTAGCCTCAGCTATTAAGCAAAGTCCAAATGTTAAATGCCTCATTAGCACTTCCTGCCACCAGGAACAATTGTTTCTCCAGTGATTTTTTTTTTTTTAACTTCTCTAGGTCTAATTCATTTTTTTCTTTTTTTCAGAGAACAGTCTCTGGAAAACTTTTATCCTTTCTGCATGTTCTTCTGTTCTTTGTCCTCCCCATTAATGCTAAGGGAGGTGACATATCTTCTCTTTGTGTTTCCAAGTCTTACTCAGACCTGCTTCCCTTATTTTAGAATCCCTGGCATAGATGAAGCATGCACCCTCTTGAGGAGCAGCATGCAAGCAGGGCCTGTGACTGGTTCTTCCTTTGTCCATTCTTTTCCATGGTCACCCTGGGTTGTCTATGACATCACAGTCACGTGGCCAACTCCCATAGCCTTTGCTATTTCCCGTGGCCAAAAAACAAGTGTGATTTGAGTAGTGCCATTTCACCTGATTTATGATCAGTGACATTTACTGAAATGGTTGCCTTGACTTGCCATTGCTCAATGCATATTTTTTATTTTTTATTTTTTTTTTAATGAGGTAGCATTGGTTTACAGCCTGGTATGCAATTCAGATGATAGGTTTATACCTCTGAAGACATATGTTACCACAGGACACCCACTAGCAAAGCCTCCGTATATGTCGACCATGCCCACTGGACCCTTTGCCCCTTCATTCCTCACTCTCCCTCCCCATCTTATAGCCTCAGTTCTACAGTCAGCTTTCTAAAGATTTTGTTCCTGTGGTTTGTTTAGTTTTGTCTGATCCTTTGTTTTGTTTCTCTACATTCTACATATGAGTGAAATCATCTGCTATTTGTCTTTCTCCTTCTGACTTATTCCACTTAGCATCATTCCCTCCAGCTCCACCCATGTTGAGTGTAATATGAAGGAACAAAATGTGTTTGTATATGAAATTGTACTAGGTGCCTCAGGAAGATTCGCTCCAACAAAAAGTAGGTTCTAGGAGCGTATGATACAAGACAGGGGAAGGAGGATTATCAAATACGTGGTTATAAAATGGGGAGTAGCTCTGCTGGTATACGATGACATATCTGAGGCAGAATTCCATTTCCCTCTCACCTGGTTGCTCAGAGGTCAGCGGGTCAGGACTGCACAGGGCTCTGCCATCTCCAGCCCTGGGTCTTCAGGATGGTTCCCATTATTGCCAATTCCCAGCTAGTAAGGGGGAAGGGAGGTCGCAGGTCAGGCGCTAGGAGCCTCTTTTGCTCATAGGCCGTTGATGCGGACTGAGCCCCAGGAGCATGCCAGCCATGAGAAGTGTGGGAACGTTAGTCTACCTACAAGCGCTCAGCGGGGGTCCACTAAATTTGGAGCTGTGGAGAAGCAGTTTCTGTCACTGTAACGGGGAGTAGTGTGGCCGAGTCTATAAACAAAACTACATTTACAGAAAAACTTGTCTCCAGGCAATTGCGTGTGTTTTCTAGAGCTTCTTTCACAAATTACCTCAAATTGCGCGACTCAAAGCAACAGAAAGTTGTTCTCTAGCTCATGAAGGTGCTGGCGGGGTTGGCGCCCTCTGGAGGCGGTGAGGGAGATTCTGTTTCAACCTTCCTCCTGGCTTCTTCCTGGTGGTTCCCAGCGTCCGTGGTGCTAATTGGCTTATAGACACAGCTCTCCAGGCTTCTTGGGTGGGTGTTCTCTCTGTGTGTCCATTTCCATATTTCCCTTTCCCTCTTTTATAAAGGTAGAACTCATTGGCTGTAGGGACCCTGATCCAATGTGACATGTGGTTTTCTTGGGCAGCCATAACAAAATAGTACAGACTAGGTGACTTAAACAAGCAATTGAAGTGTATTTCCTCAAAGGCTACAAGGTCAAAGCTTAAGGCGTCGGATGCTGTTTCTTGTGAGGCCCATTTCCTTGGTTGCAGGGTCCTTGCTGTCTTCTCCCTTGGTCTTTCCTGGTGTGCGTGTCTCCCTGGCATCTCTCGGGGTGTCCAAGTATCTCCTTTTTATAAGGACGCCAGTGCAGTTACAGTAGGGCTTATGCTAATGGGCTTAATTTAACGTCATCACCTCTTTACCAAATACAATTACATTCTGTGGGGCTCAGGGTTAAAATTTCAACAGAGGAGTTTTGTGGGACACAGTTCAGCCCATAATACCACCTCTGAAGATTCTATGCCCAAATAAGGTCACATAAGCAGGTAGCAGGGGTCAGGACATGGTCATTTGTTTGGGGGGAGATATAATTCACGGAAGCTATTAGAAGATGTAGCCACTGCTTATGTCAGCTGTAAATGCAGTTTTGTTTTTAGACTCGGTCACACTATTCCCCATTACAGCAATAGGGAACCATAGTACTTGTGTAGTGAATCCCATAGAACTTCCCAAAGGCGAGCCTGTTTGAAGCAGTTAGATAAATCCTAAATCAAAAGTGAGTAAAAGAAAAACAAATGGAAAAAAATGTTTTTCCCATTTCATACTGTTTCTACTATCAACCATTATTTGCTATTTTGTATACACTTAACAGCTTTATGAGATATAATTGATATATGAGAATGTATACACATTAGGTATGCGATTTGATAAGTTTAAGTGCTTCTGTAAATTTGTGGGTTTTCTTGAAATCTAATCACCACAGTAAAGAGAGTTGACATATCTAGCACTTGAAAAGTGTCCGCATGCCTTTCTGTAATCCCTCTACCCACCCAGGCAACCATCAATACCTTTTCTGTCTCCATAAATTAATTTGCATTTCCAGAGTCTTATATACTTGGAATCACACAGGATGTATTTATGTTAGCCTGGCCCCTTTTACTAAACATGATAACTTTGAGACTTACCCATATTGTTGCATTTATCAATAGTTCATTCTTTTTTATTATTGAATAGTATTCCTTTCTATGAGTATGCCACATTTGTTTATCCATTCACATATTGATGAACATTTGGGTTGTTTCTAGTTTACATTTAATAGAAGCAAAACTGTAATGCATATTTATAAACAAGTCTTTGTATGGCCATATGGTTTTATTTCTCTTGAGAAAATACCTACAAATGCAATTGATGGATCATAGAGTAGGTGTATGTTTCATTTTTTATGTTGTACCATTTTATATTCTCACCAGCAGTTTATCAGAGTTTTAGTTTCTCCATATCTTTAATAACATTTGGAATTTTAATTATAGCTGTGCTAATAAGGGTGTGGTGGCATCTCATTGTGTTTTTAATTTGAATTTCCCTAATGAGTAATAATTACAGCATCCTTTGTGTGCTTCTTTGTTAATTGCATCTGTTATTTGGTGTAATGTCTGTTCAAATCTTTTGACAATTTATATTGGATTGATTTATTTCTTATTATTGATATTTGAAATTTCTAAATTTAAGTCCCTTTTCAGACTACAGGACTTGAAATATTTTTTCCAGTCTGTCTGTCTTTTCATTTTCCTAACAATGCCTTAAAATGTGGAGAAATTTTAAATTGCATTGAAGTCCCAGATATCACTTAGGTCTTTGCTGCACTCTAAGTTGATTTTTATACATGATGCAAAGCATGGACTGAAAACCTGTTTTTCTTTAAACATATGGATATTTAATTGTTCCAGCACTATTTATAGAGAGGATTTTATTTTGTCTCCATGAATTGCCTTAGCACATTTACATATGCATTTGTGCAAATATGCTAAGGTAATGATTATATATACGCATACATTTATACAACTGTGGGTTACTTTCTGGACTCTGTTTTGTTCCATTAATCTATTTTTCTATCTTTATGCTAATACTACATTGTTTTTGCTTACTGCAGCTTTATAGAAGTCTTCCAATCAGGTAGTGTTAAACCTCTAAGTTTGTTTTTCTTTTTCAAAATTGCCTTGGCTATTGTGTGTGTTTTACAGTTGCAAATGGACTTTAAATCAGCTTTTCCATTTCTTCTAAAAAGTAATGACAAGTATTTAGATTGTGATTGTATTAAATATACAGATTAGTTTTGAGAGAGCTGCTATCTTACTAAAAAGTCTTGTAACTAAGTAGCTTAGTATATAACTATATTTATCTAGGTCTTTTTAATTTCCTTCAGTGATGTTTTGTAGTAATCAGTATATAGATCTTGGACATCCTTTGACAGATTTGATATTATATATTTAAATTTTAAATGCATTTTTTGAATGGCATTATTTTAAATTTAAATTTCAGATTAGTCATTGCCAATATGTAGAAATTAAATTGATTTTTATATGGAATATTTTATCTTGCAACGTTGCTACACTCAATTCCAGTGACATTTTTTTTTTTTTTGGTAGAGTTCAGATCTTCTATAATGACTGTAATCTGCAAATAACAGTGTTACTTCCTCCTTCTCAATCCAGATGCTTTTTATTTCTTCTTCTTGACTTATTACATTGGCTAGGACCTCCAATTCAATGTTGACTGGAAAGCATGTAAAGATTTCTGATTATATGGGGGAAGCATCTAGCCTTTTACTTGTAGATATGCTGATAACAGGTTTTCTGTAGTGCTCTCTATCACGTTCAGGAAGTGCTCTTCTTAATTTGCTGATTTTTTCTTCATAATCAGGAGTGGATTTTAAACTCTGTGAAGTGTTTACTCCCCTTCATCTATTGAAATAATTATATGCTTTTCTTATTTTATTTTGTTAATATTACTAATAAAGTTGACTTGATTTTTAAAATATTAAGCCATAATAAACTTACATGGTCTTAATGTATCTTCTTATATTTGGTGGATTTAATTTGCTAAAATTTTGTTTAGGATTTCTGCATGTGCATTTATGAGGGATTTTGGCTTATAATGTCTCTACAATTTTAGTGCCAGAGTAATGCTGAACTCATAGAAAATTGGGAATAGCTCTCTCCTCTTCAATTTTCTGGAAGGGTTGATTATAATGATTATTATTAATTCCTTAAATATAAGGTAGAAACCATCACTGAAGCCACCTATACCTATGTGTTTCTTTGTGGGAGGTTCTTTATCCACATTTTATTTTCTTTTGGAGCTCACTTTTAATATTTGTTAGGTGAGATCAATGTAGTGTTTAATGCTGAGATCCATTATTGGCAGGGTGCTTATGAGTATCCCCAGGCTGACTGGTAGGAGCGAGGATTGTTCTTGGCCCTGTGTGAGAGCTGGGCCCTGTTCCCTCCAATCCACTGGATGGGTCTTTCCGATCTAGTAGTTTCCTCACACAGGTACTGCTTACTCTGCTGAATACTCACAGGAACCTCTGCAGACCTCTGGAGTGTTCTCTCAGTGCAGGTGTCTCCTCCCTAGTATTCTGTCTGAGAACCCTAACACCATCATCTCCATGGTCTCTCAGCTGCTTAGATTTGGCCTGAGTACACCTCCCTGCAATGTGCCTAGAAACACTCCATGCAGTTAGGGGTGGTACAATTTAGGGCTGGCCTCATTTATTCTCCATCTCTCAGAGATTACTGTCTTTCACTGCCTGATGTCTAGTGTCTTGAGATACACCATTTCATCGATTTTGTCTTTTGTTGTTGTTATTGCTCTTACTTCAGATGGGAGGGTGAGCTGGTGGCTATTACTCCAACTTGGCCAGTTTGCTTTTGAATCTAGAGAACATCACAATGGGACCTCCCTGGTGGCATAGGGGTTGTCTCAGCACTATCATGCTATTACTGCTGCAGCCTGAGTTCAATCCCTGATACCCAGCCATGGTGCAGCAGATCTCTCCTATCTCACCTGCTGTTTCCCTCAGCGTGTGTTTCAGTAGATCCGCCTATTCTACTCCCCACTCTGTCAATCCTCTCACCACCCCATCCTCTGACTTACACCCCAGTTCATTTACGTATAAACAAATAAAATAAATCTTTTTTTAAAAATAGAGAAAATCATGCAGCATCCTTCTGGAGAATCAGCTGTTTGGTTCTGCTGGTCCATAAGGTCATAGAAAACATACAGGGAAAGGAGTAAAGATAGCATTCCTAATAATCCATAGCAGTCAAAGTTGCAATGAAACATGTGAAGGTCGCATGGAGGGTGCTCATAGCCAAAAGAGGGGATCCCCTAGCCTTGCAGACTTACTATGATATAGGGGACAGGCCTTAGGAGGGCAACATCAGGAAATTATGAGTTTCTGGATGGTCCTCTGAGTGCTGGAGGCACTTGACAGAAGACCCTTTCATGTCAGGTATTCCAAGGTAAATGTGTTGCTTCTTAACTAAGCGTGAGGCATTTATGGTGGCCAAGGGGATCCAGCTTGTTTTAAGCAACCTGTTGTGCTCCATCAGTTCTCACAGGGATTGAGTAGTTAAATCATCACATGTTAACATCCACTGGGACATTCATTCCCCAAGAATGGAAAAGTAGCAGCAGCTTCAACTCATGAGATGCTCAGAAGGGTCCAAGTTGCAAATAACTGGAAATTACTTTGTTCGGAGTGTGCACAGATGGTGGACTTTTTTATGGCAAGGCAGCCTTCTCACAATGATGTTCATGCTTACCTTACGTGTATATATATATATATATATATATATATATATATATATACACACACACATACACACACACATAATATATTTATTATTCTAAGAGGCCTTAAAAACAATTGTGAGAGTTTCAAACTTCCTAAAGATAAAGTTGCAGCATGAGTCAAACCAGATGATCAATGCAAGCTACAGATACTACTTCCAACTCATTGACCTTTTTTTCTTTAACAAAAGCCATTGAGCATTTACCAATGATTGGATGCACACATTGTGCCAGAAGTGTGCTAAGTGTTTGACATGCTATCACTTTTCATTTTCATAACAAGCATGCATGATAACATGACCTCAGATTTATGGAGAAGTACGTGGAGACTCAGGAGATCATGCCCCTTGTTAGAATCAGTGTACTTACCTTCAGATCTCAAGTTCTTTGCCTGACGTGAGCTTTAATTGTTTCCACAGCATTCTGTATTCCCAATACAATTTAGCACCAAGTTGACTATCATTAGGCTAATGAACTATTTTAACTTTAGAGGCAATGGATGACAGCGGTTGAAAGCATGGACTGTGACTATGCTGCCTGAGTTCAAATCCATCTCTGCTACTTATTAGCTATGAAATCTTGGGTAAATTATTAAACTTCTCGTTGCCTTGGTTGTCTTGTTGATAAAATGAGGATGAAAAAAAATTCTACCTCATAGGGATTTTGTGGAGATTATGTGAGTAGAGACCTTAGGTGAATGTGTCGTCCATTTAAGTGCTTAGATAATAATTATTGTTATTATCATTTTCTTCTTTGTTTGTACATAGAAATACCCTCTTTTAAGTTAGTAGGGAGTGGTTTTCTTGCATATGGAAAAATTTTGCATTTAAAGTCAGTGATATAGAACTAGAATTATTAAGCTTCTTTTTAACTTTAAAAAGAGAAAAATACATAATGTTGTTATCCCTTAAAAAAAAAAAAAACCCTCCTACCCAGTTGGTATCAGTGACCAAAGAAACCAGAGTAACACAGCTAATTAACAGAAATATTCTTTTTTTTAAATAAAAATCTTATTTTTGCATGGAAGAACTGGGATGTAGACCAGAGATACAGGAGGTGATGAGACAATTCACCAGAAACAGAGTGGAGCAGAACAGGTGGATTTACTGAAATACACTGTTAAAGGGAGCAGAACATGAGAGAGGAGAGGTCTTCTGTGCCATGTGGGTCAGCTCCCTGGTCAGGGATCGAACTCAGATCGCAGCAGTGATTGGTGAGCCTTCACAGTGGTGGCGCTGAGCCTTAACCCCTAAGTCATGAGGGAGGCCCCAACAGCAATATTCTTTTTTTTTTTAAAGATTTATTTTTGCATACAAGCTGGGGTGTAGGCCAGAGGCGTGAGCGGTGAGAGGCTTCACCGGAGACAGAGTGGGGAGCAGAACAGGCAGATCCAACGAAATACATTGCTGAGGGGAGCAGAGGTCGAGGCAGGAGAAGTGTGCTGCACCATGTGGGATTCTCCCCAGCTGGGCATCTAACTGGCGCCACAGCCACAGACAGCTCCACAGCGCTGCGCTAACCTGTTGCGCCACCAGGGAGGCCCACCCCAACAGCAATATTCTTACTGGAATATGACAAACAAGAAAATTACTCTTTTCTTGATACTGCAGTGTCACTCTTGCCTCCCCCAAATTTCATCTCAGCACAGTGGTTTTGGGGGCAAAGAGACTTGGGATAGATTCCTGATTTCTCTCATTACTGATTGGAGGGCCTGGGCAAATTAATTAAACTTTCCGAACCTCAGTTTGTCTTCTGTAACATGGAGATAATAATACTTCCCTCTTTAGGATTACTTGATCGTAAAATGATATAATGTTTATAATAGCTTTGGCACATTAGTTGCCATCCTGTATGCTTAATTAATGTAAACTATGCATAGTGCACAGGTTTTGGAGTCAAGTTTGCCCAGATTTGAGCATCCTTTCCATCTATCCAAGAGTGAAATAGCTCTGGAAAAGTTACTGACCTTCCCTAAACCTTGTCTCAGTCTCTTCATCTGCATTACTTTGCTTGCATTGCAGTGAGATTGTACTGCTTCTCTCTCAGTGTTATTGTCAGGATTAAAAAAAATATTGTTTGTGGAGCACCAAGCACAGTGCCTGGCATACAGTCTGTATCCTGTAAATAAAAACAGAATCAAATATAATTATAATTAGTCTGATTATTATTTTCTCATTCATAAGATCTCCATTGTGCAAACATCTCTTTGAGCTTAAATAATGTTCTCCAAGATTCTACATATGCAGACAAGCTCACAGCACTTATATAGGGGAGCAATGGAGACATCTAACCAGTGATTTTCCCCAACAAACTATAGTCAGTAAGAATGAACTGTTTGGCTTGTAAACTGACAGCATTTGTATTGCCTAACTGTCAAAAGGAAACTGGTGAGTTTCCTTTGATACAGACTTGTTATTACAGAGCAAGAGTCCAAGGTCTGCCTTTAAGCACATAAATAATAACTGAGTCCACATTTTAATTTGAAAACATACAAAGTTCAAGACTCTGAGTCACCTTTACAGAGAGTAAAGAAGGAAGAGGAGGCATAATGGGCTGATGAATCCAATATGCTGGTATCAGGAATTTTATCTATCTATCTGTCTATCTATCTACTATCTATCTATCTATCTATCTATCTATCTATCTATCTATCTATCTATCTATCTATCTATCTATCTATCTATCTGGTATGGAAGAAATGGGGTATAGGCCAGAAGTGAGGGGATGAGAGGCTTACCAAAGACAGAGCGGGGAGCAGAACAGGCAGATCTATTGAAATACACTGCTGAGGGGAGCAGCAGGTGAGAGAGGAGAGGTCTGCTGCAC
Source organism: Scalopus aquaticus (assembly GCA_004024925.1). Classification (NCBI taxonomy): domain Eukaryota; kingdom Metazoa; phylum Chordata; class Mammalia; order Eulipotyphla; family Talpidae; genus Scalopus; species Scalopus aquaticus. Next base: position 105,190 of record PVIJ01000937.1, on the reverse strand, counting down.
CACATGTGGGTCAGCTCCCTGGGCTGGGATCAAACTCAGACCCTAGTGGTGATAAAGCTGAGACTTAACCCCTAGGCCACCAGGGAGGTCCCAGTATTTAATTTTCTTTCTAACATTTTAATTGTGAGGATGATTGCAGTGAAGGTCACAGGAAGATGTCCATCTAGTTTAGTTTCAACAAATGTGAGGGGAGCTTTAGGGCCAGTAGAGCATGACAAGGTCACGACTAAGGTGAGAATGTCCTAAGTAAGGGCATCCTGAGGCCACCTGAGCTATTTCTTCTCTTCCATTAGGGCTTGTTCATCCGAGAAATCAGCTCTTCTTTATCTATTGTTGGCATCACACAATTACGATATCTATAATATATACTTTTAATGTCGAATTTTGTCAATGAGGAAATGGTGACCCAGAAAGGTTACGTGTAATGTCTAAAGTCTCAAAGTTGGTTAATGGAGAGTGGAGACCAGATTCTAACTCTTTGGCCACAATTTACATATCACTACCTTAAAATCCCCATATTTAATATGCAAATTACTGTTTCCTAATTTTTTAGAAAAGGCATTTCTCTTTCCAAAGAGATCAAGGGGCAGACCCCGGGGTGACAGAACCCCTGACTGCAGGTCTGCACCTATAATCCAGTTCTTCTGATCTTCAGTCTGCTGTTCCTTTAGTATATAAAATGGAAATGCCAAAATCCTCTTTTCAGAGTCAAGCCATTGAAAGCTATGAAGCATTATCTTCATCATTCATATCATCCAGTGGTGTTTTAAGCTTGCTTGCCATGGCAACCATCAAAATATTAAGCCTTTCAAAGCAGGACTGAGAAGGCAGCCACAGCTCTGCGATTTTCCTGATGATGAAAGGATGAAAGGGGTGCAGAGCCACGACACGGCCACTACCGGTCCCTTCCTCTCCAGCCATGTGGCTGTCACTGCAGTGGCCAGCACCCGTCCTCTCCGCTCTGGATGCACAGCGGGCAGCCCCCCACGATAGGGTTACCTTAGACATTTGGCAAACAAAGATGACTAAAAATTATAGGTGTGCAGACCTTTCCTACTCTTCGTCCCTTCCTCCCCTCCCCTGTGTCTGTTCATCCTCTCTTTATGAACAGTAACAGAGCCCTCAAATCCATGTCAAGCTTCAAATGGTGTCAGCCAGGAAGACAAACTCCAGTCATCATACCCAGACATGTAAAGACATGTAAGAGATCGGACACTGGTCTGAATGAGAATGTAATATATTCATTTATTTCCTGTTGGCCTCCTTTATTTCCTCTCTTCTGATATCTCTAGCAGGGAGGTATGTGTTTGTGTGTGTGTGTGTGTGTGTGTGTGTGTGTGTGTGTGTGTGTGAGAGAGAGAGAGAGAGAGAGAGAGAGAGAGAGAGAGACAGACAGACAGACAGACAGACAGACAGACAGAGATTTGTGAAGATATTGAGAGTATCTGCTGCAGACATGCGATGCTCGTAGTTGCTTTACTTTCTATTGACCCTAAGTGGGTAGAAATCAGCAGGGGAAAGGAGAGATGACTGAGGTGCTGGTAGAAAGCAGCAAAAAGGCCTAAAGGTCAATGCAATTTTTTTTTGAACTAAATAAAGAATTCACGGTCATGTGATAATTCAAAATAACTTCTCATTTTAACATTATTCATCAGGCTGTGCATCTTTTTAAAGAGGTCATTTAGAACAAGTCAGCAAGGGGAGGGCCTATACTTTTTATAGCAGGATTTCGAAACTCTGCTGTGTTAGTGCTAAGTGAACAAGTGTGTTTGGGGGTGTGGGTAGGCACAGGTACTCAGGCCTGGCTTTGTTCTCTTGTCCAGATGTTGTGTCAGCTGCAGTGTGATGAGGGAGTCCACATGCCTCACCTTCACTACCTCTCTGATACGTAGCTGGAGGCTTCTCTCTTTGCCTGCCCATCTGGCTCCTGGCACCAGGAAGTAAAATTATTATTATTTTTTCCAAATGAAAGGCTTTGAATCACAGCTGTTAATTACCAGATGATTATTAAAAACACATATTGCCTACTGAGGTTTGAGATGACAACTCATGCGTGCTGTCTGGCCCCTTCTCTCACAGGTTCCTCGTCCCAACTGATGCACACACTTCTTCAAAGAACAAAATGTGATTTTACTGTACAGTCAGGCCAATGCAAATAAGAAGAGGAGTGAAGAGATTCCAGGACCCTGTTTAAAATAATAAAGACTTTTTCTCCCTGCACAGCATGTTCTAAAATCTCAAATTGCTTATCTTAGCCCAGTGCTTGACTCAGATTACCTCCATTTCAAACACCTGCAGCCCCTGTGAGGGTGCTGATGAAGGCCTGGTACCAGTGATGCCCGAGAAAAAGAAAGAACGGGCCCAGCAGAAGGGCACTAATAAATTATAGATCTCAGCTGTCATGCTGGGTCTCTGGAACTCGGGTGAGGGACAGATGGAGGCTGCCTGAGCAGGCACTGCCTGGGGGTGGTGAGAGCAGCCAGGGCGAGGTGGATTCTTTGCATGTCAGGGGAAATGACTGGAAATTATGGCTGGACCAGGCAGAGGAAACTGACTCAGAGTCCCAAACTGTGCATTGAGGGAACGGAGGGAGCTCTGGATGTGTATGGGGCATTGCATGGGCTTCTGTTTGAACCCCAAGTCCAGGGGAGTGTGTGCTCAGATCTATGGTCCAGCGGTATCTTGTGCTCTTTAAATCCTCAGCATGGTGCTAGGCACAGTGGGGAAGGCAGACGTCCAAGATGGAGTGTCTCTTTTCCTGAAGCTTCCAAACTAGTCGGCAACAAGACTGCAATAAAAGGGGTAGCTCATGAACAAAGAAAGACAGAAAATAAATACCACATTCACACACCCCACAAGTATTTATTGGATATTCATCGCCACATGAATCAAGTGCTATATCAATGAACAAAATAGGAAAACATGAAATAAGATCTCTGTTCTCTGGAATTTACATTCTAGCAGAGTGAGGCATACAATAAAATGTTTAAGGAGGTGAAATATACAGTGTTCTGAGCAGATAAATGCTATGGAGAAAAATAAGTCAAAAAATGAGAATGGTGGTGGGGGTGACCCTAGTTATAAGATGACCCTACAAGGTTCACAGAAGAGATGATGTGAAGGAGGTGAGGGACCTGGCCATGGGGCCATCTTGGAAAGGGTGTATCTGTCAAGGTGCAATCCCAGTATGGTGTTGAGGTAGAAGCAGACCTGGCCCATTCTCAAATCACTGGGCTCAGTGGCCAGACTGGAGCGAGTGACAGGGATCATGGTGGGGGGGTGGGGTGGGAGCAAGTGAGGTGAGAGAGGTAAAAGGGGAACCAGCATGCATGTGGGTCCTGGAAGATAGTTATGGATACTTTGGTTCTTGAGAGGCACGACATGGGATTCCATTGTGTGGTATTGAGTAGAAGGGAGAGAGGGTCTGACTGTTGCTTTAACAAAATACCTCTAACCTTCTCGGTTGATTTTCAAACTTTAGTGCATTCCAGCATCACCAGGAGGGCTTGTTCAGACAAATTGCTGAGTCCCACCCCTTGCCAGGTGGGCCTGGGGCAGGGCCTGAGCAATTGCTAATTCTCGTTACTAATATTTCTCCCATGAAGCTGTTGCTACTGGTCTTGATGACTAAACTTGGAGAATTTCTGTAAGAGAAACACTAGAGAGAATGAGGGAAAAAGCATCAAGGACTCCTTCCTGGAGGAGGTGGATTGATGACAAGTCCTGACGTGCAGAGGGCATTGTGCACAATAAACTGTAGACCATTCAAGAAAGCACTTACATAAACCTAGGCAGAGTGGCAGTGCTTTTCCTTTCCCATTTGATCTTCTGCTAGAAAGAAATGCATGGCATTCTAAAATGTGGAATGCAACTATCTCCATGGAGATTTCTCTACAAACTTCACCTTTATTGAGGCAAGGTCGAGCTTTCCTGGTGCTCCCTTTCAAGGTCCTCCTTCTTGTATTGTGTTTCAAGGAAAAGGACAGTCTCTCAAGCAACGTTGGCCTTGGTCTTCTATTGCAGTCACTTACTCTCACTATCTTCTGGTGCCTCTTGCTTGTGGAGTTCCCATCAGCATTCATCTCTTCTGCCAACCTTTTGCTCTGTGCCCAAATCTCCCCTAGCCCAGATAAGTGTGAGTTGCAAGCTTCCACTGAAGGCCTGCTGGGTCTGGAGAGGGTGGCGTTGCACAGAACAGAATATAACTTTGAGCACCAAACATCGGTCCTCAAAATTCCTCAGCCATCCCTGACTTTAGGGATTTCTAGTTGGTCATCCTTCTCAAACCTTTATCTCCTGCTTTGTAAGGAAACTATCTTGTCTCTGCCAAGAATCCACTGCCCCATTGTTCTTGAAAGGAATTTCCTTGTTGCCGGTCAACTCTTGAATTCCTCTTGTATAGAGCAGGCTGGCTTTGTGGGCTCCATATTCTTCCTCCCGTCTGCACCCTCAGGGGCTCTGCCTGTCATCAACCCAAAGAGCCTGGCAGGGCTTTTTCCTAAAGGAAGGCAAAGTTCTCTTAGGGAGACAAATCTGGTGGTCCTCTTTTGAGCATCTTATTTCAAAAGCTGTCAATTTATATAGTAATGCCCTCCCTTCTTCTAGTTATGTATGTGATATATACTAAGATCAAATGTATTTTAATCACTAAAAACAGTGAGGGAGACTAAAACGACAGTGGGATGTTAAGGTGAAGTCAGCACATAAAACACATGCTAAGTGGAGCTAGAAGACACTTACAAATTTGACTTTCACGTGAGTTCAGAAAGTGGGGGGAGCAGCAAACTATGAGGATTTATTTTAGAGTTAGTGGGATCAGCTTCCTACAGCAGGGGAAGTAATGACTAAGGAGTTAAGGGCTAGCTTATTACACACACAGGGAGAAGAGTTTGGACTAAGTGTGAAAGAATACAGGCACCCATTTAAGGTTTATTTGTTTTTGCTTTTGCTTTTTCAGAGGAAGGCAGGTTTTACAACACTAAGGAAAGTCAGTCTGGCAGGTGCCTGTGGGATAGATCGCAGAGGGTCTGGAAGCTGGACAGCTCCCCCAAGACGCAGACTCTGCAAGGTCTGGGAGAAGGGTGATTGATGGTGTCTTCCTGGACCCATTCTCCTGCCTGGCCACCAAGTGCAGCCTCCTGCTAAGCCAGTGACCTGGCCATCTTTCTAACCACCCAGTGTGGAAGCCATCATTTTATCTTCGCTTTTCTGTAGAACATAGCACACGCCACTTATGACTCCTGTGTTGCAGGCATTTGTGTGCACATTTATGAGAAAATAAGCTCCCTGAGGGCAGTGGCCCTCTCTTCTACTTTGCCTAAAGTCAATTAGAGGTAGTGTAGCCATGGCAACAATAACAGTACCACATATTTACATAGCACTTAACCACCAAGCTGGCCTTCCTCTCCTTGGACATCGAGGTCAGTATAGGGAAATGGGGAAGGGGTGGGGTACATAGTATAGAATCAGGTAACAGAGTGCAGTGGTAAAAAGGACTGGCTTAGGAGTCAGACTGTGTGGATTTGTGATTGAAAATGTCCCAGCACTTCCCCAAAGGGTGAACACAGCCTTCTGCATAAACTCTCTGCCCAGTTTCTCAACTGCTCAGATGAAACAGATGAGATAAACTGTGATGGAGCATAAATGAGTTAATATATTTGAAGCCAGTCAGAGACTACCTAGAATGGGATGAGTGCCCAGTGTCAGCTCTGAGGGCCATCCCACTCAATGAAATTTAGTAAATATTGGTGAGTAAACTCTGCCACTGTGTGCTTGAGGTGACTGGGTGTCACTAACCAAGATGGATGTTGAAAAGATAGCTGTTTGGTGAAAACAAGTTCATTTCCAGAGTATATTAGTTTGTTTGTAATTGAGATATAATTCCATACCATACAGTGTATCCTTTTAAAGTACATAATTCAGTGGATTTGACTATATTCACAAAATTGCACAATCATTCTTACTAATTCCAGAAAATTTTTATCATTGCAAAAGGAAACCCTATACTCATTATCAATTGCTTCCAGTTCCCTCTGCCCCTAATTCTAGGTAACCACAGGCCGTTATTTTCTTTCTCTATGAATTTGAAAAGCTCTATTCAGAATAGTTAATATAGATGGAATTGTGCAATATGTGACTTTTTGTGTCGGACTCTTTTCATTTATCATACATAGTATTTAAGAATCATCCATGTTGTAGCATGAATCAGTGCTTTGGTTTCTTTTTTTGACTGAATAATATTCTATTGTATGGATATACCACATTTATATAACCATTCATCAGTTGATGGGAATTTGAAATATTTCCACTTGTTGGCTATTGTTAACAAAGTTACTAGGAACAATTATATATATGTACTTTGTGTGTTTTTTTCTTGGGTATGTACCTAACAGTACAGTTGCTCAGTCTTATGGTAACTGAATTTAACACTTTGAAGAACTGCCAAACTGTTTGCCAAAGTGGTTTTACTTTTTATCTTCCCGCAAGCAAGGTGTGAGGAATTCAATTTCTCCACCTCCTTGCCAACATTGTCAGTACTTGTCATTTTGCTTATAGCCTTCCTAGTAGGTGTGAATTTTGATTTCATTTCCCTAGTGACTAATGATGATTGGCATCTTTCCATGTGCTTATTGGCCATTTGTGTATTTTCAACATATTTGTTTTGAACATGGCACATTTGAGGTGGGGGTGGTAGATCTAAATAAAATTGTCCAAGGGGAAATATATGTTCCATAAAGACACAGGCATATATGTGAGCAGATGAGAGGGTTTGCAGAAATCCCAGGGGTGGATGTTGAAGTCATGCAGAGGCATGAGTTCAAGTGTGAAGAGAAGAGCAGGAAATCCCTGCTCACATATTAGGAGAGTATAAAAGGGGAAAGGAAAAAGAGAGAGATGAAACTGCGAAAGTTAAGGGTGGGTCTAGGGTGTCCCTTTGAGAGCAAAATACAAATTTCAAGGAATTCTATTAGGATTTGAAAACTGCCCAAGGTCAGTGATTTCTTTCTGGAAAAAAAAAAAACAACAATCCACAGGAAGATCATTGCCAGTTCCAGAACACAGTCAGTAAGATCTCACCAAGTTTTGTTATTAAAAAAATAATTCTGGCAGGAAAATATTACCCACTGCTTCTTACATCAGGCTATAAATTTGCTTTATTTTATTTTAATCTATGAAATGCTTCACAGATTCAGAATATAGAATTGCTTTCTTTTATATTTTCTCATACCAGAACAAAAATATTTAATGGAAGACAACTGACTGTTGGTTCTAAAATTTTGCTTGGCCTGGAGCCCATCCTCCCCTTGTACACTCCCTTTATTCATTCACATCCAATCTCTTGACCTCAATTTTGCTCTATTTAAGGACTCCAGGGAAAATATTAAGCATTGTGGATCTTTGCTTTTTGCTCACCTGATTTCTTTAGATCAAAGATATGTAGATCAGCTCTCATTTTCATGTTGCTTAAATTAATTCACTTAGTCCGGTTGGGCAGGTTAATGCTTAGTTTTAATGCCGATCTTCCATTTGTATTTGAGATCAGAGCATGTCCTTGTATTTGATGTTATTTAATCAACTCCAAATTCCTCTAGAAAAGGCCCTTAACTGTTCCTGTTTATCCCTCTTATTTTTCAGTTCATTTTATGCAGCTTCAAACAACTGACACTCACCCAGGTCCATTAATGGAAAATAAAGGTCATGGCTGGGGCACCAATCATCACCTTTCCAGACATCCACACAGGCTTGTGCATGCGTATGTCAATCTTTCCAATTTTCTTCTTGATTTAGTGGAAGCAATCAGAACAGAATTGGCCCTGAATGTTGGCTGCAAAGCTTCCTTAAGAAATTCTCCAACAGGCAGGCAGCTGACTGGTCAGACCCGTGATTGAGTTCACCGAATGCATTTGCAGAGAGGAATGGGTCTGCTCACACAGTCTAAGAGGCAAAGAATTCCTCTTCTCCAGAAAATGCTTCTTGTGCTGGATATATTGCTTATTGTTGGTGGGGTCTATTCTGTGCTTGGTGCTCCTCGTGCAGACCTCCCCAGTGACTCTGTTTATATATATGCTTGTCCATCTGATGTCCTACTGTGTGTGGCAAGCATAATAGTTAGGAAGAGGCATGTACTTTCAAATCCAGCTATCCCTGCTATTTCTTAATTGGGTGATCTTGGGCATATTTGACTTAAACTCCCTGGGCCTTCATTTATTCATCTGTAAAGTGAAGATAAAGAACCCATTACATAGGGCTGTCATGAGAATTAATGAGACAAGGTAGAGCAAGATCTTAGTATAATAGAAAATGCAGAATCCACCTTGCTTTTTGTTATTTATTAACCCAATTTGCTGTTTAGTCATTCCAATGTCCAAGCTGGAAACTTCAGTCTTTGTAAATAAACTACTTCTGATCTCATTCCTATTGCCTGGATTTAACTTGCCCTCTTTCCTGTTCATTGTATCATTGGAAATATCTGATATTCAACACCTTTCTATTCCTGCTGTCCTTGTTTCATTCAGGTTCTCACCGTGTCTCAGTGGCTCTGCTTCAGGCCTCCTATGGTCACTGCCCTTCCGCTGCCCTTACCTTTTTTGTCCTTCCCAGTGTCATCCAGATAGTTTTTCCAAAGCAGACAGTTTGCCATGCCAAACTGAACAACTATGTTCAGTATGTTCAATGTTTCTCAACATTGAGATTTCAGTAGGGGAAATTTTAAGACAAGATGTCAATTGTAATTTTAATAAAATGCCTCCATATTTTTACTTTCCAGGGTCTTTTTGTTCACACAAATTCTCATTATTTCAAGCTGGTGCCATATTCGTCCTTCATGCTTGCATTGCTAATTGCGCGTATTCTTAAGAGGGCACTGACATCATTCTTGCTGGTCTATTTGTGCAGACTTTCTTTTTCTAGGCTACATGGTCAAGGTCTATAGATGATATCTATTTTTCCATATGCACATGAATTTTTCACTTTAAAAATTTGTATTTCTTTTATACTCATGTATGAGAAATGGCTCTATTATCATGTTTACGTACATCCTGACATTAGAGAGTTCAATAATGAATCATACCTAAATTTTACAGGGAACTCACAAGTATTAAAATTTGGATTGGTTAAAAAAAACAAAGAAGGAAAGCATTAGCTATAATTTTCATTTGCATTAAAAAGGAGTATGTTCTGAAAAGAATGAAATCAATTAGTTATATGCACCTATACTGCAAATTAATAGCTACTACATTGGAAAATTAAAGTTGCATGTGTTTTAGTCATTTGTTCCTAATGACATATTTCAGCTTCCTTTTTGATTCATTCTGTTGGTATAAGATATTTCAATTGTATTATAACCATGATAATTGTTTACTAATTTATATTATAATTAAGCATAAGCATGATGAATATAATTATTCACCAAATAGTATGGCCTTGTTTTAATGAGAAGAGAAGTTATTTTCATGTCATTTTATGGCTATGTTTACTCTTCTATGTAGAAATTTTGATATTTGCCACATGTCTAGGAATTAAATCTTAATACCCTTAGGTGGCATTTGAAAAGTGTTATAATCTACTAATTCAGCCTCCTCATTCATTATTCCTCTAACAAAGACCTTGCCCCCTACTTTACTTCCCTGACCTTTTCCTTTCTTTAACGTCATCATTTTTCCCCAAGTCATTAAACTACTTCAGAATGTTATTCTAATAGCGGCATAATAAGCTGTTATAGGAATATGACATAATTTATTTAACATCCTCACATTATTGATCATTCAGATAATTTCTAATATCAGACAAATTCAGATAATTTCTACTGTCTAATGTCTTTATGGTTAATGTCATAAAGAACATCACTGTTATCTTTGTATTCATAGAGACTTTTTTGGAATGACTAAGTGACAACCTGAAGTATGCTTAAATTAACAACTAGTAGAGACTTAGTGAACACAGACAAATCTGATCATGAAGGTACTCTACAACAGGGCAGCGCAGGGGTGGGGGGGAGACAAAACTAGTAGTCAGCAAGTGATTTCTCATCCATAATTCTACCACCTCATCTCCCAGCTCAGAAACTGATTTATTGACTGAATTTCTTCTAATGGTCACTCTGGAGATGAACCTGGTTTTAGAGTGGTCAAATAACCACTACCCTTGTAATGTATTTGGAATATTTTATAAAACTCACATACTCAAAGATCCAGTACATCCCCCTGTTCCCTCCTTCCCTCCCTCCTCCCTTCCTTCTCTCCTTCCTTCTTTTTCTCCTCCCCTCCCTCCCTCTTCACCTTCTTTCTTTCTGTCCTGCCTGCAGTACTGCCTTTCTGTGCCCCATCCTTTCAATAAGCATATAGTGGGGGCCCGATATGTGGGTCTGTGTTTGGCAAGGTGCTAGTTAGAGGAACCCAGGAGTCAAGGAGACATGTCCCTGTCCTAAACCAAAGAACCTCATTATTCATAGGATAGATATAAAGTTAAGAGTTATTACTCTTGTTCCTAATTGTTTTACTCATTTCAATTGTATCACTCAATGAAAATCCCACTATTCCTTGTGCTTTTTTCATTTGTTTTCTCTTACTTTAGGATAAGGACTTTGTTAATACCTGGGCTGCTCCCCTCTGCTTTACCCTAAGATGTGTGTGTGCCCACATTAAAGTTCCTCTAAAAATGTCTGAGCTTCTAAAATGGAAACTACTCTTATTATTGACACAATTAATATCATTATTAATAATCCAAATAACAATATCAGAGTCACCAGCAGCACAATATCCCCCTGTGCCACTATTCGCAATCATTTATTACTTTACCTCTTTTTATTATTTTCCCACCATCACCCAAGGGGCTGTTCAGAAAATGAAAATCCAATAATAAGTATGGGGAATAATTAAAATAACACCAGAACAATAGAAATGAGATGACAAACACTGAGAAAGCCAAGAAAACATAACCAAGGGGCTAACTTCACTGTGACAGGTGCTAATAAGATCAACTAGGAATATGTGACAAAATCCTTCCTGAGAACTTGAAAATTCTCTTTCTTACTCAATGGCCTTTTTGTCACTGAGGTCTCAAGAGGTGCTAGATTGTATAACACTTATTTAGCTGATTCTGCCAGAAATATGCTGCAAGGGGGAAAAAGATGAAGGAAAGAAAAGAAAACTCTTGTTATGAGTCACACTGAAGAGTATTTCCCCTATGGCTAGACATTGGCAAAGCTCCCAGGCACCTTCAAAGTGGTCCAGACCCCATAGGAAGCTCTCTGGCACTTAAGGGGAGCATTATACTGCATATGCCCTGGCTCTGTAGGTTTTGACCCTCAGTTTCTCCATCTGAAAAATGGATGTAACATTCAAACCTATAGCTTGTGAAGAAAGTCAAGCAAAATGACTATTCCTGCAAAACATATACAATAATAATGCACCCTTTATTTGAATGATGCTTGTAGGTTGAATACCTACATCACAGGGATGTTATTTCACTATCTATAGCAGTAAATAGAACTGAAACATAGAAAGAAATCGCTAGAATAGATGAATCATTGTGTGTATGACTCAGCAAGGGGTTTGACAGAGTCAGGGGTATACCCCTGAACCTTGCCTTTAATGAGCATTAAACCATCACCCTATGTTGACGCGATGCTGGCCAGTTTTTTTGGGTGTGTTCAAGCTCTGTAGCTCACTTCCTGCTAACTCTGTTGCTCATTTCTATTCATCTTTTGACAAAGATGAATGTTACTATGTCATACACAGGTGCAGGGAAAGAGCAGTGGGGTAAGGCTAAGAGAACCACGCCACTTTGCAGGTCTTCATTCATATGAATGAAGATATCCTGAGGTGTTCTTGAACCACTTCTGGGTAAATTTGCAAAGCAGCGTGATCCTCTCCAAATCATTACTCTCCATGCTCCAAAGCTAGGGCAATGGGAAAGGTATCTCCCCACCAATTCAACGATGACATTATTATTTTTTTTATTTCCAAGATGAGAAATGATGGTCTGAAAAAGGAGAACTGTCTAAAGTCTGTGCCTTGATGGGTACTGGGCATCAAGAGCTCTATGCAGCCTTCCCTAGAGCTCACGGTTATTTCCAAGCCACTGAGTGACATGATATCCAACATGCAATGGAAAGAGTTATACCTCTCATTTACAGATGCCTACACACCTTTACCTGCCTTCCACCTGTTTGCAGAGCTATGCTGCTGCTCACCAGTTCAAACTACTCAGTGTCTCAGTGTGCACCATCCATTAGGTGACCCTGAAAAGGGCATTGTCTGAAACACAAGCCCTTCTCCAGTCACAGAGCACTGTGACACCGTGGGAAGGGGCAGGGCAGCTCCGCCCACCGCCTCCTCCCTCTCTCCTCCTCACATCAATCAGCGCTATGTCAGCTGCCTCCTCAAATGGATTTCACTTTCTGTTCCATCTCATTTGACACTTTATCAGCTGGAGATGGCTCTGCCAGGGTGTTCTGTCACTTCCTGAGATACATTCCACAGCTGCCAAAATCCTCTCACTCCAGGGCCAGGCAGCCTCAGACCCTATAAAGGAGAGAAAAAGAGGTGGATGATGAGCTTGATTCAATTTTGTTGAACTAGTGCCAAGATTCTTGACTTCACTTAGGGTGGCATAAGGGGAGAGAAGGTAGGGAGGAGAAGGATGGATGAGGAAGAATTGCTATTCCTGCTTCTGTCCTGGAAGGGCCAACCATCTGCGCTGGGAAATCAGTGTTGAGCCGTCACCTTCCAGCGTCTTACTGGGCCAGGTGTTCACGCTCCAAGTGAGCTGTTGTTAGTTGAGGATTTCTATTGAGGGAGCTGTGTCATTCCAAGAGCCCATACATGGTGAAGATCCTTAGGGAGGTGCACGCAATCTCTGCTCCTGCATAGGAATGCTAGTGTGATGCATTTATTTAGAAAGGCGGTACGTCCAGATGCCAAGCTGTCAAGCCAGTGGCATTGAGGGGAAGGAGGGAATGGACATCCGTTGGCTTCCGCTGCATCTAACTTTGGGTAATGAGTCCCCTCTGCAGGTCATTCAAATGGGGCATTTAACAGTTCCTCATTTAACAGTGGTAGCACATTTAAGAGGGGGTTATGTGACATGAGCCCCAACCATTCTGTACAATGAGGACTGAGAAAGGGGACAAAGTGGCTGGGAGTTTGCTATGTGAATTGGAGGGGGAGGAGCATAGTTCCAGGAGCTGGGGTGGTGGCTCTCCCCTCACTAAGGCCAACTCCAGTCTGGACCACAAACCTTAGCAATCAAAGAGAAGCTTTGTTCTGAAGTTCAACCGGGGTATTTTTTCTGCTCCACTTCTCAGTAGAAGAGAAGCCATTCATGCTATCCATTTCTACTGTACCTCTGTTTTTATCTGGTATAAACTGTGTTGATTTTTCAGCATTTTCCTATTTGTTATTTCATTTGCCCTCCAGAGCTAAGAAAAGAACATCAAACATCATTTTCCTTCTCCCTTCGTGATCCCGGGGAAGATGAATAGATCTGTTTTTTTTTTAATATTTATTTATTTATACATACAAGCTGGGGTACAGGCCAGAGGCATGGGGTGGCGAGAGGGTTCACCAGAGACAGAGCGTGGAGCAGAACAGGTAGATCAGAAATACACTGCTGAGGAGAGCAGCGGGCGAGGCAGGAGAGGTCTGCCGCACCATGTGGGATTCTCCCTGGCTTGGGCCTCGAACTCGCATTGCGCGTGCTGCCGACAGCTCCACAGCGCAGTGCTCAACCGCTGCGCCACCAGGGCGGCCCATAATAGATCTGGTTTTATGATGTCTCTGCTCTCTGCTCCCTTGCCCCTTTTTCTTTCTCTCTACGTGACGCTTTCTCTCTCCCTATCCTTCCTTCCACAAATATCTTCCACTTGCAGTCTGATTCTTGATTTCTGCCCTGGAGTGAACAGGTGGAGGAGGAGGGAGACTCCCTTTTCCTCCAGCTTTGTCAGAAATATTAATGCCCAGTACAAGGCTGAAACCCCAGACCCCAGGTTGCCATCCTAGGCATTTTCTCTCCCTTGGCCAATTCGATTTCAGAAGTTAAATTGTTTCTTTTTTGATATGAAAATTAATTTCTGGACAAAAAGAAATATGCCTGCACAGGGGCCAAATTTGTGTTGTCTCACAGCACGGCTGTAATTACACTGTAGATCAAACTGACTCCTTCGTTTTCAATGGTTTTTCCCTCTCTCTGATGTCCCTGAGGCTGCCAGGATGGCGGGTAGCCACTTTCATTACCAGCAGAGCAAGGAGATGCGATGGATGGGCCAGGGTAACCATCATTTCTGGGTCTCTCCCCTCCAATTACTTTTCTGGATGGATGTGCGCAATGCAGGCAGGCACAGATGGGCACAGGGGTCACATGCTTGTGTGACACACAGCTGCACACTGTGGAGGTGATGGTGGTGACACCAGGGGTGCCCAGGATGGTGTTGGGTGTCAACACCCCCCCTTTGCTTTTAGACCTGTTTGATGCACTTCCCATCACCATCTTGCCTGCCAAAGTCTGTGTTCACCTGCTAAAAATGGCCACTGTGAATTAACATCAAGGTAAGGACGTGTGAAATAGGGCAGAACCAACAAGAAATTTTACAGAGTAATGAAAGTGAAGCAGCTTTATGCTGTATTCAGTATTGTGAATTCTGAAGGAATTTCCATGAAAACCATGGCTGTGCTTCCTATCCCATCTCCCGTAGTTAATTCTAAATGGCTCAAGCCGAGCTCCGCCATTGTTTGTTTGGTATAATTGGACACCGAGATCTCTGACTCTCCAGTGGACATCTACTCTTTGCAATAAGCCATGTATTCCAACCAAACACGCTTATTTGATTCTGACATCTACAAGGTGAATGCAAACTATTTATTCACAAATGTGACTAGCATTCCTTCTATTTCCTCATAACGTGTTGAGTCCACATGATTTGTATGTGGAGAATAGTGTTTGGACACACATTTTACACTAGAATGCCAACCTGGGTGGTGTGGACAGCTCCTGTTGGATAAGTCAAATCTCAAGAAGATTTTCTGGTCTCTGAGATTGAACTAGGGGTCGGGGTAGGGGGCTGGATGCTGCAGCCTCACTGCTGGCCCGGAGTGGCTGTTTGTCTAGTTTTTCCATCTGCCAAATGAGGGAATGATCCCTCCCCCTGCCGTGTTCACAGTAGCATTTTAAAGATGACTGAGCAGCAGTGCCTCTGAGGAGGAAAAGTTCTTTCTCATACCCCCACCATGTATGTGATTTCTTTTTTTTTTTTAAAGAAACCAATATTAATAGTGTGTGACTGCTTTTGAGAAATCAAAACTGCTCACTTTGTTGGAGTGGAATAAACAAAAAAGATGTTTTAGAATCAAGCATTTTTGAGGTTTGAACCCCAAACCTTAGCATTTAGTACTATCATGGATGATTACCCTCCTGGAACTTTATTTTTGATTCAAAAATAGGGGGTAGCAATGCCTTACAAGGAAGATGGCAGAGACAATGAACAAATTATCTTTATTATATCTGTATATTTTCAACATGTGGAGAGTGAGCTTTGTTTCCTCGCACTGTATAACCTCTGGCGAACTCTCATCACCACACACACCAGTGGCAATCCCTGGGCCAGTGCCCATTCCCTGGTGCCACTCCATGGAATCTGGCAGTCAATGAGCTGGCAAGCATTTGCTGCTTGGTCCAGGCACGGAGGACACGCTGTCACATACGGGCTGGGCTCTGGGTTAGAGGTCAGTGTCCACAGCAGGAGCTGAGGCGAGGAGGGGTCTCACAGCCCCAGAGATGGCCCTTGTTCAAGGCCGCCTGAGGTTCAGATTTCTCTTTTCTCATCAGATACAAACATACACACACACACACACACACACACACACACACACACACACACAGAGAGAGAGACACACATGTACATATGTATTTGTATGTATATGTATGCACTCACATATATACGTGTGTCTATACATATGTATATACACATTATGCACACATCAGTTAGTTGAAGATGAAGACCCCATACAAATGATGAGCCAGGGGGCTGAAATGGAGGGGAAGCACCACTAATAAGCTGAAAGCACAGCCCCTTAAACCCAGGAGTGTGCTTAGCTGACATTTGGGTTTGATGGAAAAATCAATGGTTTTCGAGTCAATTACGGTTGAAGTTCACTCCGTTGTTCTACTCAGGAGAGTGTCCAAAGGTGCCTTTCTTCACTCACTCCAATCATCCCATTTACAATTTCAGGGCAACAACTCCCCCCCCCCCCCCGGGCTACCAAATCCTCTCCTCACCACTTGCCACCTTGGGTTGTGTAGGAAAGCTGCTTATATTTTTCTGCCTCAGTTTCCACATCTCTGAGATGAGATAACAAGTGTTGTCTCCTCAGGGTGTTGTGAGGACTAAATGGTAGAAGGCCCGTGGAGCTTAAGATGAAGGCCCTGTATCTGATGGCCACTCAACAAAGATGTCCTCACCAAGTGGCTGTTAATGATGTTATTGTTACATTATTGATTTTAGTTTATTATCCACAAAAATAGATAGTTCATACCTACTAATTGCACTAGAATAGGGCACTAGTTAAACTGTGTGTTTTTAAATAGCTTATACTAAAATCAATAGGAAATTTTCATTTTCTTCTTGACTCTGGAGTTATCTTTTATTTCATCACCTGCCCTCCCCCTCTCCCTTCCCCTCCCTCCCTCTATCCCTCCTTCCCTCCCATACTCCCTCTCTTTCCCTCTTCCTCTCCCTCTCCCATTCTCTCTCTCCATCTTTCTGTCTCTCTCTCTCCATCTCTCTCTCACACAGTAAAACAGAGCTGCAGGCAGTCAATTTCAAGTCAGTGGGCTGTGAAAAGCGGTTAGAATAATAGTTTATTGACCCTGAATGTGGCAGCTGGAACTGAGGGCAGGCTAGGCTCAGGCGGAGCGTAATTGTCCCAATGGAAGTTTGATCATCTTTGATCATTTCTGTGACCTTTAAGAGACAGGATGTTTGCCAGGAACCTGGCGTGCACCACAGAGCCCTTGTCCAGGGGAGAGGGCCTCACCCACCAGGCCAGGCATGGTTGTGCAGGAGACAGGAGGCTGATGGAGAGTGAGAACTGCAGCCTGCACACACCTGGGGTTGGACGCTGCCTTGTCAGGGAGCTGAGGACTGAGAAATGACTGAATTCCATCAGTGATCCGGCCTCCAATTTCAAATATGTGAGAGTCATAGAAACACACTCCATTTTTCAAGTCATCTTTGGTAACTGGGATTTTTATTTCCAAAGACTGACTTGCCTTCTCCATCCTCTCAGGTGATCATGAGCTTTCTGATGAAATATGATTCTGGAGTAAAAATGTTTAAGCTAATACAATATTTTAATATTGTGAACAATTTGTTTGCTAATGGAATTACAAATAGAAGGATAGTTGAAAGGCAAGACTAAGGAAGAGAGTCAGAGAAAAAGAATTCATTCACATGAAATGAATGAATGAGTGAATGAATGATAGCCTATATTTTGCATAATTTGTGAATTAAATATAGGAAAAAACACAAGAATTTAGCATCTTAAAATATTATAGATTTAATAATGAAGAAATTTGACACATGTAAGTTGTGGACAAATTATGTTGTGACCTTTAGAAAATATTTCCAAATGATAACATGTTACCACATTTTACAAGTAAATCTTTACTTCTTTGGTTGTCTTCATTTTAAATTTATTTTTTAATCATTTGATGCAACTATTTATATTGGGATAAACACTATGCAGGTGATTTTTTTTCCCTTTAAAAAAAAAAAGCACTGTAGAATTAATGAGCATATATGTATCTTTTGGTTTCTGTAATCTGAGTTCTATTCTAGTTTTTTTTTCTCGGACTGGAGAAATAACCAATGTGAATAACATAGAAACTGTGATTTTTAGCCAAGTACTTTCCAATATAGATGAAAAGGTACTTATGTTAATTTAAAGATGTTGTGAGCACTGGATGGATAAAAAGGAGGGAGCCACAAATTATTTCTTTTTCATTTAGTTTTGTGCCATTTAAAGCAGGGAAGTCCTGGTAAACAAAGTGGTTAGCTTAAAAACAAAAACAACAAAAAAACAACAGCAATGCAAGTAGAATTGATTGCTTTAGGAGACAGAAAAAGGGACCATGTAGTCAAGTAGAATAGAATCTAGGTAAAAGGTCCATAGAAATGAAATAATATTCTGTCTTATAGCAACAATTCAGCAAGCACAGAAATTAAATTTGCATGAACTGAATGCTAAGTGCTGACTGTCTATGAGCAAATGTATCACGGGGTATCTCTGAAGGCTAACAAGAGAGGCTGAGAGATTTAACTTCACTTTTTTTTCAATTGTTGGTGCATTTATATGAATCATATGAGGTCTTTAGCTTTGATTGATTGTTTAGTTCAATTATTTCAAGAAGGGAGTTCAAAACAAACATTTTTGTCTTCTTTTCCTCCTCTCATAGATATGCAATTACTTATAAATTCAATTATAATTTACACTACTCCCCAGCCCTCTAATCCCCCACCCCCTTCTCAACATGTGTTTAAGACTTAAACTATTTCTTTATGATTAGCCCTTTCCTAATGGATTGTTTCACTGGTTAACAATTTTCACATTTTAAAAATAACATCTCTTGGGTGGAATGTATCTATTTCTGGTCACTTATTATTTAAGAAATGACTTCTTTTTTTAAAAAATTTTGCTTAGAAGATTTTGGGTGTAAACCAGAGGTGTAGGGGTGTGGGCGATGAGAGGATCACCCGAAACAGAGTGGGGAGCAGAACAGGCAGACTTACTGAAATATATAGCTAAGGGGAGCAACAGGCAAGACAGGAGAGGTCTGCTGCACTGTGTTTGGGTTAGCTCCCAGGTCTGGGATCAAACTCAGGTAGTAGCTGAGACTTAACTTAGCTGTTGGTTCTGAGACTTAACTCCTAAGCTACTAGGGAGGCCCAAGAAATAATTTCATAGAGATAAAATGGGAGAGAAGATAGCATGTGAAAAGCCAAAGTATGAGATTTACAAATACAAAGTGTCCTTAAAAAACAATACATGTTTTTGCAGAAACCAGATATGCTAAGTTTCTACAAGAGCTATTAAGCAAAATAAAACCAAACAAAATATAATGCCAGAACCTTCTGAGTACTTTTTCTCAGAGGGGTAGTTTGCTATGTGAATTGTAAATGCATTTAAGATTATGGACTCAAGTAAATATAATTGCCACGGTACTGTTCCTAGTAAGGGTTTGGCCACAGTGAAGGTGCATCAGGTAGAAGGATGACTTACCCACTTCCCAAACACATTTGCAAGACTCTGCCCTTTTCTGGGTTTTCCCGTCACATCTCAAGAACAGGAAAAGCACTAAGACTGGGAAGTCATGTGAAATAGGATTAGCAGTTGTTTTTGCTTTTCTAAAAATATGTCCACCTTCAGCAAGATACATATACAATAAGGTTTTGGTTGTGTTAGGGCAAAGCTATTTTATCCAGGATGATTTTCCAGTACTGGGGCCAAATATAATCATTGTAGTTGTTCCTGTTTTCTCTGACTGTAAAGTGTGCCAGCTCCTGATTGGGTTTTGGGATGAAACCTAAACATTTTTTGACGCTATAAGCTCTTGATATTCTAAAGTTTGCCTATATCTGAGACGCAGGTCCTATGCTGCTTCCTTTCTTTGGAGGTAATGACTTTCTCTGTCATTTGAAGTCTCTTAACCTTTCCTGACCCTGCCTCTGGAATCGGGTAATTATTCCTAATTTCAAGGAATTATTGAGAGGATGAATTTGTTAATTTTGTAAAGTATGCTAGACATATAGAGCGCTAAGTGTTATTAAATTCCATACAAATAAATTGCAATCTAACGGGGCTGAATAATTGACTTCATTGACTTTATTGTTGTGAGTTTATAATATTTTTGCAAATCTACAAAAAAAATTCCATCTAACATTTGTAGAGAGATTATTATTGTTTGTAATCCAGGCATGCAAATCAACCCTTCCTTCCTACTCAAGTTAATAAAAACATAAAAGAAATGGCTGTCATTAGAAGCAAACTGAGTATCCCCGGGGAAAGTTCCTCCTGATTTTAAACATTGCAGGCAATTCCCTCTTTGAGCAGCTTGTAAGAAACCTGTCAGAGAAGGTAAAAGGAACGGAGAAGTCTATTAAGGAATTGGATGTGGATTAGACAATAAATGTTAAAAAAAAAGGAAGAATTTTCTAATTGTGTTGTTTTCTAGACTCTAAAGCAATTTGGGTGAATGAGCATAACATTCATGCCCTCAAGCCCATCTTTTTCAGGACACAAGAATAGAATGTGAAACTGGTTGGACTTTGTTTAGCCCCAGAGATGATAAGATCCGGGTTAGGGCATATTCCTCTGACATGACCACTCTCACTGGCTTCACATCTGGGGCTGGCTGACCAAACGGTAGACCACTTGGGCTGCTGGCTCCAGGCATGCTGCTTTCCTGGGCAGAAGCAGCCGCATTGCATGCTGTTATGCTCCCCAAGTGATGACTCAGCGGAAGCTATTTCCTGTACTGAGCCTGGGACACAAACAAAAAACCTTCTGCAGGGCTTATGCTGACTCACAGAAACCACTTCGTGGAGTTACAGCCTTGGGTCACGATGCTATTGCTCATATTGCTGGGGCTGGAGCTAGCCCTGCGGGAGCTGAAGCCTTCTTCAAGAGATTCCAGTGTCTGTGTCCTGCCCAGGTGATTCAGAGGTGCTGCAGGTCACATTAAGGGCTCAGTCTCCTCATCTTTCAAATGGGAAATTTATTAAAGCCACTAACCTGCCTTGCTGGTTGATGCCAAAGTGGTATCATAAATCAAGGGATGGAAAATTTAAAAGTCTTATGCCAATGCAATTGATGCTATCAGAACCACATTTTTTTTTCTATGATAATAAACTTCTCCCTGATTTACCAATGCTTTAGGCTCTAGCACTCCATCCTCAACTGTTATGATTAGCTCTGTAAGAGAAGTTACAGAGAAGTTATAGTACTGAAAAAAAAAATCTCTCGTACTAGGCAAACAAACTCCTGTTTCTGTCATTTCATTAAAGGAAGCATTCCAAGGAATGATGTGCTTATTCTCCAACCTATGTCCCATTGTCCACTGTGTCTCATAACACCCAGACTGCTGGGTGTTTCTGGCAGGAGGGTGGGGGGACCTGTGGGAAACCCTGCCCCCCCTCAGCCTGTATCATCATACATTATGGACATCTCATTCTCCCCCTCTTTGGGAGTCTTTAAGTCCTCCTACTCCCGTGGGTAATTAGGAAAAGGTAAGTAGATATGGGGGAGAACAAAAAAATCTTCCCTTGGAAGGTGACTTTCAGGGTTGGCAAGACTAAATTTATTTCTCTGTAACATCCATCAGGGACAGACATCTTTCACTGAGCTGGTTGGGTACACTTCCTGCATGCTGGTGGGGTTGGAACACATCCTGCTCTTTTGCAGCCCTGGAAAGGGAAACAATCAGCCAGTGTGGAGTTCTCCATTGACTAGTATGTAGGGATACGAGATAGCCAAATTGGTGTGAATGAAGTGTTGCAGACAGAAAGGACAAAGCTGCAGGATAAAAGAACAAATGTTCAGGAATTCACTGCTTCGTGGTGGGCCAGGCTCTGAGTTTGCTTTCTTGATCCTTATGGCATAATTTTCTAGGTCACGAAAAGCATTCAGCATGTTGCCTAACTCCTCCTGTACTATTTGCAGTTTCAGTTGTGTTTCGATGGCTAGAACTGAGTCTACAGAGACGCTAATAAGGCTATGCATTTAAACAACTTTTGTCTCCCATGGGGCTCTGAGTATTATACATGATGGGACAAGGCTTTTTCCCCCTCCTGCTTCAGATTCTTAGTGTTACTTTAAAATTTTGAATTATAGCATCCTCCTTATGAATATTCTGTACCATCAGAACAAAGTAAAATAGTAACAGTGATGCTTACAAATTATTTTAACAGACACTAAATGACACTTGCAGAAAAGAATCAGAGTGCTGAAGTTTGAATCCTTATTCAATCACTTACTGCTTCTTGCAGTGCTTTAGCCAAGTCACTTAATCTTAGAAACTCCAATTTTGTTGCCTTTAAAATTGGGGTAAAAATATATAACCTGTAGGGTTGTAGTGAGGGAAAAAATGAGATATCTATTTTGCCGTAAAGCATTGTACAAATATGAGATGATTATTATAAGCATTTCTTGGAAGCCACTGCATCTCATAGGCACAGATTATTCTTTGTGTTAATGTGCCAGAGGGAAACTAAGGCACAGATGGAAAATGTTTTTTTTCCTATTACAATCTATAAACTAACAACTCCCTAAACTATTAATATAGTCAAAACGCCTATGAGCTTAAAACTCCTATGTCAAGATGCCAACCGTATAATTTAGCAGCACCCAACCTCAGCATCTCTGCAGCATTTTCCCTGCAGAGCTGTTCCTCCCTCTGGGTTCTTTCTAGTTTCTGGCAAAAAATCTCTGTGCCAGGAACTGGAGTCATGTCTTGGTTTTCTCTCCTGCAGAGCTGACAGGCTTCCTGTAGACCTTAGGATTGTACATCTAAATCTTTCTCCCATCGGTCTTGGTATTCACACTACACTGTTGTGTTTGTGCTAAAGACAATGGCTTCATAACTGGGTGCTTTACCTCTAGTCTTCTTTTTCCTGACCCCTGAAATCATCTTCCACAATCTTGCCAGAGCTTTGTATATAAAATGCAAAGCAAAGCATGTCACTCTAAAATGTCAAACCTCCCCAGTGGGTGCCCAGGGACCATACATTAATCTCAAACTTTTCATTAGGATAAAAAGGCTTTTACATCACCTTTTAAACACTGACCTGCTGCCAGTCCCATCTCTCATTGGAATTCCTAGCAACACCAAGTGAATTTCCTGAGAGCCCCATGCAATTTTTATGTTCGTGCCATGACATTCTGTTCTCCTTGCATAGCATCCCATCCCCTTCCCCTGTTTCTTCAACTGGCTAGCTCCTCACCTTCCTGTGATCTCAGGCAGATCTCCACCAGGATACAGCCAACACATCATCAGTGTGTCACTGTGATGGATGATAAGCCTCCAAGCATCTTTGTTCACAGGACAGTCTGTGGCACATATCCCCTCTCATGGTGACTTTACTCTTACCTGATATATATTTCACAGCATAATGCATTTATTACATCTAGAAGCTTCGATGGTATAGTTCATACAAGATTAACATGCCCAGGGCCAAATATATTCAGTTCTATAGTAGAGCTATGTATTTTCGGGCATACAGTTGCTCAAACAGCTTTGTTAAAGGTTTTACTACATGCCAGGTATTGCAGTAGGTTCTATATAATGCATTGGTGAAAGTGTCCAGGGTGTGTAGCACGTTGTATAACAATGTGGACACAGGCTTCTTTCCTGGAGTCTAGAAACGTACTATTATGAAGAGGACGAGAGCAGCAGAGAATGATTCTCACCAGCAGGGGTCGTTGCAGCTAACAAGACTCCCAGACACAGCTATCATCAAGAGCAATAGGAGAGCTGTCTTGAATTAATAACATTCTAAACGTTTTCTATTTATATGTGAAAACTCACATTTCTTTGGCTTTTGAGACCAGACTACATCTATTCATTCTCCTTTAATAACTTTGTAAACACCGCGGCTTCTGCGACCCTCTCCCCTCCCCCCATTCTCCCTGTGCCCATCCACAGCCTCTTACCACACAGAGTGGGGAGTGATTTTATTTTGATTGTATAAAGAGAGAGGCTGGAAGGGTATCGTGCATAGGCCCAAATGACTTTCTGTTTTGAGAATGTTCCCAGGGAAGTGAGATTCTTTTAATTTGTTTAATCTGATGTGCTTTTTCAAAATCACTCTCTACAAAATAGATGGAGGGCAGGGGCTGCGAGGCACCCCCCATCTTTCTGCTTCCTGTGAAGATCTGTGCTCTTTCTATAAAGTGTGAGGCGCCCCAATGTCATGTAGAAGCGCTTTCCCAGCAGCATGGGATCCTGGACTTTGCCCACCTCTGGGTCTGCCTCCCTGTTTTTGTTTGAACTGAGAACGAAGGACATAGAGAATGCAAGTCTGTAGCACTTGCCATTGCATGCGAATAATTTTGGGCTTCCTAAACAGCAACTCTTGAAGCAGAGTTGAAGCAGTAGTGGGGTGCTGCAGAAGTTCTAATAGATGCAGTCAACTTCATTTCCCAACGAAATTTATTTTGGATAAACTCAACATCAACAACCATAAAGCCATTAGGAGCTTGGGCTCATGGTTCACACAGATCTCACTTTGAACCCCTGTTTTGCTACTTTCTCAGAAGGTGGCCTTGGACACACAGACTGTTCAAGTCATAGTTTCCTAGCATGTTTTATTTTTTTTTTAATTTTTTTTAAAGATTTATTTATTTTTTATTTATACATACAAGTTGGGGTACAGGCCAGAGGCATGGGGCGGCGAGAGGGTTCACCAGAGACAGAGCAGGTAGTAGAACAGGCAGATCAGAAATACACTGCTGAGGGGAGCAGCGGGCGAGGCAGGAGAGGTCTGCCGCGCCATGTGGGATTCTCCCCGGCCGGGCGTCGAACTCGCGTCGCCGCTGCCAACAGCTCCACAGCCCAGCGCTTAACCGCTGCGCCACCGGGGAGCCCCAGTTTCCTAGCATGTTTTAAAGAATATTGACAGTAGTGTCCACCTGCCAGGGTTGCTCTGAGGAATAGACATGCAAAGCATTCAGCCTTGTACCTGCAGAGAGTAAGCATTCCCAAGTGGCAGCAAGCCTGGAAATTATTACTGAGTATACAGAGTTAATGCTATAAGGAAATCACCCTGCTTCTTTGTCCAGTGAAAGGAACCTGGCTTGCTAGATGGGGCAGCTTCGCCCCTAAGACACATCACTGCTGGGACACTTGTCTCCATGTGGTACTACTAGATTTTTTCCTGTCAGCTCTACAGGACAGACCCTGACTAGTGAGCGTCTCTGCGTCTGTTGTCTCTAGACAGGGACCTGTCTTGAGTAGCCGCTCCAAGTAGCACAATGGAAGAAAGCTGCGGTGGGTGGCTGCCCAGGGGGCGCTTAGTCCTTGACTTGTTTACTTGAGATTCCACTGACCTTAGGTGACAAGTCAGCAGGCACCTGCTCACATGTGACAGAGAGAAAGAGGCAAACTTGAAGCAGCAACTACCTTAATGTTCCCATTTCTCTCTAAATTTGTCTTTCAGAATACCTGTCTTGCATTTATTTTTTTTAAAGGCACAAGATTTCTGTAATCTAAAGAGAAAACAGAGTATGCATCTGTTTATTTATTTATTTATTTATTTTAGAGCGACATCTTTTTCTTTCATCCATGAGGCCAGGTTGTGCAGGGCTGTTGAGCATGTCTGTGCAAGCTGGACAGCACATACTACACTTCCACATGTGGTATCCCTGTGTCTCCCCCAGTTCTACTTAGAGGGACCCCTAAGACATTATATTAAGTCGCATGCACTTTGCCAAATACTCATGTATTTTTACTATCTTTATTTTTACAGTCAGGAGAAATGTTACTCTGGCAACAAGATTATCACCTTCTTCCCTGTAACTTGCCACTCCAGTCTGCTATACAAATGACTGGAGCAATTACGGGCTTTCAGCTTCTGTCCAGAGTCTTCCTGACTGTTTGGTATTTGCTTCAACCTTAACTGTTCAGGACAGAGACCCAGTAACCTCCTGACCTCCCGATCCTACAGACTTGCCATCTGAGTTATCACCAAATCCTGTGTATTTCATCTCCAAATGCATCTTGAACTCTTCCATTTCCAGTCTCTCCACGAAGGTTCCACCTCGGTCATCTGGTCATCTGTTTAGCCTGCAGCAATAGCCATTCACTGATCTCTCATCCTGAGCCTCACTCCAGTCCTATTCATCGTTGGAGCTTGGATGAGACATTGAAAGCTTAGCTTAGCTTGTACTGCTTCCGTTCATCTATCCATGAATTTCCACACCACTTAGAATCAGATCAGACCCTAAATGCTTTTCATGATCATCCAGCCTTGCCTGTCTCTACATTCTTATCCTATTCCTTTCTGCCCCTACCTTGGTATTTTCAACCATGTGGACATTCTTCCAGTCCTTAGATAAAGGAAGGTATTTGGCTCCATTCCATTTCAGGATATTCACTAGTAGCTTTCCCTCCATCTCTTAACTTCCACTCACCTTACATGTTCTTCTAGATGGTGCATCTCTCACCACATAGGCCAAATTGGGTGGTCTCTGTTATTCTCTCTATACTCATTTTTATTCATATTTTCTAATGATTTTTATTCCCATCAGGTACATATTTATGCATTTATGTTTGCTTAATATACATTCACATGCTAGAATGTAAGGTTCATGTGTGCCAGGGATCATGTGTTTTATTTATCATTTTATGCTCAACTACATTTATAGCAATGTACCTGGCAAAAAATAGATGATAAAATTGCTTAATAGATGCAAGAAGCCAGTATTTGTTTTATTTTTCTGAGTATTTTACAACTCAGTTGACCTGAGGGAATTACAAAATGAAACCTCTGAGTTACTACTACATACCTGTTAAAACGACTAATATTTTTAAATATTGCTACTATATACCTGTTAAAATGACTAATCTGTTTAAAGATTGAATATAATCTGGTATTGGTCAAGATGTGAAAAACTAAAATTAACATACGCTGATGGTAGGAATGTAAAATGCTAGAATTACTTTGAAAAATAGCATGACAGTTCCTTATGAAGTTAAACATCTATCTAACATATGACCCAGCTATTTTACTCCTTTGTCAAAGAGAAATAAAACCATACGTCTATATAATGACTTGTACACAATTATTAACAGCAGCTTTATTTATATTAGTCATATTTGGAAACAATCCATGTGTATCAGTGGATGAATAGATAAAAAAATATGGTAAATCCATACAATGGAATACATTAAGAATGAAATGAACTATTGGTATGCACAATAGTATGGATGAATTCAAATCATCATACTAGGCAAAAGAAGGCAAATGCAGTAGAGTAAAGATGAGTCAACTCTATAATTCCATTCATAAGAAATTCTAAGGAAAGCAAAACTAATCTGTAGTGACAGAAAGCAGTGCAATTGTTGTCTGGACTAGAGTGTAGAGGGGGCAGAGGATTGCCTGCAAAGGATGAGGGGCTATTTCTGTGTGATGAAAATGTTTTCTACCTTGATTAGATGGTGATTATCAGATGTGCACCTTCGTGGAACATCGCTGGACTGCAGTCTTAAATGAATACTCTCTCTCTCTCTCTCTCTCTCTCTCTCTCTCTCTCTCTCTCTCTGTCCTCCCTCCCTCCCTTGTTCTCTCTATATAAGTATATTCTCTGTATATGCATGTATATATACATATACACACATATGTAACATAGAAATTAAATTATATTTAGTTATATCAGAGATCAAGGCTGAGCTGTCCTGTTACATATGTTACATATATTATATATATATAATACTTTGATGAAATTGGTTTAAAAAGTTTACAATTGGTGCAAAACAAGGAGCATCAGTTTCAAATGATCATATATGGAGGTTTCCCAGTTGGCCTCAGAGGAACCCCAGTGACCCCAGGGACTGGGTACAGGCAGTGATGGCAGAGGAGAGAGCAATTATTTTTCATTGACAGCATTTTCAGTTTGTCAGAGCAAAGCGAAGCTGGAGGCGAAAAGCATTAACATTCAGATGGACTATATTTAGGTTAGCCAGGAAAAAGAAGTACTGGATGACCAGTTAAATTTCAATTTATGGTAAATAGCAAATGATTTTAGTATAAGTATGACCTATTCAATATTTGAGTCATACTTACACTAAAAACATTTGTGTTTTTTTCTGAAATTTCTATTTAACTGGTGTCCTGTATTTTTATTTGCTGAAACTGGCAATTCTTCCAGTATTCTGTGTTATCATCAGAATGCTTAAACTCAAATGTGGAAGAATTTTTAAAACATGTTTTGCATTTTATGATGCTGTTCACATGGAAAATTGGAATCAATGGTATGTAGTGGAAAATAATGTGGATTTTG
This sequence comes from Scalopus aquaticus, assembly GCA_004024925.1. Taxonomy (NCBI): domain Eukaryota; kingdom Metazoa; phylum Chordata; class Mammalia; order Eulipotyphla; family Talpidae; genus Scalopus; species Scalopus aquaticus. The sequence continues at coordinate 77,141 of PVIJ01000937.1, read as the reverse complement.
TAGTGGCTTAGACCTTGATTCTAATCCCAGCTTTTCTTCCTAATTCTTTCTCAGAGTTTGGCCAAGTTATTTACCATCTCTGCAAAATATGGATAATAACATCTAACTCAAAATTATTCTAGGAGAGGCAATAGAAGGAGCAGGTATTTGCCATCCCTTATCCCGGGGGGCTTCTTTTCTGAGGCTGCCCCACTTTGGCCAGTAGATGACAGTGTCTTAGCTTTCAGAAGCTCTAATAGTGGTGCCTGGACAGGAGGCAATAACCCTAATTCTAGAAAGGATGCTGAATGATTTCGGTTATCGCCATCAGCAGCCCACACTCTCAGTGGTATTGTAGCAGTCATGGCAGGAACGGAATTGAGATGTCATTTTCACTGTCTACTCATGCTCCTTGAAAGGAAGGAAGGAGGTGCGGAGTGAAGATGAGTACGGACAGGCTTGATCTACTCACGAGAAACTGGAGGGGGTATCCTCATGTTAAAGAATTGCTACAATGGGGGGATTATTTTATCTCAGAAAGAAAAGAGGGAAAGCTGCTCAAGGGGAATAGTGAAAACTGCTTACATCCCTGACTTACTTTACCTGACACTAACACACAGACCCGAGGGCACTCCTTAAAATTTACAGCCTGTAAATTCCTAGCCACTGAAAGGAAAGGCTTCTTTATCCGATCTGCAGTGGACTGCTATGGGAGGTCACTGAAGCAGAACCAGGGACCGTGTTGAAAAAGGGGACCCACGACTTTATGATCCATAAAATCTTGGATGGTAATGCAACTTAGAGCAGGTACATCAAATGTCACCTGGGAGGCTGAGTGACAGCTGAGTCTAGAGCAAAAGCTGGTTGCCTTGGGTGCACTTGTCCGAGTTTAATACATTCCTAGACCCTGGCTCCTGGCCTGGAGAATATCACTCTTTCTTTGACCCTTCAGACCTAGGCTGGTAGAGTTTCCTCTTGGTTGGTAACCTATAGGTCATCCCATCACCTCCTCTTTCATTCTCTCAACAACCTTATAGCTAGTCCCCTGTATGAAACCCTTTCTATTGGAGTCCTATCATACATCAGCTCTGCAGAACCTGTCCCTGAGTGGTGGACTGAGATATACCAGGCCATTTCTCCTGCCATACAGTTCTATAGGATGGAGACATGAGGCATGACCTGTGCAACTGCAAAGTCGAGGTCAACTTGAATGGAAGATTCTTCATTCTCAGACCTGTGCTGGTACCATCCTCAGTGCTGGGTGACTGGGGACACTCCTTTGGACTCAGGGGAGATGATAGCCTTAGTGCCAGACTTGCTCTAGTATTGCACTTGTGTGACTGGAAGTTAAATCAGCAGGTGGTTATTGTTGTTATGATTGGAGTTGTGTTGACTTAAGATGAGTTATCATTAAAGTATTCATGCAAAAAGTAAAGATTCAAATTAATATTATCTTACAAGGAACATTGCCAGAGGAGGGGCAGTGGGACAAAGATTAGTAAAACTGTACCCAAGGTGAAGGTAGGAACCCATCTCAACATTAGAACGCTGAGAACACTTTTATTTTTATTTATTTATTTTTTTAAAGATTTATTTTTTATTTATACATACAAGCTGGGGTACAGGCCAGAGGCGTGGGGCGGCGAGAGGCTTCACCAGAGACAGAGTGGGGAGCAGAACAGGCAGATCAGAAATACACTGCTGAGGGGAGCAGCGGGCAAGGCAGGAGAGGTCTGCCGCGCCATGTGGGATTCTCCCTGGCTGGGCGTCGAACTCGAGTCGCCGCTGCTGACAGCTCCACAGCTCAGCGCTTAACCGCTGTGCCACCGGGGAGGCCCTGAGAACGCTTTTAAAAGCAGTTATGCAAAGTGTACTCTAGGGATAAAAAGTGGGTGAAAGACTTAATGTTTAACTACTTAGGCTACTAGCTTCAAATTTTAAGCCAATCTCCATGTGATAGTCTATACATTTAAATCAATCATATTTTATTTTTTTAAACTCTTTTTTAAAAAGATTTATTTATTTATGCATAAAAGCTGTGGAACAGGCCAGAGGCATGGGACGGCAAGAGTATTCACCAGAGATAAGAGTGGGGAGCAGAACAGGCAGATTGACTGATACACATTGCTCAGGGGAGCAGCGGGCGAGGCAGGAGAGATCTGTCAGCCATGTGGGAATCTCCACGGCCGGGTGTTGAACTTGCGTTGCAGCTGCAGACAGCTCCACAGCACAGAGCTTAACCGCTGTGCCACCAGGGAGGCCTGCAATCATATTTTAAAGAGTCCCCTGCTAATCACTCTGCACATTGAGGGTTCTGATGACCTTACACCTAAGCAACAAGAAGGAAAGCCTGAGATTTTAAACCTGATACAGAATACTTTATACAGTTAGTTTCACACTATTCTATTTGATGGCTAAGATTAAGTTTCATTTACATATATAGCTACAAATGGTGCTATTATTTCCTCTTTGATCCTTTAATCCAACTTCTGTCTTTTTCGCCACTAGCTAGTTGTAGCAAATTCTTGTAATATAGACATGCTTCATTTATAGATGGTTTTGAGAAATTGAATGTTATTTAAATGAGAAAAAATGGGTCATATTTTACATTTTCCACAAAATACTGTCTTGAAGGGATCTCCTCAAGGGATTTAGGGAGAAGAGAGAGAATATGAGAGTCGAGAAGGAGGTGGGAGCTGGGGGGGAGAGAGAGAGAATGCGAGCCTGTTAATAGATTTTCATCTCAAATTTATCAGTTTGGTACAAGTGGCGTTTTCTGTATTATATTTTCTTAAAATATCTATCTGCCTACATGAGTCCTAATAACTGTGGGAACACAATGGATTACCCATCTTCGTTGACATTAGAGGAAACCTTAATAACTCTTGACTTGAGGAATGTAGTCTAGGATAATCCACAGATGAAAGCCAAGAAGCACACTTTAGCTACTGTTTGAAACCCAGTCTTTGAAACCTTCATACCTAACGACTTCACCTAGAATGTACTGACCATAATGAAATGGCCCAAATGGTCCACAGTCGTGCTCCTCTGATGCAAAGGGGGAGGATGGAAACAAAATCTCACTATGTTCTTTATTCCCTAGTCTCTTCTCTGGCATATTTATAAGTCCTCCAAAAATTGCTTCGGGCTTTTAGGGAATGAGAAAATAATTCCATCTTCGTGGGTCAAAGTAAAGTATTCTTGGGACTGTAAAATCAATGCTGTAAAGGCTAAGATTGTCTGCATTCTGGAACCTGAGAGAAAACAGAAGAAAGTGCCAGTTTCCCCCACTATCTGAAAGTAAAGCAGTTCTTTTTGATATGATTTGGTAGATTATTTGGGGGGACTTGGGAATACTCATATTTTCCATATAAATTAATGGTAATACCACTTTCTGATGCAAAAAATAACCCTCCAAATGATATCAAATAAGAACATTTTACTTTCATTTAGAAGGGAGAACCTATTTTCAGTTTACACAGATCTTATTCAAATACGCATGATTGGAACATTTACGTTTTCATGTGCTAACCAATTTCTCTTTCCTTACTCCCTTTTGTAGCTCTTACCCCTTTATCCTTTTATTTCTTTATTTCTTTTTTTAAAAGATTTATTTAAGCATACAAGCTGGGATACAGGCCAGAGGCGTGGGGCAGCGAGAGGGTTCACCAGAGACAGAGTGGGGAGCAGCACAGGCAGATCGACTGAAATACACTGCTGAGGGGAGCAGCGGGCGAAGCAGGGGAAGTCTGCCGCGCCATGTGGGAATCTCCCCGGCTGGGCATCGAACTCCAGTTGCAGATGCTGACAGCTCCACAGCTCAGCGCTTAACCGCTGTGCCACCAGGGAGGCCCTATCCTTTTATTTCTAAAGCATTTGTTTAGAGAACACACATTTATGTTTATGACAACAGCTTTATTTACCTTTAGCAACAAAATCACAACCATATAAAACAAAATTGTAGGAGGTCAGAGAGAAGGCGCCTCTTCCACAGGAGACCAGTTGACTGAAATGTTTAAAACCTTTTTCATCATTTTAGTATTTGAACTTGTTAGAGTTTATTTTCATCGCAACTACCAAGCTGCTGTGTGGGAAATAATATATTTTATCCAGGTCACTAATTTACTTTCCTGAAATTGACAAGATAGGAAGCAAGAATCTACTGAAATCTTGATCCCAAATGGATTTATGTCTCCAGGAAGGGATCCAAGTTTCATTTATGTTTTTAGTGCTTTTTTAGGTATTCTTTATAGAGAGGGCGATGTCAGAGTGCTAATGAAAAAACTAAATAACTCTCTGAACATGAACCCATCATCTGAAAAACAGAAGCTAATTTTGAATTATTAAAGGAGGCTGGATCACAATTCACCACTGAGAAACAGAGGGAGGGAAAATGGTGTTTGGGAAGTCCAATTATTTCTGAACCAGAGACAGTCTTATTAAGTTGGGCAGAAAATTAATTAGGCTAATTAGAAAACCTCATTGGAATTCAGCAAGGAGTTATGAGAAGAAACATGACAACACTGGATGTGGTGGGAGAAGGAGAAGGTTCTGGGGGAGAGTGAAATGAGTTTTGTAGGAATTGGAGAGTGATTCACACTCATTGCTGTTGATCACTGGGTCACTTCCGAGCGAAGCAGCGGCATTTTGAGAGACTGTCTGTTCCCAGTTGGGGGTCTTCACTGAGCATTAAAAATGATGCCTGGTGTGTGTTATAAGGGGAAAAAGAAAAAAAAATCCCTAAGATTTATTCTTAGGCTTCAGTGGGGTTTTATATTTATTTTGGTATTTCCGATATGCTGGTTCATCAGCATGGCGCATTGTTAAAAAGTGCTGGGTGGGTAGTTTTTTATCTTCGCCAATTTATGGAGTCCTTAAAACATCTGTTCCGTTCTGATTCCCCGATGCAGTACAAAGACGTTAGTCAGGGGAAGTGTCTAATGCTGCACTGTTTCAGTGCACTGACGTTGGCAGCAGCTAATAGAGATAACCCTGAGGAAAGAATCCCTGGTGTCTGGAGACTGGGAGAGCAGGGCCAGGGGATTCCTTCTCCTGAGAAAGGCTCAAGGAGGCTGGGCGCTGCCAAGGGACTGGGTGCTGCAGATGCTAAAATGTACACGTGAAGCAGGAGGGACCCCATGAATGGACAGGCAGAGTGATGATTGGGCTGAGCGAACCTGCGCCCCGGGTCATGACAGTGATAGAAAAGGACCTCCTAAGGCCCCATTACAGCAATGTCTCCCAAGTGGGGATTCCTAGGAGGAGCGCACCACCCCAGCTCCTTGGGGATAACTCTCACTCCTGCTGTTTTCTGAGAATGGAAGGCGCAACCCAGCCAATGCATCAGGATGGAGAGAATCTCCAGGAAAGAGCTGCTTTTCGTGGTACTGCGGGGGGAGGACAGATGTCCTGATGAACACAGATCAGAGCCTCCTTGAAAAGGCCAGTGGGAGGGAGCAGAACTGACATTCTTCAAGCCCAGTGCATGTCAGAGGCTTTCCCTGCATTAACTGCATCTTGCCCCTCATGGCCATTGTTAGTTGTTCAGGTGAGCTGAGATTCTGGGTCTTGAAGTTGTATGGAGTCCCTAGTGATAAGATAAAATATGAACCCAGTTGTTATGGAGTGAATGTTTGCATCCTCCAATTCTGTACACTGTAACATCTAACTCTCACCCAGATCAAAATGATGGTTTTGGAGATCAGGACTTTGGTAGATAATTAGGGTTAGATTAGCCATGTGGGTAGGGCCCTCATGGAAGGATTAGTAGCCTTTAGCAGAAGGGGATGTGAAAGAGAGAAAAGGTCAGATGAGGACACAGCAAGGAGTCTGCCATCTGTGAGCAGGACAAGGCTCCCACCAGAACCCAAGCATGCCAGAGCCCTGGTCTCAGACCCAGCCTCCAGACTTGAGAAGAGAGATTTCTGCTGCTTCAGCTGCTCAGCCTATGGTATTTTGCCATGGCAGGCTGCATGACACACACCAATTTGGCTTGTTTCCAAGTCCCAGTGCTTCCAATAGCAGTGACATGGGTTAATTTAACCCTTGAACCACAATAGGTTCTTGTCCCATAAGCCATAAAAAGGAATTCACAGACAGTTTAGGTAAGTAAGCAGAGAGATACAAACTTTGTTTAAGAAAGTAAAGGAAGAAAATAAGGATTCCCAGGTACACTGTACCTGGAAGGAGCAAAGAAGCTGTTGTGGGCCCTTTTCTAGGGGTATTTAAACCTTTTTTCTCTCTTATCTTAGAGTTTACCTCCCCTGTCCAAGGTCTTATTTTCTCAAATTTTACTGTTTTTGTTTAGTCCTCCTGGACTTTCTGTCCTTGTCTCTGGAGTATGTTTTAATTAACACTTCTTGGAATTTTTTTAAAAATATTTATTTTTATTGTTATTTATATCTTTTACATTTTGTATTCCCCTTGAGTAACCCACCACCAATTCACCAGTGATCCATTTTGTGCCCTTATCCTCCCCCCCCACCCAAGTGTGTCTCTCTTAGAATTTATTGTCCTTATCTCAGAAGCCCTGGAAGCTGCATAATTAACTCTAACTTGCCCTGGGACTCAGCAGTGCCTCCAGTAGTCAAGGGAGCCAGCCCTTCTTTGCATAGGTTCCCACCTGGTTCCATGTAAGGAAGGTAAAGAATGCCCTTAGAGAGGTTCTCCTTTCTAGAGTTTCTATAAAATTTCATCCCAGGAGGATGGAATTTTGCCCTGTGTACCTACAGGAGGACTGTCCTTTCACCTTTCTTTAGGAAGGGTAAAAAGGAGATCACTCACAGGATTTAAAGATACAATATTGATAGGCGAGGACAGAAGGATGCCAAAGGATCTAATTCTGAGTGTCCTTCATCATCATAGCTCAGGGACGCAGGCAGCTGGGCAGCACAACCCCCCTGGAGGCCAGGGTGAAGTCAGAGCTGCATGTTGGAAAATTATGACCTGAATCTGCGGGGCTGACACCGGCTGGTTGCCTCCCTCTCCCCTAGGCCCAGCAGGTGCATTGGCCTCTTGGCCCTTCCTTGACTTGGGCCTCTTCTGATGCTGTCCTTTTCCAATCACTTGGTTTGCCTGTCAAGCTGAGCCAAGTAATGAGACAGGAGTCAATTAGTTTTCCCCAATAGACTGCTCCCTTGTCTCTTCCCAGCCTCCCAGGTGACCCCATTATGATAATGGCCCAGTCTGGTTGCTCTCAGAACAGGCCTGATGGAGAAGTGAGAGCTTCCTTGAAATGTGAATTACAGAGAGGCTGGCAGGCTGTGACTCTGTTCCCTGCTGGCTCTGGACAGGAGCCCTCTGCCTCCCCATTGTCACCGCTGAGCAGTGCCATGTGCTTATTCATACCGCATGCTGCTGGCATCCCAGGAACATCCCATCATGCCATTCATCCTAACAATGGGCTGGATCCACTGACACCAGGGCAGCAGGTGGATTCAGCGCGAAATGTGTGCTCGCAGGCTGGCATTGATCTGAACTCAGTCTTTAGGGCAAGTGACCATTTTTCTGTCTTCAGGTATGTGATGGTAGGCCTCCTCTGAGCCTCAGTAAACACACCTTTATATAAAATGTAGGCAGCCTGATGGCAAAACTTTGAGATAAAGCAATTTTCTTATTATAAATCACTTATATCTCAATTATAAGTTATCTTGACATTCAACATAAAATATCTTAGCCTTTCCAAATATTTGAGTGTGTTAATGTTTTGATAACACAACCAAGGAAACATCATGATACAGAAATTGAATGTTTTGATCATCTCTAGTATTTTCAAAATAGTATTATTTATGACCTCTGGCAAGCATCCCATCCCAAATGCATACACCAGTCATCAAATCAATGTAGGTAGTTGTATGATACTTAGCTAACACCAAAGCTAAATTCTGAGATAACTTAAAATACAGAAAATAAATGCATGTCACATGTGATAAGTTGTTCAGTTAAGGGGATTATAATATCCAGTGATTTATAGCTCTAGACAAATTACTTTGTGTTCTGGGGGTGATAAAATCCATGCACATGTCTGAATGTAGAATAGAAAAGTGAAGAGCTCTCCATACTCTTCACTCCAGGGCTCCCTTTTCTGGACCCATGTTACTTTGCTTCCTATCAAGAGCAAATCTTTTCTTTCTTCTTCTTCTTCTAATTCTTTTTTTTTTTTTTGATATTACGGAATGGTTTTCTTTTCCTTTTTGCAAACTGTTCTATACAGTGCATGTCCCTGTAGTTCTTGGATAATTTATTATTTAATTATGTAACCATTATGCAGTTTTTCAGCTTCAGCTTTCAGTGTTTCTATTGTTGTTAATGTAACTGCTATGGAAGCATGTAAGTTTTATTTATTGTTTCCATTGTGGAGCAATAATTATGTAACTCTGCAATTCTGCAACTATTATTTCTATTTGTTTAATTACATAACTATAACCATATTAAACCTCTAAAACATGTGGTGATAGATTTATGGGAGAGATGCTAAGAGACAGCAATAATAATGATGTATCAGTGTAATAATAAAACTAAATAATAGTACTAATATTAATATTAATGGCAATAACGGTAATAAGCAGTCACTTTGCCATTTGCTTCTTCTTCATGCTGTATTTGGTCTCTTTAATGGGTTCCTTCCCAAGTCTCTGTGGTTAATTAGCTATATAACATTTGGTACTCAGCAGTGGGTACAACCTCACTTCCAGACTTTACCTGGCAAGGCTGTGCTTTGTAGGACACCAGATGGAATAAGTCTGTTCTGTCCTTTTTTATATGACTTGGAATGGGCAGGTTTCTTTCTTCCCCATGTCACCTGGGGACCTTCCATAGATAGGGTATCCTGTGCTGAGAGACACAGATGCTGCAGAATCCTGAGGACCTGAGATGTGTTTGGAATGCAGGTGTGTGCTGTTGATGAGCTGTCGCGGTAGAAAGAGCGTAGGGTTTGGAACGAGACCTTTCTGGAATGAATCGCGGCTTTGCCACTTACTAGGTGACCTTGATTTGACTACTTAACTTCTTTGGACCATAATTTCCTTGTGTCTAAAATGGGGATAATGATGTCTGCATTGCAAGACTGTTGTGAGAATTAAATTCAACAATGGGTGCAAATTACAGCCTGCAGTTGATGCCTATCAGTAACTATTGTTTGGAAGCCATTAGTGGATGAGATTAAGAGGGAGAACATGCCTTTCCCTCCTCCACTCAGGACTAGGGCTCTCTCCTTCCCAGACCCCCAAAGTCGGCATAACAGTTAAAAAGCTAATATGTAGCAGGAATAATCACTGTATGCTAGCCTTACTGCATGGATTAGCTGATGAATAATTACCTAAAAGGTAAGTGTGGTTATCATCATTTAGTTGAGGAAATTGAGACACAGAGAAGTTAAGACACAGACCAAAGTCTTCCCAGTTCATCGGTAGTGGTGGTTGGGTTAAGCCCTGCTCGCATATGGAGCTGGCAGCCTGGCTCTCAAACTACCTGGTGAATCGCCTCGGTGTCTATCTCAGAGGCTACAAAGATTTATTTATGTATGTATGTATGGGGTGTAGGCCAGAGATGTGGGGGGTGAGAGTTCACCAGAGACAGAATGGGAAGCAGAAAAGGTGGTTCTACTGAAATACACTGCTGAGGGGAGCAGTGGGTGAGACAGGAGAGAGGTCTGCTGCGCCACGTGGCTCCCCAGCCAGTGATCAAACTCATGCTGCAGTGGCTGCTGATAGCTTGACAGTGCTGAGACTTAACCCCTTGCACGACCAGAGAGGCCCTACTTCCTCCTTCTTTTGCTCTTTCTCTGAAGAGCAGCCCAATGTACCAGTGTAAATGTCTTAACATGTAAACCGGATAAATACATTATTGCCCCTTCTAAGCCCTCCAGTGGCTTGCATTGCTCTCAACTTCTTGCCACGGCCTAAGTCTCAGTGTCATTTGAGGCCTGTTCCAAACTTACCTTCTTCCACTGCCCATCACATATCAGGCCCCCAGAACTTCCCTGACTTTCCTACTTTCCCCCCATCTCTCTCAGTCTATTGCATACAGTTTCCTGGGCTAGAATGTGTCCTCTCTTCTCCTCTAGGTCTCTGCTTATGTGGAATGTCTCCAAAGAAATTTTCCCCAATTAGTAACCCTGAATGAACTCAGACCGCTTGTCCTATTTTTCATTCATCAGTGTCATATTTTTATGTATGACATGTGTTCTCCCTCTAGTTCTTTCACTTTTCCGGTCATTTATAATTCCTGGTCAGTGTGTCCTCCACTAGGATATGGACATCATGAGGCCTACACCATGTCTGGCTGTCCTGAGACTGGCACAGTGCCCAGGACCTAGGGCTGAGCTCAGTAAGCATCTGCTTATGGAATAATGACTCGGCCTTTGTGTGGTCACAGGTGCCCTTGGCATTTAAATAATTCATGTGTAGTAGAAGAAACAGCCTTGAGTTTTCTCGTGAGATATACTGGTGTGCATCCTGGAAGTGATACAGCACCCTTGTTCAAAAGTTAGATGTGGACGCCTATGCTGGTGGTAGGATCTGGAAGGAGAGCTGGAAGCTGTGTGGCCAGCCAGCGTCAGCAAGCATAAGGGAGAAGGCCGCTGAATCAGAAACATTTGGAAGACCAAGGGGGAGAGGCCTCTTTGTTTCCCAAATGTGAGGGACATCAGGGTATTTGTTCTAATCTGATACTGGAGTGAAACTCTGGGATACAGAAACGTTCCAAGTGTCGGGGTCACACAGCAGGCCCCCATCAGCCAAGAATATTTCTTGTTTTATACAATCACCACCAAAAAACTCGAACAGGCAGGCCTCCATTATTCTACCTGATCCTAGTCATTGTTTTAAATTTCTCCCTCCTCGAGCTCTGTAGGGTGTGTGTGCGTGTGTGTGTGTGTGTGTGTGTGTAATCTTAAACATAAGTGATATTATTTATAACAGCATGTTCTTCTTCCCACTGACTATTTTTCTTTTCAATCAGATGCTTTTCATTCTTACACATCACAGCTCAGCCACTGCAGCAGGGAGAGTTGGGAGCATAAATATTCAGACTCAGCCCTCTTGTCTCCTTTCTTATTCACACCTTTCTCCCACTTCACCTTCGTGAGGCCATTTCTCTTCCCACTTCCCATTACCATTACTACAATTCTATATTCTACATTAGTCACTGCCCCTACTTATTTTATTTTTAAATTACTCACTAATGGGACCAAGTAGGAATCACTTAACTACTTTATGTCATCTCCCTGTATGTATTTTCTTTTGGTCCCTGAGCTACAGGCAAGACAACGTCATGTACAGGTTAATTCAGACTCCAGAACCAGTTGGTCTGGACTCTCAGTTCAAGGGAAATTCATGAAACTTTTTTGGTTTCACGCTTGGTTTCAGTTCCTTCATATTCAAAGAGAGTTCAATATTCTTACCTGATGGGATAGTTGTAAGAATTAAACATGATAGCCCATATAAAGTGCTGAGTGATTTCTCAAAACATCTGAATCCTTTTGTAAAATTATTATTGTGGTGTATTATTGGTAATAGTAATGGACACTCTTATGGTATTTATAGTATCAATAGAGTAAGTCAAGACTCCTCACCTGTTGGGCACAGCCCTAGGGCATTGTGAAGTGAATAAATAATGTGGCCTAAATATGTTTAAGTTGTTTTTGAAAGTGTCCAGTTACTGTTATATTTAGTAATATAAGCTGATGCAAACGCTACTGATTTAATCAAATTCAAGTAAATATTAATAAGGGAGGTAAAAAATCTTAATAAAGTCTTAATATCTGATAAAGTTATTCAACATTGGTACACATTACCTAATAATTGTCCCCTATCTTCGGAGGATGTATCCCAAGATACCCAATGGATGCCTGAGATAGCGAATGACACAGAGTCCTGTATACAGTGACTCCTTACTTGATGTGGTTCCTAGGTCCTTGGAAACAACACATTTAAGTGAAACAACATATGATGAAAGTAAGTTCTCAAATAATCTCCTTTTGTTCAGTGTTGACTGGGATTGATTTCTCTTTTCCTTTTGCTCATCCAAGTTATGGTGAAATAGCAAACAAAATAAACTAGTTACAGTAAAGCTAACAACAATAACAAATGATAAATTAGAACTATTATAACAATATACTATAGTGAATATTATGTGAATATGGCCTATCTTACTGTACATGCTGTTTTTGGACTGTGGTTGGTAAGAGCATCTGTGAAGACAAAGCTGTGGCCGCGGGGACTACTGGGCTTGCGTCAGTTCTGCCAGTTCTTGTATTATCCACCAGTGATTTGTTATTTCTCACTTTTAAGGCAGAAAGTCTTTTAATCAAACTATTTTTTCAATTAGGAAGAAAAACACTCAACTCCTCTTCAAGGTTTATTGTGCTTCTGTGAAAATGCTAGCATAGAAAACTCCAGTATAAAAAAAGGATAAGAAAGGAGGCAGAAAGAAAGAAATTAAAAAAAAAGAATAAAAATAAGTGTTCATAAGCAACTAACTTCTGGTCTCTATAAAGAATTTATGGTTTCTCTTTTTTTTCTGGGAGCTCAAAATAAATTGAGTTCAGTGATTAAGGAGATTTAGGTAGAACTGTCCTATATGAATTTTGTACAACTGCACCTCTGGAGTAAATTTTATTGACTCTTTTACAAATGAGGCAACAGAGATTCCCAACACTTGGTGAGAGTGTGACTTGAATCAGGGCCTTGAGTTCAAAGACCACGATCTTTCCACTGTTCTTGAGGGAAGTTGGTGGATGGGCTGGTGTCAATCAGATCCCTGCCCTGCATCTTCTGAGCCAATTGTGAAATATGCCAAGGAGTCCGATCATGATATTGGCTTTGTCACTGATAATAAATACTAAGCAGGGCCTCCCTGGTGGCGCAGCGGTTAAGTGCTGCTCTGTGGAGCTGTCAGCAGCGGCCATGCGAGTTTGGCGCCCAGCCAGGGAGAATCCCACATGGTGCGGCAGACCTCTCCTGCCTTGCCCGCTGCTCCCCTCAGCAGTGTATTTCTGATCTGCCTGTTCTGCTACCCGCTCTGTCTCTGGTGAAGCCTCTCGCCACCCCACGCCTCTGGCCTGTACCCCAGCTTGTATGTATAAATAAATAAATCTTAAAAAAAATAAATACTAAGCAGTGTTTAGAGCAATTCCACATCCTGCTGGGGCTGCCCAGTAGGCAGGACAATAGGGGGACCCTGCAGCAGGGCATCTCAGGCAGGGTGTGCATGCTCAGGAGTTTCCCAGGCTGACCGTCCAGATGGGTCTCTCCTCCCCCCAGGGAAAGAGGAACTTGGGGGCAGGGAGCAGCAGAATGATTCTAAGTCCAGTTTGTCCTGGGAATAAGAAGATGAGGCAATGCCCAAATAGTCCACTAATTGTTAATAGTTTTGCTATTTTGTTAGCAAACATCTGTTTTTCATTAAATCCTCTATCTACTTAAACAGGCAGCAGATTTGCCTTCCCCTTCATCACCTGACTGCCCCTCCCTCTGACAGGAGACACCAGATGGTCAGTGCTGAGCAGTCTCAGACTTCCTTCCTTCCTTTCTTTGAACAGAAAGTGCCAAACCCTGGCCTTAAGGCAAAAGAGAAGAGGGAGGGATGGAGCTCAGACCCAGCCCAGCTGTCCACAGCCAGCTCAGTGGGAATTCTCTTTCCTTCCCTCACCTGCAGTATTACCAGCGTGTCCAGTGATAACCTCTAGGTCTCAGGCTTCCAAGGCCAGGTAATGTGGTTGTCCAGTGTGAGGTCAGGCAAGTCTGATGGCAAATTAGGTGTTTCCTTTGCAGGCTCTGGTCTATAAACACTCTTGAGTCCTTGCTGCCTAAGTCTGGAGAGTTCCCTAATAAGAAATGGCTGCTAAATTACATCAGTAGCCTGTGGGTGGAAATGATGGCTTCCACATGCAAAAATCCAAAAATTCTGAGCTCTGTGAAACTAAATTGCGGCTTCCTGAGTTCTAGTCATCTTTCTTTTCCCTTTGTCATCTCCTTTGCTGTTCACTGGGGCTCAAGTGGGGACACCGGCCCTTCTTAACTTCGTGGTCCATGTAGAGATTATCTGACCCCTCATTCCCCTCAGCCAGTGTTTCTTGATGCAGTGTTAGATCAGAAAGGTCCATCATCACAGAAACTTTGTTAGTGTTTGTCCCTGTGTCCAGAGTCCATGGATTTCTGTGGGGGTGGAGGGGAGCCACAGTGGTCCTCCCCACTCTGCTCTGTGCACTGGTTTCCTGGCAGGTGCTCAGATTTAGGGTGATGCTTTCCTTCCTATTCTTGTTGCCTCAGTGACTCATATGAAGAGGTTCTTTAAACACATGCCTAGCAAAGCAGATACCCTACAGCTTTGACTGAGCTGTAAACATCAACCCCCAGCAGTTGTGAAACCCACAGAACAAGTCTGATAATAAAAAGAAAGTGTAATTTCTTGACACAAGGCATCTGGAAATTCTCAAAATGTGGCTTTCTGCTCACTGGAAAACTTACCAGTTATGTTACCCTTGTTGATGAGCATAGTAAAATACAGTTCAGTTTTTATGTGATCCTGTAAGCATATCGCTTGACATTCAGGCTTCATGCTTTGAGCTGTGTCCCTCATGGAGATGACAAGGTGGGGGATGAAGATGCCAGGGTTGCAGCTTTGGATGGTGAGACAGAGTCATATGTCCCAGACAGGGCTGTGTTTAGGGCCTTGTGTTATTTCCTCACTCATTGAATCTTGGGAGTAAAGTGAAGCTGCTAGTTCCTCTTTGGGCCTCAGTCCATCCTACTTCGTAATTTGTAATTCAGTCATAGATATCAGTGTTTTCAAGAAAAGGGACTCCTGGTTCCAATGGCTCACCTGGTGGGCAGCCGGAACTCTCAGCTGTCAGCGGAGCTCTTCTATGAAGGCTTTGGTCCAGATACAGCTGTCTTCTGCACAGCCACACGCGCTTGAGCTCAAAGGTCCTCCTTGCCTTAAATCTGCACTCCGCCATCTTCCTTTCTTCCTTCTACTTCATCTCTGCTCTTGGAATAGACTGGAAGCTCTGGCACTGGTAGAGAATATCAACCTTCATACCTACATTCCTGAATCATGTTGTTTCTCTTTGATTTGAATAAAATCTGAAGAAATCTGACAGTTATGTTGGTAGTGATATAAAATAGTGTGTGCTTTTGTATGAAGTCTGGAGTGAAGCATGCGGGCTGAATTGAATTCCCTGTCAGAATACATCCTCTATACTCTCCAAGAAATGTTTCTTTCTTTCCATTCTCACCTTCTTATGGCATTTCCAAATCTATTTGTCATTGTTTTCTCCCAAGCCAACTCCAACTTTTGCTGTGGTTGATTTATATGATATTTTTCTATTGACACTGAACTTTAAAGAAGTTATGGAATATCTCATCTATGTCTGGCATCATGTTAGTTACTGGTGATAATGATTCGAAAACATATGGGCTCTGCTCCAGGGAAACTTACCATTTGAATTTGAAGAGATTGTGTGTGTGTGTGTGTGTGTGTGTGTGTGGTGTGGAATCTTCTATTCACAATATAGAAATATATATATAATAATTGTACCACATATTGACTGTTACAGTAGATAGTAGGCAGAATTCTAAGGTGTCTCTGCCCATACGCATGCATAACCTCTATCATCGCCTTTCCTTGAGTGTGTGTGGGAGTCAGCGAATGTGATGGAATATCACTCCTGTGATTTTCAGTTGACCTTAAATTAATCAAAAGGGAGATTGTCCTGGGTGGGACTGGTCCAGCCAGGTCAGCCCTATTCAGAGAAGGTGGCATGTCAGAGAGACAGTTCCCTGGTAGAAGGAAGCAGCTTATGGAGGGGTATGGAGAACCCAAGGACTGCCTCTAGGTCCTGAGAGTGATTTCTGCTTGCCAGCAAGAAAACAAGAGGCAGTATTTCAGTAGATAGGAAACAATTGATCCTATAACTTGAGGAAGATAGGAAGTGGGTCTTTCACTGCTTGAGCCTCAGGATGACAGTACAAGTAGACACCTTTCTTTCACCTTGTGTAGTCTTAAGCAGATCTACAAACTCCTGACCCAAGGAAACCATGAGACAATAAATTGGTGTGTCTCAATAGACTACTTTTGTGACAATTTATTCTACAATAATAGAAAACTCCTGTGTGACATTTTACCAAATACTTGGAGATCAGAGAGGAGGGAACAGTTAACTTTACCTGAGAAGAGGTAGGGATGTCATAGAAAGATGAGATGAGACTTAAAGGAAGAGGAGGGATTTGTCAGATGGCCAAAGGGCCAATATTCCAAGATGTTCTTAGAAACAACTGGTACACTGACACCTCTAAGGGGTGAGGCCCCTATACTCATTTTAGTTCTTTCTTCATGCAGCCTTTTCAGAATGTTACATATGGGCTCTTCCATAAAGAAGGGGAGTTACTGCCCTCTCGGTTTCTCATGTCATTGATGTTCACGTACATGTCATTGTCCAGCCTCTTTTATCTTCCTTCCCTCAGCAGTAACCATATATTGATGCATTTTTAAATCAGAAATAAATTATTAATATAGGCAGTAAATAGTTGAGTGAGCATCTTTACCTTGTATAATGACATTTTCTCTACATTATGACGATTTGCATTCTCGAATGCTGGGTGACATACACCTGAAACTCATAACCTTCGCCACTCAAAGTCACAGTCTTGTCAAGTGCAATGTCTTTATCCACGAGTGGTAAGTGATCTGATTGTGTTCCAACTTCAGTGTGTCCTGCTTTTCCACTTGGGGTGACTAAGCGGTACGTGTTCTTCCTCCCTTTATTGCATGCTTTGGGTCCTCGTGTATCATTCTGTCAGCTCCGGGAGCTAGACTCACAGTACAATCCCCACAAGTGTTTTAAAACCTGAATTCAATAGTGTTAAGGACCTTCAATTCCTGACATCTCCTGTCGTGCCATTTTTAAACAAAATAGTCAACAGCCTTGGTGTCATTGACTTTACCTTCTTCCATCTTTCCAAAATTGCTCTGAAACCTTCCACTAAGCTTGGGGTACTTAATCGTCCCTGAATTCTTCATAAGTGTCAGTGGTAAACCCATATCTTCCAAGAGCTTTCCTTTATCTCAATAGCTTTTATTAAGCTTCCTACCCCTCAGGCACAGATTTTTTCCCCTTACAGCCTCAATTTCTTCTTCTGTAGCTGCATTCTAGGGAGAACACCAACGTGCTGCTTCATTTCTTCCTTCTCCCCAGTTCTGTCTCCCCCTAGGGGATGCCCATTCTTCATCACTCACACTAACCCTTGACTTTTCTCACAATCCTACACACTTTCTTAAGGAACTGGAGAAGTCATTTTCAAAAGTCACTCGATCATAATTCTTAGCAGAGTGCCATGCTGGAATAGTCTTCTCCATCTTGTGCTCTCCTGCCTAGGCCTATGTGGCATCTGCTTGTCACAGATGTATTCATGGCATGTGGAATTGAGAAGGAGGCCATAATTTTGGCTCCAAATATAACTTCCATCTCTGTTTTAAGTAATTTGTGGCCATTAAGAATTGTAGCAAGATTTTTTTTTCCTATAATTTCCCATTAAGGGACATTCCTCAGAGCTCTTCTCCTTGTGGTTTCCAGGAATGCATTAAACTTAAGGTGAAAATAATTTTGCCTCAGCATTCAATATGTGTGTATCATTAATGATCTGAGTGCTATTGTGGGTTGCTTCCTTCCTAAGATGTTTGTGGCTTTTAGAGCAGACTCAGATTGCAAAACTGCAGAGACATTCTCAGCTGGCTGGAGGAATCATCTGATATCTCTTGAGAAAAAGAGTGTGTGTTGCCCTCCCCTTCCTCTTCCTCACTTCTCTCCGCATATCCCATGTCTCAGCAGTGTACATCTCTCTTGGTGTTTTGCCTGTATGGGATTTGGAAATGATCACTCCAAAGGTGATCATGTGTTTATCGCTGCACTCACATTGCTTCTATTCTAGTGTCTTTGGATTGTAACTCAACATGTATCGGAGACATTGCCATCAAAGGGGGGTGTGCCATGTTCCCCATACTCACTCACATGCAGCCCCCTTAGACTAGCTACTGGGAACTGGGAGCAGAGCTGAGCAGCCAGGTGAAGCTGTCTAACAGGGGAGGCAGGTGGGCTCTGAAAGGAGACCTGTAGAGAAGAAGGTCTTACTTGCATCTCAGTTTTGGACTTGCACCAGGGACTTGGGGGACTTGAAAGAGATATATAGAGAAGAGACATGGAGAGACATTTAAAAGAGACATATGGGTGAGAGACCCTTGGGGAGGTTGGCAATGGCAGCCATAGCTTTGATTTGTAATTTGATTTTGCTCCTTCCATTCCAGACTTGCCTGGCCCCTTTCACCCTCTGCTTATGTTTCCCCTC
This sequence comes from Scalopus aquaticus, assembly GCA_004024925.1. Classification (NCBI taxonomy): domain Eukaryota; kingdom Metazoa; phylum Chordata; class Mammalia; order Eulipotyphla; family Talpidae; genus Scalopus; species Scalopus aquaticus. The sequence goes on along the minus strand of PVIJ01000937.1, from coordinate 58,818 downwards.
CAGAAGGTGCCTAAGATTTGTAGCAAGCCTCAGGCCTCAGGGTCCTCACTTTGGGCCAACCCTGTCTGGCTGGCATTGATCCATAAGGGGATGAGGACTTAGGATGTTTTATTGGGAAACTATTATCCTTTCTTCTCTCTCTATGCACACTCATTGTCTTAAAGTTCTTTCATGTTAAGTCTGCTTGCTTTTGTGTGCACAGATGCTGGAACCCCTTAGAGTGTGCAAATTTGAGGGCCCTGGGGTACCCCTCGGTCTGCATACTAACAAGCACAAGGTCCCTCCAGAGGTCAGAATTTCCAGTTAATCTAGCATTTACAAAATGCAGTCAGCTCTTTCTTAGAAAAAAATATGTGGAAACACTTTGCGTGGGGCTTGTCCCCTGAAAATATTGAATATGGAATATTACTCCTCAAATATGGTCAGTAACTTATTGCTTAGCTCATTAGTCCTTGTGGTCTATAGCTTAGTATCAGGTCACTTTTTGCTGCACACAGCACTTGCTTAACAAGGGGGAAAATATCACAAGTTTCCTCCCAGGAGGTGGACTTCTCTGCCTGGCAAAGTGAGATTAAATTTTGGTGATTTTTAAATAGCAGGAATCCACATAACTAAACATTTTACCATTTTAGTTTTAAGTTAATAAATTCCCAAAGGAATTTCCCCAGGATTTCTTTGTTCCCTCCACTGATACCAGCTGAAGATATGCATTGAGGGGCTATCTCTTCCAGATACCAGTTTTGATCATCACCTCTTGCATCTAAAAGTAACCCTGGGTACCCAGCATGTATTGTAGCTCTTTCTAACTCAGACAATACAGGTAAAGAATTGCTTACACTTAGTACTGTTTCCTCTAGGAAACCTTAATGTAGGATATGTAGGAAACTCAATCAATACGGTTTTCTATGGCAAAATGAAGGCCTGTATGCCAACTGAGTTATGGCTATGTGAAGCTGATACCCAGCCAGTGCAAATTGTGATGGAAATTATGCATAAAAGTGGCTATTCAGGATAGTGTGTTGGGGCAGAATAAGAGCTTTGACAAAGACAAACCCCATTGCTCATTGTGTTTTCAGCCCGTTCCATGGACCAGAAATCACACTAAAAGTTCTTTTTTGGAGCAGAACCGGTGCCTGCTCTATTTCTCAGCCTACGGGTCCCCACTATGGCTCTCTCCATCAAGGTTATGGTCCATGGTCGGCAGTGCCTAGAGCGATCTGGAACAAAGGGTTTGGGTGGAAGCCCCACTCTGAATGTTGTCTCAGCTGTGGGGCTTTGCCACTTTGCTTAATTGGGATGTCTTAATAGACCTTCGTGGTTTGAATGCTTTTAAAGTCTAATTTCACATTGTTTGTCCTCTAGATCAGTTTCAAGCCACTGCTACTCCCAATTTCTGATCTTTCTATTCTGTGTCTTTTTGTCTGCAAACTAACCCATTTTTTAAAAATTCTTTTTGCTTGAAATACCTTGCCAAACACAGCAAGGGAAGATCAACATATGCTAGCATTCTGGCTCTTCCCAGCCACTTTCCTGAGCTGCACTGGCTCTGTAGGCACTCGTTCTGCCTTCCATGCTAACAAGGGTGACAGTTTTACCAAATGTTTCACTACAGCAGAGCAGGGATTCCAGCTTGCTAGATCTGCTTCCTCACTGCCTACCACAAAACTACTAAGCTCCTGTCAGATATTTTAGATATTTTTCATGGCAGCATCTACTTCAAGACCTTGCTTTCTTTGCTGGTAGCTGTTGCAAGAAACAAATTCCAATATTTTAATGACATAATAAAAGTATTTTTTTCTTCATATAAATTCCAGTGCAGCCGTTCCTGGGTCCTGAAAAGCTGACTGGCCTCTCCCCACATGATGACTCAGGGACCCAGAGTTATCTGCCCTGTGACTCTGCTGTGGGCTAGGTAGGGCCTCCAAATCTTTAGCTTCTTGCCAGCAGAAGAGGGAGAGAATTGTGAATCCTATGCTCAGGCTCCATTTTGCTGGAAGTCAGCAAATGGCTGCTCTGAAGTATGAGGAGACTGGAAACATGAGCTCTGGGCAGCCACTTTCCAGTGAGAAGTCGAATCACAAAGCGGAAGGAAGCTGCTTCCGCCATACATGGGAAAAAGTTTTTGGGGAAATTATTGATTTCTATTATAAAATGCTAGAAATATACAGTGATATTTATGTATACATTATGAAGTATATGCACTTAAATACATATATATATATATATGACACTGCTTATTATAATATACATATATTGTAATATTTTCATCAATACCCTGTAGAGGTAGTGTTACAGGGCAGCATAAGGGACCCCCTGGGACCCCCAAGTCTGCCAGCTCTAAATAGGTTCTCTCATCCACCACATCAAGACAAAACATGTTCTAGTGTGCAAGACCTTTAATGGAAAGGAACTTTTATACAATTAGTGTGCAATAAAGAGAAGAGAAGGGAAAGAATAAATAAAATAGTTTCCAATTCAAGCAGCTAAATTTACCCATCCGTCCAGCCAAAAAATGTTGGCCCCTAAAGCCCAAAAGCCTGCCACAAGTCTAAGATATCTCTTGGTGGGGACCCATAGGAAAGGGGTAGAAGGGGCCTAGTACATCCAGAACAAAAGGGACAGAATCAAAATAAGATAACTGCTGCCATTGGTTAACCTCCCCATGGTCCCTCACCCAAATCTGTTTCAACCAGTCCAGGACCAAGAAGCAAACACAGCTGTTTCACATGTCACTCTGCTCCATGCGCCTACTCCAGGTCTCCTTCTCTCTCTATCCTTCTTCCTTCCTTCTCCAGTCTCCTCTCCAGCTTCCCCTCCTTCATGCTCAGTTCTACCTTCCTTAGGTGGGGCAGGGAACCTGGAACCTCCCCTTTCCCTGGAGACCGACCACCCTGTTAAAATAGGGTGGTCTGCATACTGAGTTAGACAACTTGGTTTGGGAAGAGTTAGAGAAAAACGCTAGGATCTAGGAAGAAAATACACCTGATCACATACATACCATAAATGAAGATCTTTTTGTTTTAAATATGATTCTAGTTCTTCCCCATGTTACATAAGTTCTTTTAAAATTTTTGAAATATAAAAGCCAAGAAGTTCCTTTTTTTTTTTTTTTTTTTTTGGTGAGAAAATGAGTTCTTATCTATAGTCCTGGGGTTAGTCTGCAGTGAAGCCAGCAGTATCAGATTCTTCTCTGGTGCTTACCCTTTGTAGGAGTTGGGAGTAGGTGCATGCTCTGACAAAGCACTCTCATATTCTGTGTTCTTGCTTCAAATTATGGTATTTAAAAGCCAAAGAAGTTTACCCTCATTTTTGCAAAAATGGCTCCCTAAAGTATTGTTAGTAATGCTGCTAGTTCCTCTAATTTCCTGGTAAATTGACTTGCTCAGATATTACAGGTGCTGCCAAGTTCCTGGTTGCTTCAGAAATTTTTACATTGTATTAGTGTAATGACAAAGTTTATCTGAAGTATATGACTATAAATGCTTTAGTGTGTACTTCCAGGAATAGAAGCACCGGAGTTTTTACATTAATAATAAAGGGAATTGATAATTGCCTATGGGAGTTTTTACCTATGAGCAAAATAGTTTGACCCAATTATTCTTGCATGGTGAGAGATGAAAATATTGAATGATGATACATAGATCATTGGTGGATTTAAGGGAAAGAGAAGAGCTCTCTCAGGGGACTAAACCATGAGTGAACATGTATTAAAAAAACTTAAAAACTGATAATACTGTCATTACATCACCTGTCACAGCTCAGAAGTTTAATCCCATTCATTGCAAGAGATGAAAAGGTAAACCTGGTATGTTCAGTAACATTAAGCACCTGCCATTCAAATCCCAGAATCCAGATGGATTTGTAGAAAAGCAATAGACACCTTCTACAAGGAGCCCAACCCTGCAATGCTAGCTGGTGACTGGCTCTCCAGAAGGTTAAACTGAAGTTAATGCAGTTGGCTCCTTGCTTACTTAGCCTTTGCAAAAGATAAGCTGCCAGTCTTACTTCAAAACCCATCAACTATATTATTTTAAACTTGAAGTTTAAGATTCTATTTAGAGTTGATAAAGTTGAGCAAGAACTTTAAGAGCAACCAATCAGACCTCAATCCATGGTAAAATCCATTTTCACACATTTAACTATTCAAAGGCTGACAGTGTTTATTTGAAAGACTTTGAAGAGAGCACAATTATAATGTAGAAGAAAGATCATTTTAGTAATGCTGCTTCTGCCACAGCATTTACCACAAAAATTCCTGAAGCGACCAGGAACTTGTCAGCAGCTGTATTCACTGAGGAAGTCAATTTTCAGGACCTGTTGCTTCTACCACAAATTACAAGTCCTGCAAATTTTATGTTCATTTATAAAATGAGAAATTTAACTGAATTAAAAAAAACATTATAGCACATCGTAATGATAACACACATATCTTGCATATGTGTTTATCTTATTTCATCTTCCGCTTCCATATTGGTTTCTTTTTCCATTTTCCCAAAAGTGTCAAGACAGAGTTTTCCAGTTACCTACTGTGGTAGGGAGCATTTGAAGGCAGCCCCCCAGATTCTTACCCTATGGTCTAAATGTCTGTAATCCTTGATATTCGGGCTAGGGTAGGAGCTGTGAACGGGCTGAGAGTCTAGCACTGCTCCCCTGAATGTGATCATGTTCATCATATGCTATCAGCTGAGTCCAGCATAGCTAACTTGGGGGATAGTCAATAGAGGTGTTTCTGAAAGAAAGCAAACAGCACTGCTATGACTAGCCTGGAAGGGTTATGAACCAAAGCTCCATAGTCAGTCAGCTTCTTGGAGCTAAGACTGAGGGTCCCAGTACTGTAGGATGGGGGAGCACTCTGCCAGACAGTGAGGTAGGACGAGAAGAGCCTCAGGTGACAGCACAACCCCAGCCCAATTCAGGATTTCAGCTTGGGGACACTCAGAGCAGAGGACTTTCTGACCCATGGGAACTATGAGATAATACATTTTTTGTTGCTTAAGTTTCTGAGCCTGTGATAGTTTGCTATGCAGCAATAAAGAACTAATAGGACTAAATGCAAAATACAGCTCACTCATCTCTTCCATTTTATAACCATTTTTTCTCACAAAAGACATTTATCAAGTAGCTGCAATATGACAAATAGTGCGCTAAGAACCAGTGATATGACACAGTCTCTACCCTTAAAATGTTACAGACTACTAAAGAAAATAGACATATAAAGAAAAGCTGTTAAGAATTGATCACACTTGCTCTATGAACAACTCATACCTGGCACAGTCAGAACACAAAGAGGAATAAATCTACATACAGGCCAGAGGAGATCAAGGAAAGATTCTATTATAACCTTAAATAAGGAGGGTATGTTCTTCAGGTTGGAAGGGGAAAGAAGAGCATTCTGAACAGAAAAACTATCTGACAGAGATAATCACACAGAGATGTCTTTCCAGGTAGGTAGGTGAAAAAGATAGGGATGCAGTGGAGGAGATAGAAAGAAGAGTCCAGACATAAATCTGAACAGGAAGATGTATTTTGAAGACTTGCTGTTGAGGGTGGCCCAAGAGGTGGCAGCATGAGCATCACCTGGAAATGTGCTGAAAATTCAGAACCTCTCGGATAGCTACCAAATCAGAATCTGTTCTTTAACCACAACCTTAGGTGAGCCACAGGTACTTTCACCTTCTAGGGACTCTGGATGGTGAGTCCATGTGTTATACTTTAGATAAAGGGAAAATGCTGAAATGTTGTTCAGACATTTATCTTTTAAAACAAACATTGGGTGAGGTAAAAAGGATGGATTTTAGGTGTATTATAATATTCTAATAGTCCAGGTAAGAGAGTAAAGTGGGAGCAGTGGACACAGAAAGAAATGAATAAATAAGACATTTTCAAGTGGTGGAATCACTGGAATTTGAGCAACAGACTAGATGAGTTGAGGAGCACTGATTTGTTTAAAATGAACCTGAAGGGTCAGGTTACTATGACTAAATGGATGGAGTGGGCATTCTTAAATGTAGGAAATGTAGGAGACATGATAAGTTTCATTTTGGACATGCTGAGCTTGTGATGAGCTTAGGACTGTGGTGAAGATATTTAGTGGGATGTGCACATGTGGGCCGGAGGTCACTCAGAAATTCTGGGTATTTGAATGGGTGCATCTGAAGTCCCGAGAGCAAGTGAGTGCTTCCAAACTGATAACCGCTATTCACTGTTCTCTCTGAAATGTTTGAGATTTCTAGACTCAATATTTCTCTCTTCCGCTGTATTAATAGAATGCTGATGAAAACACAAATGTATATCCAATATTAAAAGATTTGAAAAGAGCTGAATATACCAGCAGCTTTTTAGGTTCTGATATGAGAAGGTTCTGGCTGTGCCAGGGGGACATGATAGTAGCTTGGAGGAAAATCCACCTTCTAAGAGTTTACATGAACTTCAACATTCATGGATAAATACAAAGAATAAGTAATAGCCATAAAAGACACGTGAAAAGCTTTGGTAGCATCTTTGTTGTACTTATCAGATGAATATCGTTATACCCAAGAAGGAAGGAAGATGCACAATTTTTAAAAAACAATGCTATAGAAGCACAGACAACTTCAGAGAGTATTATAGATAATTTCTATAATGGCAAAAAAGAAACCCTAAACAAACATCCCACTACCTCTATGAAAAAAAGTGATAAAACAGAAGATGATGCAACAACAGATTGAGTTGCAGAGATAATTCATTATATCAAGAAATATTTAAAGAAGTTAAAATTCATGACAAGTATAGGACAAAAATAGAAATCTAAAATTTAATCAGTGATGCAGAGAACACATTGAGAATTTTTCAAAATTAAAATATGAAGAACAGAGACATGAAAAAATTAAAGAAACAATAATCATTTTCTTACCTAGAAATAAATTGTGTCCTATAATAATATTTTCCACCAACTGAGAACAACATACATATGATACCTACTCATTTCCTAAATTATATAAGTGGTTTAATTTACAGAAAGAAAACATTTAGTAAATATCAGATTAAATAAGTGAAAGAAAAAAATACCATAAGAATATGGGAACCCTGTTATATATATTACAGTATATTTTAGTATGTTAATATATCATTGTTAAATGCTTGACTCCAGAGTAAATGCTGAGTAAAAGTCTGTTGAATTCATTAATAATATATTACTCCCTACAAAGCTGAATATCAAGAAGTTAGTAGTGAGACTTCCATAATTTTGCTTCTTTTAATGAAAGATTACCAGAATTGGCCCTTTTGTAAAATAAAACAAACTAGGAAAAGGAAAATAATATATGAATCAATGCTTTTCAGATATTGGGAGAACAATCAGGTTTTGTGATCCCTGAATATGAAAACAGAGGGCGTAAAACTGATTTCTGGAAGCATAAAAGTCTTGCTGAGTCAGGTAAATAGAGATCATCATTGAACATGATTGAGTAGACTTGGAGAAGGCAGGTATATGGAAAGGGGTTAGAAATTGACATAGGGGTCCCACGATTATATTGGTGAATTTTAGGGCACTTTTGCATAAGGTGACTGCCTATGCACACAGCCAGGGAAAGGATTATGCTTGAACTCAAAAATTGCTAGAAGACATTCAAATTCTGACTAGAATTTATTGAACATGTGGGACATTCATTGAAGGTAACAGAAGGATAGCAATACAAAAAAAAAAAAAGGAAATCAAAGCTTATTCTTAAAAAGAACAGTAAAACTGATAATCTCAAGAAAACGGATCAATAAAATACAGAGAAGACGGCAATTACCAAAAGAGAGATGAAGAAGCTATATTATTACAGCTCCTACAGACATTAAAATGATAATAAGAGTATATAATAAAAATTGTCTGACAATAAGTTTGATAACTTAGATCAAATGGAAAAAAAATTGCCAAAATTTTCACTAGAATAAATAGAAAATTTGAATAGTCCTATATATATAACACTTTTGACATGCTTGGTCAAAAATGTTCCCATAAAGAAAACTCAAGGCCTGCATGGCTTCACTGGTTAATATATCAAGCAGTTAAGAAAGAAATAATGCCAAACCTAGAGAAACAATTTCAGGAAATAGAAAAGTAAGAAACATTTCTCAATTTTATGAGGTCAGCATTACATTGATAACAGAACTAAAGAAATTGCAAAATAAAAAAATAACCTATAAGCAAAAATTGCATGTAAAATAAAAACAAAATTCCTTGAAAATATATTAACAAATTGAATCCAGCAATATGTGAAAATTGTAACTCCTATGGCCAGTGGATTTTATCTTAGAAATGCAGATTTGTTTAACATTCGAAAAATACCAGAATAACTTCCTACTAACAAAAGAAAAGAGGAAAAAAACCTTGATAGATGCAGAAAAAAAAACACATTTGATTAAATCATCTACATCATAAAAGCTCAGCAAACTAGAACATGAAGCTAACTTTATTAGTGTGGCAATGGGTTTATGCAGAAAATCTGTAACTATCATCATACTTAGTAGGGAAAGATTAAATATTTTCTTGGTAAGAATGGTACAAGGATATAATCATCTGCTCTCACTAATAGTTGTGATTGAGCAGAAGATCCTAGCTAGTGCAATAAAGTAAGAAAAGTAATAAAATTTATACAGATTGGAAAGATGTTAAATTGTCTAAATTCACAGATGACATGACCCAGATGACAAAATCTGAAGGAATCTACAAAAAACCCACTAAGAATGATAAGTGAAATTAACAAAGTTGTAGGATGCATATTCGATGCAGATAAATCAAGGTCACTTCTTCTAGTAGCAGTGAGTTGGAAAATTCAACTAAAATTTCCTATTTACTGTAGAATCAAAAAACATGAAATATTTAAGAATGGAGTGTAGTGGAAAATTTTTGGATGCTTGGCTGTTGGGTGTGTAGTGACATACATCTGAAGAGGTGTGAACCTTTTCTCCTAAATTATATACATTGTTGTAAACCAACATTACCTCAATAAAAAATAATACAATTTATGACATTAATGATTTTTCTAGATTTATTGACATGTAATTGACATATAACATTGTATAAGTATCAGGTATACGATGGAATGATTAGATGCATGTATATTTAGTGCAGTATTTACCACACATCCTTCACCACACATAGTCACAGCTTTGTTATTATGGTGAGACTGTTAAAGCTCTGGTCTTACAGCACCTAAAAGTATATCATATTGTTGACTGTCATTACCATGCTGTACCATGATTCATTAACTCACTCATCTTATAATTGGAAGTTTATGCCTTTGGACCAACACCTCTCCATTCCCCCCACCCCTCAGCTCTTGACAACCTTTATCCTGTCCTCTGTTTCTAGGTATCTAATGTTTTTAGACCCCATATACAAGGGAGATCATACAGTATTTACCCTTCTCTTATTTTACTTTGTGTAATATTCTTGCATTCCATGCGTATTGTCACATATGTTAGCATTTCCTTCTTTCTCAGGGTTGAATATTATTCCATTACATGTAAATGGAATACCTTTTATAAATGGAATACTGTTTATTCATTTATTCAGTCTATTATTGATCTATTCATATGTTGATGGGCATGTGGGTTGTTGCCATGTCTTGGCTGTTGTGAAGAATGCTGCAATGAACATGGGAACAGAGATCTCTTCAAGATAATTATCTTACCTCCTTCAAATGTATATCCTGAAGTGGGATTGCTATATGAGAGTTCTATGTTTTGAATATTTGGTAGAATTGATCAAGGAAACCAGAAAAGTCCAGGTTTTTCTTTGTTGCAAAATTTGTGACTACTGATTTGATCTTCTTTTTGTTTTTTGGTCCAGATTTTCTATTTCTTTATGATTTAGTTTTAGTAGGTTGTATATTTTTAGGAATATGTTTATTTCTTCTAAGCTGTCCAATTTGTTTACATGTAATTATTTATAGATATAACTTGTGATCTTTTGTATGCCTGTGGTATCAGTTGTAATGTCTCTCATTTATAATTTTTGTCCTCTCTTCTTTTTTTTTTTTTTTTTTGCTAAGTACCTGGATACTTAAAATCTGTTTTGCCTGCTTTTATTTCTATTTCTGTGAAATGTCTTTTTTCATTTCTTCACTCTGAACCTATGAATTTAGTAGGGTTGTATAATACAAGATCAATATATAGAAATCAAATTTATTTCTGTCTACTAGCAATGAATTGGAAAATCTATTTTTAAAATGCCATTTACAGTAACATCAAAAGATTAAATATTTAGTTGAGAGTTTAAATATATATATGTATGACTTCTTCACTTGAAACTATAAAACATTGATGAGGGAAGTTAAAAAATATATAAACATAAGTGAAGAGAAGATACACAATATTCTTGAATATTCTTGGGAAACAAATTACATATAGATTCAACACATTTCCAGTAAAGATCTCAGCATGATTTTTGATGAAAATTAGTAAGCTGACTTACAATAGTCATACCCATGTATTCAACTGATTTTCAGCAAAGGTGTAAAAGATGGACTTACTGTATGGTGCTAAAAAAATCTAGATATCCAAATGGAAAAAAATCCGTTCTTACCTCATAACATGTACATAACTCAACTCAAGATAGATCAGAGATTTAAGTGTAAAAGTGGAAGCCATAACATTTCTACAAGAAATTATGAGTATACTTTTGTGGCCCCAGGATCGGCCACAGGATTCCTTAGACTTTACACACAAAAAAATTCGCACAAATCAAACTAAAATTAATAAATTGAAGTATTTTATTTTTTGAGAGTATAAGAACATGGTAAAGCAAAGCAAAGCACAAAATGGAAGACAAGTTTTTGGTATAAGTATTTTTAATACATAATCTGATAAATGATTCATATAATCTAATAAATCAATCTTATAACTCAATATTAAGAGATAGAGTAACACAATTATTTTTAATGGGCAAATATTTAAACATATCCTTCATAAAAGAAGGTTTATGAAATGTCAACAATTATATGACAAGCAGTTCAACATCAAGCAAGTCATCAAGGAAATGCAAATTAAAACTACAATGAGTAATGATTTCCACTTTCAAAAATGGATACAATTTAAGAGATTGAAAAAGAAAAGTGTTAATGAGGATGTGAGAACAAGTAGGACTCTCATATATTTCTGGCAGGAATGTAAAACTGTACAATCATTTTGTAAGACAATTTGGTAGTTTCTTTTAAAATTAAACACACCCTTAATACATGATATATCAATCCTTAGGTATATACCTAAGATAAATGAAAATGCATCCACACAAAGGCTTACACACAAATGTTCACAGCAGCTTTATTCATATTAGCCAAAAACTGGTGATAATCTAAATGTCCAGCAAGAAAGTGAATGGACAAAAATTTGTATTACAGCCATAAATTGAAATTTCTTTGATTAATGAAAAGAAACTACTGCATACAGAACAGATGAATCCCCAAAACATAATAATCCAAAGAAGCTAGCTATGAAGGAGAACATATTATATGATTCTAACCATATAAAATTCTACAATGGGCAACACCAAGCTATAGTGAGAGAAAAGCAGAAATGAGTTGCCTTGGGTCAGGGTTTGGAAGACAGTAGAGGAAACATTGGTGAAATAATTGGAAATGACCGATGTGAATTTGGGTAGGTTATGAAAGTGATCTAAAGCTTGATTGTGGTAGTAGTTACATGGGTATATATAATTATTAAAACTCATTGATTTGTGCACTTTATAAATGGCTGTGTTTAATCTTATGCAATATGTCTTATAAAGTTGATAATAGTGAGTTTACAAATGGTTTTGAGTTTCCCTTTTTAGCCTTTTGTATTTTCTAAATTGTCACTCCATATTCATGTATTACTATTTTTACCAAAAATATACTAAAGATTATTTTATCCACAAACACAGCCATTTATAAAGTGCACAAATCAATGAGTTTTAATAATTATATATACCCATGTAACTACTACCACAGTCAAGCTTTAGATCACTTGCTCTTTCCGCAGACCTTGTGAAATATTCTTTGCAAGTAATCTAGCCAACTCTACCTAGTATAATCAATGTTACAAAAACTACATTGTTTAAATCTTACTACATACACACACACACGCATACACACACACGTGTGTGTATACATATATATTCCTTTAAATCTTCCTTCATATAATGTATATATAATGAATTATATATCATGGTGTGTGATATGCAAGTACCTACACATACACGCACACACATATATATTTTGGTGTATGACCCTGTGTGTGTTGCTGTATGTGTGTGTATCTCATAAGTAATTTTTAATTTAAGAAAGACACACTGGAGTCAGCACTAAATAAAAACAAGCAAACAAACAACAAAAACAAAGACAACAGAGATAACCAGCCTTTGCACTGGAATCAAGATTTATAGTGTTATCCTCAGTCTTGCTGAAGCTGACCTCTCCAATTCTCTCATCTTGTCACTTAAGATCATGGGCTGTGGGAACAAGCCAAGCCCACCATACACAAATTAAGAGCTCCTGAGCAGAAAGAGAGAGAAAAATATCAAATGGCCTCACTTATAGCAGGAATATAGGGGAAACAAATAAGAGACATTTAGTGAGGGAGTGGGAGGATAAGGGCTCAAAATGATAAAAGGTACAAGGGACTATGGTGATGGTTCACAGGTGAATTGGTGGTGGGTAACCTAAGCGGAATACACAATAATGTAAAAGGTATAAATAACAATAAAAAAAGAGCTCCTGAGGAGCCAGATCAAAAGCAAAACTTAAGATTATATAAATTTTAACAAGAAGAAACAAAGTGTAAATTGAGACCAACGTAAAAACACATCAGAAATAGTAACAAAAACGAGTCGATTCTTCCAGATACCCAAGAAAGCAAATTTTACAATTCAGCCTTTGGCAGCTAAAATTAACCAAGAAATTATGTAGTATTACTTATTATCCTTTTCCATGGAAAGAAAGAATACCAATTTTCTGACAAAAAAATATGTTCTGGAACAGAACTCAAAACAGAATTTAGTATGGGGGCAATGGACTTTTTGGTAATGAAGTAAATGGAATCTTCAAGATTTTTAAAAATTTTTTATTGTTATTATTTATAACTTTTACATTATTGTGTATTCCCCGTAGGTTACCCACCCTTATAGCAGGAATATAGGGGAACCAAATAAGAAAGAATATTTTTTATTAAGTCAGGAATCCCACTCAAAGACTGTCCCTCTCCCGCAGGGCTGAGGATGTGACACTAAAATGGGGACCTGATAAAGAAAAGATGTTTGGAATACAAGATTAAGGCATTGTTTCTGATAGTCAAACCTAATACCCTGTGAATAGCACTAGGAGAGAATGAAAAACTGGAGTGGGATTGCCCATTAAACACTCTTCTTCATTTACAATAGACAAGATATGGAAACAACCCAAATGCCCTAAAATAGATGACTGGATCAAGAAGATGTGGTCTATATACACAATGGTATACTATCCAGCAATTAAAAAAAAAAATAGACTCATGCCATTCTCAGTAAGATGGTTGGAGCTGGAAAGGATCATGTTCAGTGAAATAAGCCAGATCAAAAAAGGAAAATATCGGATGGTTTCATTGATAGGAGGAATGTAGGGGAACCAAATAAGGGATCAGGAAAAAAAAGTATAATAAATTAAAAAACAAAATTAACAGGCAGCTATTAACCAGAGACACTCTGCATGGGAGGGAGAGGGAGAGGGATCAGAGCAGGGGAGAGAAGAACACAAGGGACCATGGTAACAGTGCACAGGTAAATTAGTGATGGGGATTTTATGAGGACTACACCTGAAAGGAGAAAGCATGCATTGTGTAAAAAAGGAAGAATGATGTAAAATATACATAGAATTAAAAATAAATAAATAAATAAATAAATAAATAAATAAATAAATAAACACTGTTTTTCAGACAGCAGATATATTAGGAGATCCTGTGGCTCCCGTAGGGACTCAGACAATTTATGAGCGGCTCCCCTAATGTGTGCCTGTAGTGCAGGCATTCTGCGTTGCTGTGATGGCCATATGCTTTCCGTACCAGATGGGAAGGAAGGTGTCATTCCGTCGCGAAAGTTGAGGAGCCAGCCAGAAGGCCATCTCACTTTCGAACAGGTGGGGACAGCAGGGTTTCTTTCAGGTAGAGCCAGCATTTTCTTCAGGGAAGAGTCTTCTGTCTTCTAAAGTACTTAAGCACGTGTTTGGTTAAGACCTCCAAGTTGTACAGAACCTGGGAAAAAAATGGCTTTAGCTTGAAAATTCCTAAGACAAATCCTATAAATGACCACCTTGTCCATCAAAGAAACTCCAGTGTTAGCGCTGTGGAATATATATCTCTTAGACAGACTGCCTCTTGATGGGTTTGCCAAGATGAGCAAGTGATGAGGTGAGTTGAAGACATCACCTGTGCATTGACATTATGTATATTTTCACATATTTGTCCTCACGAATGCCTTCCAAATGTTGTTTGTTGTTTGGTTAAAAGTGATGCTGAATTACTCATATTCACTAAGTAAGCATAAGTACAGACTGGTGCAAGGCAGCAATTTAATTCAACATGGGTACTGCCCAGTATGCCAGCAGGATCAAGAAATAGTGACAGACACTACAGGGCATTTTGAAAATTAAAAACAGTCTCATAGAGCTTGAAATGTATAGAGACATGATTGCTTGGTGAGGTTATTTCTGTCATCAACACTGGGAGCAATGGAGTTTAGAAGTGAGAGTCTATTGGCCACAGAGTATCCCTGTCCATTCAAGGCCAGTTTAATGCATATTACAAATAGATGGAAATTTAATGGGGCTGTGTTTTTGGCAATGTGATGGAATTATACAATGTGATAGGTTTCTGTAACATTAGGGCATATGCCATTCTGCAAGCTGTAAGATAATACCTAAATCTGCATTTGCTAATGTCTTTGATAGCTAAAACCTAATCTGTGATTAACCACAGGGACTATACTCATTAAAGTAGACAGATCCTTTTATTTTTTAAAGATCCTGAGTTAACATAGCTCTCAATCAATTCCAATTTCCAGAAATCTCTTGATTCTGTTCCAGGTGTTGGGTAGAGCTCTCCCACCCCTGGTATAAAGTCATACTTAATTAAAATATAATAATTTTTAGTTAAATGCTCTAAATTTTACTGATACCATTTTAATATGATATTATGCCTACATGCAGGAGTGAAATTGATTTTTAGTATTTTCACTAGGTTTTGGTATTAATGTAATACTGGATTTATAAAACAAATATGAAAGTTTTGTTTTTTCTATGGCCTGGAATATTTCAAATGTTATTGGTGTTTAAAGATTAGTTAAACCTAAGCTGTGAACCCATAGGGTCCTAATTCCTATTAAGAATGGCAAGTATTTGATTTCATCTGTGGAAGGTTTTCACTTCGGAGGTGAATTTTGTAATTTGCAGTCTGCCAGGATAGAATGTATCTTATCTGTGTTGCTATGGAGTATTCTCTTAAAATGTTTTAATCCATATGGAGTCAGTGTTTATTTTTCTTTTTCCTTTTTCTTCCTCTTTCCTCACTCTTAATTGTGTCTATTTGCTTTGCCTGTTTTCTTCTTAATCAGACTCACAAAGGACTTTTCAATGAACTGAATTTTGGATTTTTTCCCCCTCTCATTTTTACTTATTTGTTTTTAATTAATTCACGATTGCATCCCTGTTAATCCTTTCTTCCTAGATATGTTTGCTTATTTTGTTGCTGTTTCACTAATTTCTTAAGATGAATATTTACTTCCCCCATTTTTCATCTTTCTTCATTAATAATGAAGACAATTAAGGATAAATCATATTTTTTTCTTGGTGTTTCATAGACTTGATATGAGATATTTTAATTTAATTTCTTCTTTGCTAATTTAAAATTCTCTTCTTGATCCACAGGTGATCTAGGTCATATCTCCTACTTTTTAAGTAAAGGTTTTCTATCATACTTTCACTATTTATTAATATTTTAAGGAATTTTCATCAGAGAATGTCCCCTAAAAACATTTACTTTTATAAATATCTTGATTTCTTTGTAACTCAATGCATCATTTTTTTAAACTATCCTTTGTACATACATAAATTAATACTATTTAAATATAGCATATAAGAATGTAAGATTACATCTGAGTCAACTTTATTGATTATATTTTTAATTCTACCTCTTTATCCTTGTTTTTAATCTATTAAATATGTCAAATTAAAAAATAAGTTGTATTACTATTTCCTAACTATTTTTATCAAGTTCTTCTTGCATTATGGATAATTTTGTCTTACATAGTTGACTATATATATTGATTCACATCTTTTACATCTTAATCACTATTCATTTTATGGCTCCCTCTTTTGTATTTTTAGAAGTTCCTTTCTACATTATTAATGGTTGAACTTTTCTCTGCTGACACAAACAAACATTTTTCCCTATTGCTTGAAAACAACATAAAATATAATCTGCCTAAGTCAACTAAGATTGACTTGCATCTACAAAAATGCTCTGTTTTCTTCCAGTTCATCCTGATTACATATGATTTTTGAAAAACTCTTCTTCCTCCTGCCCCTTCCTTACCTTGCATCAAATCTGGGAAATTCTCTAGTTTGCTTCTACCACTTTTTCCCCCTCCAGCCTGATGTCATAGGTTTTGAGACAGCATTCTGGAAAATTTTTGGAATTTCCTTTTGAGGACATGCCTCTTCCTTTTCAAGAACAGATTCTTATTCTCTGCTAGTCTGCCTTGAATACACTATTTTTCTTCGTCAATAAATTGGAATTCAGGCTGTGTTGAGAAACTACTAGATAAACAGTGGAAAGTGAAGTAGCCGCTCTTCCTAGAGATCAGGGGTACAGAAATAGTGAAGTTGCCCTCGACCCCCAACACACACACTTCCTCCTTATAGATTTTGGGAGGAACACAGAGAGGCGCTCATTTCTCTGCCCTGTTCTCCCCTTCTTTTGCCTTCTTTGCCCTGTAGTCTCTGTTCTGCTTATCCTGCCTTTGCTCCCAGCTATTCTTGAGTATTTCCATCAGATGAGCTATATCTAAAGTTCCCGAAGCTGCTTCTGAATTATTGCCTTGCCTCAATATCTTTCCTTTACTCTGACAGGTGAATGAGATCTTGAGTGAGCTCAGGATTCTGATATTGCAGTCATTTTCTCTCAGTCATCCTAGGATGTTATGTCGCTGTCTTCCAGGCTCCCTGTGTTGCTGAGAAGTTCAATTCTGGCCTGATTCTTTTTCCTTTGAAAGCCACTTGTTCTTTCTATGTAGGAGTCTGTATGACTATTTATTTATAGAGAATTCCAGAATTTTCTTGAAATATGCTGAAACAAGCATTTTTCCTCCTCTATCCAGCTTGGAACAGCGTGAACCCATTCAATATTCAGACTCACGTCTATCCTCAGTTCCCCCAAATTGTCTTCTATTATTTGTTCAGATTTTGCCTCTCCTTTCTTAGTTGTTTTTTTCTCCACATGAAACAATTTTTGTGTATTGAACTGCTGTGTCTGGCTACATGATTGCCATCTTCTTATCCTTTTAATCTCTGCTTTGATACAGACTTTACCCCTGATATTCTAGGCAACTGTTTTGAGTCTCAACAGTAGCATTTTCTCTTTTTATTCGATAACTCTTTTAGTTGAAAAAGTATGCAATATTTTTTCGCTATGGAAATACATGAGTCCTGCAATTGAATCTCCTTAAAAACATATAGAAATAGGTGTTTTTAAAAATTTTCCTTAGTCATCTCTAGCAGCTGTTTTGCTGAGCATGTCCCCTCTTTGTTTTGACAGATTCTTATTCTCTGCTAGTCTGCCTTGCATATATTATATTATTTTTTTTTCAATAACTTGGAATTCAGGCTGTGTTGAGAAATTACTAGATAAGCAGTGGAAGGTGAAGTACTTGCTCTTCCTGGAGATCAGGGGTGCAGAAATCGTGAAGTTGCCCCCTCCCCCACCCCCCAACACACACACTTCCTCTTATTCTCCTGACCTCAGGGACTAGAAGGACTCAGAAAACCTGCTCAGCACCTTTAGGCTTCCTGAAGGCCTGGGAGAATCAAAACATTAAACCAGGAAGATGTTGAGACATTGATCTTCCACTGAGAAGCCTAAAAATTGCTGTGGAATAGGCTTATCTTCCCAAAAGTCCACAACTTTTTGGTTTGGACAAAGATTCCTTGAAAGCGACTTCTAGTGTTTTTCCCTTCATTCCACAGAGAAGCATGTCCTATAGAAATTCTTTTTACAGCAATTCTAACATAGTTACTAGCATCAGCCTGCCCTTTGGGTCAGGCATATGACTCAAGAGAGTCAGATTAAAGTTGGAAATAAGGAGAAAAGGAGCCTTCAGGTCATCACTGTACCAGGTTTATTTCAATCATTCAGAAATATCTTTGGAATGGTCCAAAGATCCAGGATGCAAAGAGCAATAGCAACAACCATCACTACTAATTAGTTGTTGTGTTTTAAGGCTTACCAAAGAGACCTGGTCTTTGAAATCACCCTGTGTTGTGGGTGTTATGGTAAGAAAATATGTGGTAGGTGTTTAGGACAAAGCCTTACATGTTGGTGGAGAACAAAAACATCAAGGCTTTCTCTCTCTGACCTTAATAATTTTTGCTCAAATGTTTTAAATATTTTGGCTCAACTGTTTAACTCTCATTTCATCTTGTTTGCCTTAAGCCAAGTATATAAGAAGCAGTATCATTATGTAATAAAATAGTAACTTGTTTAAAAAAGCAACATCAGCGTCAATACTAACAGAGTATTTTCAGGTATTCTGCCTAAGAAGGAATAATGCTCTTTCATTCAGTACACTGTTATCTTACAAAAGCCAAGGCCAATATCTCTTTGTTTATTTCTTCTTGTATGCATTCACACATTTAGTAAGTGCCATTTTTGTCAATGTGTATCTAAACATGTATAGATATGTGCATACCACAAAGTCAACGTAAGTGTACAGTTTCATTCATTTTCCAAACTGAATACATCTGTGTCATTAGCATTAATATCAAGCATCAGACACCACCAGCATCCACGTAGTCCCCTCAGGCTCCTTTGTAGTACCCCACAAAGGGTGACCACTACCCTGACTTCCCGTAGTGGACATGATTTGCAAACTCAACTTGACTTACCATTCTAGATCCAGAATTTAACAAAGAATGTTTGCTGTGCTTGATAAATAGTTGAGGAATGAATGAATGAATGTCTTAAGGAGTAATTGAGGCAAGATTTAAAGGAAGAATCCCGTAGAAAGCTAAACATTGCCAAATATGGCTCTGGAGCCAGAGATTAAAGTGAAGATTCAAGCTTAATTGGTTGTATAATTTGATGCAAGTTATTTACTTTCTTGCAACCTCAGGTTACTCTTCTCAAAATAGAAGCATCGATGTCTATCTCAAAAGGCTGTTTGTCGTAAACCTTAAATTTTCTGTATGTAGAACCAGTGCCTTGTGTCTAATAAGCAATTATTGGTATCTAGTAAATATTGTTGTTGTAGAGAATAAAGAGATCCAGGCACTTCTATATTTGGTCTATGACTGATTTCCTCACCTCGATCGCTTTGTTCTAAACGACGGTCAGATTTTTTTAAAAAAAGATCATATTTTAATATAGTAGAAAAGATTTATTCATACTCGACATCCAAACAAAAACAAAGAAGAAATTAACAAACAAATTGTCATGGGGGGTAATGCAGTTAGTGTGTCCTCAAATAAGTTTTAGGCCTAGTCTGGATTTCTGCTCCTCTCTTTCTAGTGTCTTTCTATCAAAACACACTCTCATGGATTTCTGACCCTCTAGCCTTTGGCTTACTCCTGGAGTGGATCACCAACCCAGCTGGTCAGATTAAGTTGTACTGGGTCAAGGTCCCACTCTGTACCTTGATTGTCTGCATCACGACAGTCAAGTCACGTGAATGGCCCCACCACTAGAGCTCCCGCTCTTCACTTCTGCATAGTCTTGCTGCTGTCTCTGCATAAAGTTCTCTCTTTCTGATCATTACCAGTACCACCACTGCCTTCTCTCTCATTGTCCCTTGTTCCATCGAAGCAGAAAGGCATGCAGCTAAGATGCCCATGACAACTAGACACAGCCTCTCTGGAAATACCACGTGTGGCTCTTGTTCTTTGAATTGATATTGCTTTCAAATTTAGAAACAAGTAAGTGCATGGGTCTCCCTGGTGGCACAGGGGTTAAAGTCTCAGCGCTATCAAGCTATGGCCTGCCACTGCAGCGTGAGTTCGATCCCCAGACACAGAGTTAATCCACATGGAGCAACGGACCTCTCCTTTCTGGCCTGCTGCTCCCCTCAGTAGTGTATTTCAGTTAATCTGCCTATTCTGTTCCCCATTCTGTCTCTGGTGACATCCTTTCACTCCCTGAACCTCTAACCTACACCCTGATTCTTGCATGTATAAGTAAATAAAATAAATCTTAAAAGAAAAGAATAAGTATAAAGGCAGTTGATTTGATATGTAAGAAAAAAGATTAGGCTATAAAAATGTTTTTTTTTCAGCAGATCTAATCAAATATCAGTTTAGTAGGTATATATTTGTGGAATGGATTGTGTTTGCTTTAGTTAAGTTGCCTAATTTCTCTTACTAGCAGTTATCTCTACTGTAAGATGGAATCATCTGTTTCAGATTCCCCAGAGTGCAGTTGGGCATATGTGCATATGGAAGCTGAGTGGAGGGAGCCCCATCAAAATGCAGGCCCTGGGACCTCTCCTTGGGGAGAACTGCTGACCTGCTTAGAAGGACTTTTCAGTAATTCCTGTTCCTATCTGCATCAAGGAAATTGCAAAACACTGAAAGCTACCTGGGAATGTGGCCTTAGAGTTGGAGCAGGCTAGTGAGCAGACTAATTTTCATAGTCGGTATAATGGGAATGCAGTTACTATTTGATGGTCACTACTTATTATCATAATTGTTAATTATTGTGATGGTAATAGCTACAGTAAGTATTGTTTCATGAAATGAAAGGTTGCCTCTGTCTTTTTCATACCGTAACTTCTGCACCTACCTGGCACACACTAGGAACTCAATATATTTTAGTTAATGACTAAAAAAAGAAATGCCAGATACAGTGCTCAGTACTTTGCTATGTGACTTCCATAATCTCCAAGCATCCAATAAAATGGGAATCATTATCTCCACTTTACAGGTACAAAACCCGAGTGGCACGGATGTTAATTTAATTTACCAAAGTGCACACCTAGGTGTTTCCATCCCTGGCAGGTGTGATGTTAGTCTGGGCAGCACCTTCCAGTGCCCAGAAATGTTGGCTCTTGACAGACACCACAAGGCAGATGCTTCTTCTATATTATGCAAAACTTACCCACTGCATTTCCCATCTCCAGCTTATTATTATTATTTTTTTCAAAATTGGGGATCTGTGGGATAGGAAAAGATCCTGAGAGAAGAGTCCCGAAGGAGAGATACAAGGTCTGCATTGGTCAAACTCCACTGTCCAGCTGCTGTGCTGGTTTTGCCTCCATCATTTTTGTATCGGAGGGAGGTAGATAAATGGGAAGTTTCTCCCTACAGAGCAACAAGAATGATTAGAGGGCTGGAGGGATTGACTTGTGAGATAAGATTAAAAGACCTCAATATTTGTCATTTGTCTGAGCGGTGACTGTGGGACAGACAGGATAACCATCTACAAATATTTGCTGGGTGTAATCACCTCAGACCACTGAACTCTCCAGGCAAGTGGATGCTGGCTGCCAGAAAGGAAGGAAAGAGTTTGGGAGCGTGATGGGATGCACAGACTGCTGAGTGCCATGCTGACTCCCCAATGCACCCCCAGTTCTGGGGTCTCTTCTGCACCCCTGTCATGGAAGGGGAGTTTGTTGTCACTCCTTTAAGTTTTGCTCCCTAGGAGGTTTCACCCTCACTGCACCCTTTCACTTTTCCTTTGCAAAATGGGATGATTCTCTCCTAAGGCTATTGTTAGGATTTAATGAAATGATGTAGTGTCAGATGCTCATATTGTCTGTTCAATACAGATTTTATCAGTGCCAGCTATTTGCTTAGCATCACTTAAGAAAAGAATAGTGGTGTTTGAAGATAGAAAGACAGAAAGGTCTGTCCTTGGGTGGACTATTGGTACAAGAGAAAATGCTTAACATGTAACGAGAGAAAAAGATGCCAGCTTGCCTGTACGTCACCTGGTATCTTCCTTTTCTGGGATTACTTTTCACAGCAAAGACTTGGTCAGAATACTGCAAGGACATTTCCATCCCACATTCCCCGTGAGAATCCTATTGCTACCTGTGCAGAAGTGTGAGGTCCTCTTAGGAGTTTAGTTCACATTTAGACCAGAATGTTGGGGGTTCGCATTAGCTCGGGCTAAGCAGTGTCTGTGATATTTCTTCTGTATACTGGTGTGGTCCATGCTGTGGGAGAGCTGGGGACGGGACTCGTGCTGTGGCACCACCCAGGGTCAGTGGGCTTCGGGAACAAGTATCTGAGTGTTGGAGGCATGGCAAAGTCACAGGAATGCAGGGGATCCCTGAGGATGTAAGAGGGGGTCTAGTCCAGGGTGAGGGGGTTGCTGTCTTGGAAGTGGTGCCTGAGCTGTGTCATGGCACTTGATCAAACATTCGCCTGTGAGAGAGAGGAAAGCAGTTGCAGATGAAGTCAGGAGTAAAGCCTGAAGTAGCACTGTGTGCTGAGCAGTGATAATGCTGGCAGGAAAATGCAGCCCATGTATCTCATATAGGGGTGTCATATGGGCGATAGCTAATGTGGGCAACAAGCTTTTGGAAAGTTGAAAAGATAAAAGCAAAGATTGAAGTTCTCTGGGGTTGGGAGAATCAGGAGAAAAAGGTACCATTTTCAGAAAGCAAAACTTGTAAGAAAGGGCCCCACAGAGGCTGGTGCCCATCCTTGGAGGAGCGGGAGCTGCCTCGCTGGGCTGCTGTCTCAGGAGCGTGCGGAGGAACCACTGAGCTAGGACTTCGGGCTGGGTGGGGGTCACTGCCATCGCCTATGTTGGTTCCCTTGACAACCAGCTATGAGCAGAGTTGGGGAGTGTGGGAAGAAGACGGAATAAGAAGCAACTGCCCCTTGAGTAACTCCCGCTGAAAGGCCAGGAGTCAGGCAGGTCTGATGGGAACATCGAGTCACTGGAAGCACCAGCTCCCTCCTCCTCTCCCTGCCTTGCATCTTTTCTTTATATCCCTGCTGAAGACCCTAATAGGGAGCCAGCTGGCAAAGAAGAAATGAAGCTTGTAGAATCCTGGCTCATATCACAAGGCAAAATGTAGAGGGTCATTTCTGCTTCTGTGCATAAGGTAAGAGACCAAGCTGGAGGTGAGCAGACCTAGTGGGGGCAGTGGTCAGGCTGGGACCCCTAGTCATCACAGCCCACTGTAGATCAGGCCTCCTGGGGAGGACGCATCCCTGACTTCCTTCCTCCCAGTCCTCCTTGAGCAACGGGTATTAAGAATACAGTGTAGGAGGAGCTGAATTTATTATACTTCCAAAGAGTTGGAAGTGATCTTTAACACGTCATCTAAAATATTTAGCAAATGATTAACTAGAAATATCTTTCTTCCTTTTGTTTTCTCTTAATAAAGCACTTCATTGTTTAATGAATAACTAAAGGAAATACTTAGCACACTCTAATAATGTAATTCTAATTAAATGCTTTTTAACATGGAAAGGATTCTGAATTATGTGTTTAGTAAGTAATGGTGTTCCTCAGTAATCTTACACCAAGTAAATGACTTAAGACCATTTATTAGAAGCAAGTGAGATCATTTTCGTTTTCATTTTTTTTCTTGGTGATTTCCAAGAGACAACAACAACAGAACAGCAAATGGTATTTTGTACAGTGAACAACTATCTCTGTTTCATGTCTTCATCTGCACATCCCATAGGACATTGGGCGTGATCCCAGAAATGGGGACAACATGGTAACCCTTAGCAAAAAGCCTGGTTCCTGCCCTCAAGAAATTTTTCACTGAAGTAAAGAGATGCAGTGGATAAACAGCATTTGGGGGTGCCTCGAGGCTTGCTTCTTTCTCTGGGAGGGAGCTCAGGAGATAGGAGACCCAGGACCCTGTACAAATATGTGCTTTTACCTCCCTTGGATACCCACTAGTCAGTGGCTGCTTACTTTTTTATTATTTTGCTGATGTGGGCAAGAATCTCTCAAATATTGAAATGTAATAACACAAATATGGTAATGTGCATAAATCAATAATGCATTTTAGAACAATTACTAATGTAAGTCCCAGGTGTCTTTTCTCATGGATGGATTTTTATATTTGCTGGAAAATAACAATCACTTTAGTATGTATCACTAATTAAAAACTGTTGAATAATTTCCAACAGATATTAAGTAATTATTGGCAATTCCATGTCAGCTCCAGTAAATAATTATCTCACCTTGTATCACATAATTAAAATTACAATGCACCCCCAACAAATATTAAACAGTCATAAATAATTCCAATTGTGCATAAGTAGCAGTCACGCATTTGACTCGTTTATGTTTGTAATTTAAAATGACATTTTTCATTTGACTGCTGATTTATGAAATTTTAAAAAATCAATTTGCCTTTCTTAATGGGCTAATGCCCTTTGGGGATACACCAGATGTTCTTCTGCCCATGGTTGGCAGCTAGGCAGAAAAAAATTAGCCAGGCATGTTGATATAAGACCTAAACAAGAAAAGGGTAGTAATAATGGGTGGCAGGATAAGATAAATTAACTGAAGAGTTGTTATAAAGTGGGCCTGTGATCCTCTTCTCCATTGCACATGGGATTGTATGGGCTGCTGTCTGCAGACGCCCCTTGGCTCCTCCCTAACCCTGTTTTCCATTGTTATCGTGGAGGTAGTGGATGACTGGAACAGTGTCCAATTTCCTTCTCTTACTAGGGAACAGCAGGGAAGAGAGGGAAGATTTTTAAATAGTTCATTGCATTTGCTCTAACAGCCTAACTTCCACCAGAAGAAAGGCATGGTCTAGGGTTAGCAAGAATGATTTTAAAGCCTGCTTACTTTAGGACAGATAATAATCTTTCCATCATTCATTTAACAAGTATTTAATGAATAGCACTTACTATGTGCTAGGTACTATGGTTGGTGCTGATCTGAAGATTTCTTAACTTTGAAAGTGAGCAAGGCATTGTTTCACATCAAGCAATTTATAGTCCTCATTTTTTAAAAGATTTTATTTATTTATGCATACAAGCTGGGGTGCAGGCCAGTGGTGCGGGGTGGTGAGAGGGTTCACCAGTGACAGAGTGGGGAGCAGAACAGGCAGCTCGACCAAAATACACTGCTGAGGGGAGCAGCAGGTGAGACAGGAGAGGTCTGCTGTGGTATGTGGGAATCTCCCCTTCCGTGCATCAAACGCACTGCAGCCGCCAACAGCTCCACAGTGCTGTGCTCAACCCATTGTGCCACCAGGGAGGACCCCAATTTATATTCCTCTTGATCAGTATCCATGGAACAGTATGTAATCATTGTCCCTGTCTACTGATGTGTGAATATCAGATATGACGTAAACAGATCATCTCTGACTTTATAGACCCTGAGATACTATTAAGGGTCATTTAGGTCATCTGCAATCTCCTTCTCTGTACCTGGAAGGTGGCCATCTGTCCTTGTACCTGCCTTGGGTTGTTTCAGATCCTTTCAGGAAGCAGGTGGTAACACTCAGTGAACTTCTAATTGCTTGCTCAAGCATCTCTCTCCTACTAGACCATTAAGTTCATGTCTATATTAATCAACAATGCACTCTCTGCAATTTATCCAGTGTAAATATTTGTTCAATTAATCGATTAAAATTCTAAAACATTAGAAGGGAGAGAAAGCAAAATTGCCAACACCTCAATAATTAATTTGTGTCCAATTAAGATAAATTTCCATTAAAAATTCATTTGAAAGACAGATATGGCTACATTCCCTTCACCCCACCCTGCAACCCCAAACTGACCCAATCCCGTTAACAAGGCGTATGACTCTTAATTGAAATCATGCTTTAAACTATCCTATGCTAAGACGTAACCAAGCCGGGATGTTTTACTCAGCACAGGACACTAAGATGGCTCCAGGAATCATGTCAGAAATAGTTTGGTCTTAGCTAGTAGGCATCTGGGCATCTTGCATTGAGAAGGAGACCTACAGGAGCACAGATCAGATGCAAAAGGATATGACTCATTTGTTCTCTATCCTCAGGTAATATGTGGGCCAGCCATAGAGTAAGATTCATTAAAAAAAAAGTTTAGGTTGTGAAACAGGAGTGGTAAGCAAAGGCCACTGATGACAGCAGAGAGACCAGGAGGTCCTTAAGTTTGGAGTCCAGCCTGATGCACCCTGGCTCAGTGGAGGTTGGGTTTTTGTTTCTGTGCCAGAAATGGGGAGATAGGTTCTGGACCTTTGAGTCTAGTGACAGCTCATCAAAGCACTAGTTCTGAGTGGAATGTCATTCCTTCTTTGGGGTAGGTACAGGGGAGTAGCTGTGAGGAAGGGAGGAGAAATGAAGCAGAATTGGTTTATTTATGAGTTTGGCTCAGCTACTGGGTTGGCAGAGCTTATTCTGATATTTGATTCATATGAAGTCACTTGAAAACTTTACTTAAATAGATCGATGGGTGACAGTTAAGGAGAATCGGGAACAACACAGAAAAGATCCAAAATTATGGTTGGAATAGATTCTGTTAACATCTATTCAGTTGACCTGATTCAGGTTCACCATATTTGTAAGTGGCAACAGTATTACAAGATAAAAATGTTTTACTTTTGTAAAAATGGTGATTCAAATGGGTAGGACCTGGATGCTTAATAACTGATTCGGGGTGCCAAAGTGGTTTTATTAAACATATTCAATTGGCATATTCTAAAAGGTGATGGTTAATAAATTTCTACATTTGTTAAATTTCCAATAGACACAGTACATAGCATTTTGGAAAGTGGCAGGATACATGAAACCCCTGTGTCTCTGAGAGTTCTTTCTTTATTTGCTCCAATAGCTCTAACATAGAAGCTTCTAGAAAGGCATTTGCCACTCTTTTTTTCTTTCTCTTTAAAAAAGGCTAACTTGGTTACTATTTTACGTAATGCTAAATTCCAGTCATCTATATCATGTCATTTCCATTCCCTCTCAATTTTTCTATTGACTGTCTTCAAGTTCTGATCCTTCTATCATGCCTTGAGGCCTTCTAGTACTATTCATTTGGTATGTCCTCTTCCTCACTAGAGTCCTTGATACCCCAATATCACCCACATAGCAGTCCCATATGATGGAAAAGATTTGGATTTTGGTGTTGGGTGATATTAGTTTGCATCCTAGTCTATCACTTACCACCTACACCTTGGTCACTTTTTAAACTTTCATGAAAATATTACCTTTATTTGAAAAATGTAGAAACATTAGCCCCTCCAAGGTTATTAGTAGGTTAATAGGATGGATGTAGAAAAAGCAACTGGTATGGGTCTTGGCACATTTTAGTTCCTCAATAAAACTCAGTTCCTTCTACACTTAGTACTAGGGCAGACAATGGAGAAGGAGTTCAAATGTTCCTATAAGCATTGCATTTAAAAAGCAAACATTTACCTACACGGAAGGTTTATGACTTTCAAAATCTTAAACTGTTCATAGAAGTAATTACATCCCCCATTACCTTATCTGGTGGAGCTGACCTGGAATCTCCCTTTTACAGAAGACTAAATGAGGAGGCTAAGAGGTTTGACTGCCATTTAGTCCATCGTTCTGTTTGTGTCAGGAGACTGTGTTTTAACACTGTGAGCTTCAACTTCCATCACTCCCTGGTCCCTAGGCTCTCAGTGGAAATTCTGAAACATGGAACCGCAGGTATCCCTGAAGGAGGCTACATATCTCCTTTTTCCGCGAAAGATTCATGTTGGCTAAAAAAATTGGATGGGTACATTTTGCTTTGTTTAAATAACATTTGGGTTTGCTGCTTTTAATCATTGGTTCCCGTGAGCATGGCATGCTTTCTGCAGCACACACTGGCTGCATACCTAACAGATATTTTGAATAGAACAGCTTGACTCCCATGCTGCTTGGATGATAGCAATTGGCTAGGTGCGCCATCCTCTTCCTTCTCCCCCCTCTATGGATGCAAGGAGATTTCAAGTGCAATTTGGCCTTGCACATCAAACAGTAATTTTCCTGCAGAAACCCAAACCTCCAAAAACTCTACCCTAATCAAATCTATCAAGCCCAATTTAGGGTCGAGCTTGTGTCTGTTTATCAAGGAAATGGAGTTGAAATTGCCCCCTTTAATGGAATCACATCTGCCCACCATAATCTTTCACATGCATGTTTGAATTAATGGCAGGACGTGGCCCATGCTCTCCAACCTTGGGATTTGATTCCAGTTATAGGAAATTGCTATAATTTCTGTTCTGGGATTCTCAGGGATGCTGGGACATTTTATGCTGGGGTTAGAATTAATGTGTCAGAGGAATTAATGAAATTGGAAGTAGTTGGTGAAGATTAGCACTTATACACAACACCCAGTGAGTCACCTCTGTGTCGAATCAAACCTCTGTGACCCATGTGAACTACTTTCATCAAGTCAAGGGGAAAAAAATAAAGGAATAATTTTTTTCAGAAGTTGAAATTTTTAATCAGAATACAGCAGATAAGGATAGAATGCATTTGTCCTGATGTATAGGGAGCTCACTCCATTCAGCTCTTTGTATACAGGGTTGGACACCAAGTGGGCACAGACTCAACTAAGATGTGTAGGTCCTTCTTAAGCCAGGGACCAAGCCAGCAATTGAGTTTAGAGATACCCTCCCCCTCCTTCTTCACTCTCGCAGTAACCTCAGGTCTTCTACTTCCCCCTAGAAGACTCAGTGTCCCCTGGGAAATGGTGCTCCATTCAGCACATGATGATAGATACTATGGTTATTCTGCCCTAGGACATTTATTTCATTTTTTGAAATGCTCTTATGAAGAGATAGTCTATTCTATATTCTGTTTGCTATAATACAAGCGTTTTAGCACCTTGGGTTTAAGTAGTGCTAATTGAACCATTTTTGTTCTTGTACATTTTCGTGATTTTTATCTCATTTCATTCTCACAGTACGGAAGGGAGGTAAGCTATTTATAATGCAAATTGTAAATGAGGAAACCAAGGTTAAATGATATATGGAATTAATGATGGCACCAGTACAAGGTCACCTTCCCACAAACCCAGCACTTTTCTGTAAACATTCAGCTGACATTTTTAAACTCTCTGCTACTCCTGTATGAGTTTGGGCACTTCCTACTTCAGACCACACACCCACCCTCCGCAGCCCACACAGACCTCCTCTGGGAAGTTTTTCCTCATTCTCACCTTTCCCTCCAGAAAGAATTCTAAGCATTACAATAAAAAGGTAATAGAGATCCTCTCTTTGTGAAATGCACCTGAAGTTTTTTATCTTTCAGTGGAAAATAAGATTCCTAAATTAGAGAATCACAGAAATGTAATAAATGTGGGGAGAAAGCCTATTCATTTTCTTCAAGAGTGGTTAGTGCCTCTCAGACAAATTTCACATTTAGAATTAATTCTGCCTTTTTCTTACATCCTTTTCTTGTTCCTTTCCCTCCTTCCTGGTGCAGACTTTTTCTCATTATACTTAAAGACATTTGTATGAAAACAGCATTTTAACCATCTGGGGTTTTCCCACTGCAATTTATCCGGCTTCAGAATTCATAATCCCCCAATAGAGCTTTCATCCCTATGCCCCCATACATGGGGAGCCTTCAGGTAGCAGGGTACACACCACTGGTACAAATGAACATTTTGGGACCTCTATGTCATGGCAGTGTCCTGGCACCAAGGCGCAGGGTCAGGAAACAGGGACACAAAGATGGGCTAACCTGCTCTCTCCCTGTGGTGTCAGCAGTTCTGTTCTTGGTCCCTTGATCAATTGTCAATTGTTGGTAGGTGCTAGAAGTGCAGAAAACAGTTGTGAGTTTCCTGTGCAGTCTGAATGCATTGCCAACCTCTTCCCTATACTTCATATGGCTAACAAATAGCCTGAGCAACTGTGAAAAGAAAGGGAAAAACAAAAACACAGTGTTATTTTCCCTCACTTTATAAAATTGCTCATTGGATTATTGATTGAGGTTTATCCATTCTCTTGTGCAATATCCTTTGCTGCTGTTGAAAATTGCAAAGATTGTCTCTTACTGGGAGAGTCTGATGTGCTTCCCACGGGGTTGGGAATATTCCAGGAGGTGAAGACCCAACTCTAGACCCTTAGCAACAGTATCAGTCACTGACATTGTTAGCACATGACCAAGGGGTGCCAGAGGACCCCAAACTTTTAAGGTATGTGTACTTTAAAAAGGGTTCTGCCATCTGCAAACATAAAGACAAAGGGATCATGCTCTTAATGTGATACATGTTTAACAGAATTAGGGTGCATAGAGAGAGAAGAGAAAAAGGGTACTATTCCTCATAAAATTCTGAAAATTACCCATCCTTTCATTGGCAAATGCCCAGCCAAACAGGCTCAGCCTCATATGGGATGACTGAGGCCCAAAAATTTGCCACAATTCTAAGTTAGCTTTTGTGGAAAACCACAAGAAAAGGGTTTAGCAGGTTCCAGAGAACTGGGACAGAAAGAGAGACTCTGATTTCAAAATATACCATGTAATCCAACATGAGGTCAAGATAATGGCTGGCATAGTCTCTGCCATGGACCAGGAGGAGCTTTCCCAAGTGTCTGTCACCCATATGTCTCTTGTTAGTATCTCTCTATGTCTCTACTCCATATGTCTCTTCCCCAGTAGTACCAAGATACAAGATGGGGCCACAGAAGCAAGAAGAGTCAGAGCATGCATGTGTTCAGTTATGTCAGACATGGCTCTTAACTCTGACTCTAGTTCCCAGCAGTGCTCCCATTCAGGAAGTCAGATTCATGGCATGCTGTAAGTTGGAATTCCAGTGCCTGAGATCGCTTCAGCATGGAGATAGGGGTGGAGTCTTCAAAAACATCAGGAGGTGAGTTGTTCTTCTATCAACCTGAACAAATTATTCTATAACTAGGTTTATCTGCCATTCTGAGTGTTCAACATTCCACAGAGCTCCACATCAGCAAATAAAGCAAATTAAATAACGTTCCATGCCCCCCTGTGACTGATGGGTAAGCTTAATTTTCTGAAGTATTTTCCTTCCTGTCACTGACAAACTTTGTAAGAAACATGATGCCTTTAGTGTTTACTGATAACTCCAGGTTACTCTATACTTGGCCACCTATTTTCTACTCATACACTCTTTCCCATCTCTTCTTTTGAAGTTTATCCCCACCTTATTAATAATCAAATGCATTAACTAACTCTCAATGCATCCAGCTTCCTTCTGCAATCCTTAATTCCTTTGGCTGCTCCTCCCTATGAGATCTGTCTTCCTAACCTTCCCCCATTTCTCTGCCCTATATTTGGCCCCTCTGCCTTTCTTTACCTCCTAAGTGAAAGTATTGTCCAGGGTTTGGTCTTTGGCCATTTTTTTTTCTTTATTTGTTGTATTCTTTTCCTTGGCATTTTTATTCCTTTCTACTGTCCAATTAGCACCTCTGTAGGAATGATGCCTAAATCTGTTTCCAGCCTTGACTCCTATCTTGAAATCTAGTCCTGCATTTATAATTGCCCAAGGAATATCATCATCTCTTTCTCCCTTGTCCCTACATAAAATCTGTCTCTCAGGTCTGTTGGTCTGTTGATTTTAGCTTTATAATTTCCCACCCCTCCTTTTCATCTCCACCACCTCCATCCTTGTTTATTAGTTCATTACATCTCACTTGAACTATCGGAACAACTAATTAGTCTCTATTCCTTCTGTCTCTATCCTTCATTTCTTTGCTATATTAATCTTCCCAAAGCAAAACTCTGATCCTGACACTCCTTTGTGAGAAATCATTAAAGATGCCTCTTTTGCAAGGAACATTAAATCTAAATTATTTTTTTTAGGCCTGGGGTTGACAGCGCCTAGGTCAAACCTGTAAACTTGACACCCAGTATTTCCTTACATGCTCTGGGCTACTGCAAACCCTCACCTTCCATCTCTTGCTGTGCACCAGACATCCCATGCCATAATGGACATATACTGGTTTCCTAAACATGGCATACTGGATAATTCCTCTGGATTTGATCATGATTGTTCCTCTACCAGGATTATCATTCCTTGCCCATCCCTGTTCTCCTCCACCTTGTTTTTATCATCTTTTCAGACTCACAATAAGGATTATGTTCTCTGCAAAGTCTTCTTTCACTTAACCTGACAGGTTAGGCATTTCCTTCTCTCCACTTTCAGAGTGTCTTCTTATAACTTTCTATATCATCTTTATAGTCCCAGCACCCAACATAGAATAAATATGGAATCGTGGTTACCTTCTAATGAATGTGGAATGTTTGTTGTTACATGAGCACAACTATGATTTCCTCTCTCTTTGTTTTGCTCTGGCTCTTCCTTCCAGGTGGACTCCATCCTCTATTGCCTACTCAGCAAAATTCTGTCCATTCTTAAAGAAAAATCTTCAGTGTAGATATCTTCTCACCCACAAGAATCCTTCTCTGACCTCTTATTACCAAATGTACTTCATGTGGGTAGGTGAACCCCAAAACATGGACAACATGATTTTTACTTATCAGATTTACATTTGGATTTAGACTGAGCCAAATAAAATTGTGTCTTTCATTCTTTAACTGTTTACTCTGTGTGAACTCATACTACAGCTCCCCTTGCAAAGATAATACTTATGAAAGTTCCTTTGTAGCACATGGAACATAGCAAATGATCAATAAATGTTAATTCATGTTCTTTCTTCTTTAAGGCACTTGGTATTTTATGACTTATAGCGCAGATATTCATGCCATTTTCTTATTGTCAATAATCCCATTGGAAGAACAATATCTTAGTCACATTTCTTTTCCCAGAAGTGACTATCAGAGGCCCTTATATAATTTAGTTGTTCAGAATGTTTGTTGAATCTAATGGAGCAAACAGATTTAGAAAGTTTTATGCTTCCAAAAGAATACAGTTTTATTATTTGACAAGATTAAATGTGGTGGTTCTGGTCATGCCTATAAAATGTTGGACATTACATTTCTGCTAAGGAATGTAACCTACATGATAACATAATTCTATGGGAAAATCAGATTAGACATACACCATCTCAATGTAGTGTCTTTAATAGCAATGCAGCTCATTCTCTCTGAGGATAGCCTCTTATATCTTTATAAGCATAAAAGTATGAAACAGCAGTGACTTGGCAACATTCTTTTAAAAAGTAGTCAATGAGTAAAACTAGATTACCTGGTGAATTCTATGCACTAATTGAGCTCTTCTATAAATCTAAGTGGAAAATATTTGAAGAACTTTGTTGTCAACTATGACAAATTATAGAGAATTGTTTGCCTTCTACTACTATCCTTCAGAATCTTAAGAATATCTAGCAATCATCAATTTCTCTCTTTTTTTTGTTTTGCTTTTATTTCTACTCTGCATTAGTTTTTCCATGTAGCATTTACACTGTGCAATATTAGAATGAGGACTGGGAAAAATTTAATGGATGCAGTGTCTACTATGTAAGCACCTCTGAAGCTTAATATAGTATCTGGTATGGGAAAGTGTTATAATATATATATATATATATATATATATATATATATATATATATATATATATACACACATACACACACATACATACATACATTCATACACACACGTATATATGTAAATATTTTAAACATGAAGAATATGGGGGAAATTTTGAGGATCGTAAGTTGTAACATTATAGAATTCATATTATGTAGTGCTACCCTCTCATTTTATTAGAAAAGGTAATGAAATTCAGAATGGACAAGGAATCTGCCTAGTATCACACAGCAAACTACTGACAGGGCCAAGAATAGATGCTAATTTCATGTTTCTGGGTGTAATGCTCTTCACCATATCATACCACATCATTCATTTCCCACATGTGATTAACTTGGATAACAGAAAGATCCAATTTAATTCAAATAATATTTATTAAGCTCTTATTAACTTCCAGGCATGTTGCTAAGCACTGCAGGGATTACAAGATGAATTATGCAGTCTCTGCTTTTAAGTTCACAAACTTTGGTGGAGGAGAAAACACCACTTATTATAAAATACTTATTAAGAAATAAATACTGTAATAGAAATAAAGAGAAAGTGCTGTGGGCTCACAGGGAATGGAGTTAGCAATTTGGATTATAGGGTGAGCAAAGTTGAAGGTTACAGAGTGGTATTTATGGGAAAAGTGATATTTTGGCTGATTTATTAAGAAACATAGACCAACCATTAGCTAAGAGGAGGGAACAGTCAAGGCAAAGGAAAAGTCCAGGTGCATCTCTCAAGGCTGTAACTTAAGGAGCCATAGTAGGAATTACAGAATGAAGACTAGACATGGAAGACCATGAATTCCATGCTTGGAAATTGTGACTTTATTTTATATGCAATAGGAATTCTTTAAATGTTTCTGAAGGTGACCTGATCCTTTTAGAAAAGTTTCTCTGGTTGTAGTATGATTGGAGTGGACAGACTGGAAACAAAGAGAACATTACATGTCTACTTCAAAATCCAGAAAAAAAATAGTGCTAGAAATAGAAAGCAAGCGGGCCTCCCTGGTGGCGCAGCGGTTGAGTGCTGCACTGTGGAACTGTCGGCGGCGCGCAATGCGAGTTCGAGGAGAGTCCCACATGGTGTGGCGGACCTCTCCTGCCTCACCCGCTGCTCCCCTCAGCAGTGTGTTTCTGATCTTCCTGTTCTGCTCCCCACTCTGTCTCTGGTGGGCCCTCTTGCCGCCCCACGCCTCTGGCCTGTACCCCAGCTTGTGTGTATAAATAAATAAATCTTAAAAAAAAAAAAAAGAGGCCTCCCCGGTGGCGCAGCGGTTGAGCGCTGCGCTGTGGAGCTGTTGGCAGCGGCGACGCGAGTTCGACGCCCGGCCGGGGAGAGTCCCACATGGTGCGGCAGACCTCTCCTGCCTCGCCTGCTGCTCCCCTCAGCAGTGTATTTCTGATCTGCCTGTTCTGCTCCCCACTCTGTCTCTGGTGAACCCTCTCGCCGCCCCACGCCTCTGGCCTGTACCCCAGTTTGTATAAATAAATCTTTTATAAAAAAAAAGAAATAGAAAGCAAGCAACAAATGAGAGAAACACACTAGTCATGGATTAGCAATTTGGGTTCTGGATTCAGATCGTCTGTCCCCTTTTTGTCCTTGTGCATGTTGCTCAAGTTTTCTCTGCCCACATTTTAAATCTACGGAGTGACTACTCATAGTCTTGGAAATGTAAAGTGCTATCTCATAAAAAAGATCCCAATGAATATCAGTGCCCATTATTGGTATAAAGATGTTCACATGGGATGCACGTGGGTCTCGAGAGAGCAAGTGGGAATTCTCCTTTCCTGGGACATTCCCAGGGCCTAGAAAAGCTTCTGACTTGTATTCACACTAAATGGTTATTATTAGTGCATCTATTGTTATTGTGAAAGTGTTTTGCTTTGCATCTTTTCCCGTTACAGCCTTCTGATATGATTGTGTATGAAGTTAGTTATTTACGTAAGGATTATTACTGGTGTCTTCATAGGACACATTGCTATGTGGAAGGTTATTAATGGTATCACAATCTTTTCTAAAACTATCACTTTCACAGCATTCATCAGAGGGATTGGGAAACATTATTAAGCTGAAGATGAATACTTGGGAAGCCTCATCCTTTGAATTTGATTTAGTAGATCAGTGAGCTAAGGTTAAGCTGTAATGATTCAGAAGTCTAGGGTTCCAGCTGGCTGCTCAGTTGACTCGCGGAGTCACGAGAAGAGAACCATGCTCTCTCAGTGACTCACTTTACTTAATTTGAAATGGGATTTGTGAGCTGACATCATTTAAAATATCCTCTGTTTATGAGTGAATACACTTTGACGAGTTAAGGAGGATAAAGGTAGTGGATGGAGGTGATTTATGATGTGCATAAATGACTAACCATAAGCAGAGATCGTCAGTCCAGTTATATGTCTTCATGGACTAAGTTCTCATTGCACTTCTGTTGCTAAGTGTTTCCATGTGTTTGATCAGAATTCATTTTCCTCCATTAAAACCTCATTAGTGAAAAATATTCTCCCAGCTAGCTTCAGCAAACATTTATAAAGCACCTACTAAAGGCCACACACTCTATTAAGCAGGATATAAAGACAAGTAAATCAGACACAATCCCTGTGAACTGTGAACATAAATAAATCACATCTGTAAAAAAAAAAAAGGTCCAATAAAGAGAAAAAAAAAGTGCTCTGATAGAGATATATACAAGGTAGAAAACACAAGGACCAGGTTTGTTGAGAGGAGTTGGTGTTGGCCAGGGAAGGCAGGTTCCGAGTGTGAGTCAGATCAGTGTATCCATAGCTTGTACCAGGTCATCAGTGCTCCTATGAGGGAGCTTAGAGAGAACTAGGTTGGAAAGGGGTGAAGGGGTTGGGTGTATAATAGCATACACATGTATGTACACATGCACACATACACACACATGCACTCACCAACAGGCTGATGGGACAGAAGAAAAGGCCTGGTCAATGAGGTCATCGAGATCTGGACTGAAATCTTAGCTTCTAGATCATACTGAGGCCCACTTTTCCCCTCAGTAACACAAGATTCATTATATTTACTAATCAGTGCCAGTGTGAATAGCACTGCCTAACACATTGATGCATTATAAAATAAAGAAATGAATATACACATACGTTAGTGGATTTATTTCCCATAGTGCTGACATATCTACAACTCTGTATATATAAAATGTGTGAAGGGAGAGAATGATTGATTTGATGGTGGACACTTGGTGCTTAATGTCTCTACTTCTTTCCCTGATTTCTGTAAAAGTCTTTGAAAGAATGGTCAGCCATTTAGATCACCGCATAACAATGTCATTAGTTGACTAGCAAATACCAGGCCCACCTTCCCACACTGACCACTTTGTTGGGACCTCTTGGGAGCCGATCTGCACTGTTCTGATGGGCTTTTTCAAGTGCAGCCACAACTGCCTGCCCCAACACACTCATTGCCCTTAGTTCATGACTTACTCTCTGGAGCTGCCATCACTACTACAATTTTATGGGACATCACTGTAAGAAGGTAGGCTGTGGGGGAGAGACTCTAAACAGTGGGCTCCAGCACGGCAGGTTTGAGTTATGACCAGCACTTCAAATTGTGAGTGAACACAGGTTTCAGAATTTCCTAGATTTGTCTCCACCCCCTTTTTGTCAGCTGCTGTCTCAGTTGTGTTGCTTTGAAATCTTTCTGCTTTTTGGAGAACTCTTCCCTGATTTTGATCTGAGGCAGCTGTCATCGGGGGACAACCAGTAATTCCTGTTAAGGGCACAATATAAATCCTTAGCTCTGTCTCCATTCTTGTCCCAGTCATGGCGGCAGGTGCCAAGAGAGACAGTAGCTTCTCCTACTGTGTCCCAAGCTCAGTGAGCTATTGGACCCCAGTGACTGTCCTTCCAAATCACCTACCAGATTTGTTTCCAAACTCCTGCCTTGACGCCGATGTATGTTTTGATAGAAGGTTAATGCATATCTGAATACACAACTTTTTGATTTATCGCTCTTGTGTGCTCATCACTCTTTCCTTTAAATTAAAACTCCCTCCAGATGGGGATCCGTGACACAGATTTATTGATCTGCAATAAAACCTCACTCATAATCTCTACAGTTGCCCATTCATCTTCTCTAGAAAGAGGGTTCATTACTCTGGATGTCCCAAGAATGAAAGCATGAAGCTAACTTTCTTCTTTTGTTCCCTTCCTGCCCCTCCTCTGCTTTCTGCTTCTCTCCTCCCTCCCAGTCTCTGCCTACCCCTTCCTTTGACTTCATGAGACCAGCTGCAGCTCCCAAACAGAATTACTTCCTTTCTCCCTCTTTGTCATATTTCCTTATATTTCTCTTCACTCCTCTGTCACTGCACCCAAAATGATGTCCTTTCATATGAGTATCCTAGAATTGTTGTGATGCTGAATGGGATTTGTGGCTGTAGTCAATAACCCAACCTCATTTTTGCTCCTTCCATATGGGTTTGGACAAACCTCTTTGACTCCGAGATGAATTAGATCATCAGGAAAATGAGACCAAGGTGGTTGGACTAATAGAAATTGAAAAATAGTGACAGGTGGATACGTGATATGTCTGTGGCTTAGTACATGAGTACATGAGGATAAAGAACACTTTCCACTGTTTTTTGTTGGGTCCAAAGGGCTTTCTGATTTATTGATTAGGAGGTACTGTTGAGGGCCCAGGTGACCCACGCTGTGTCCACTCATCAGCAGATGACTTGGTCAGTGTGCCAGGAAGCAGAAGTAGCTGTTATCTCAGACAGAAGGAAGGGCAAAAGAACTTTTGGAGAGATAAGATGGATTGAGTAGATAGTTCAGTAGAGTCTCACTGCACAATGCTAAAATTTTCTTAGGTTTTCCTGCTTGAAAACTAGCTCTTTCATTATTTGGCACAGTGGATTTCAACTGGAACACCAGGATGCAGAGTCTTCTGCAGTCAGGGGTGTGGTGCTGTATCATAGCCTCGTGCTATAATGATCTGTCCCTGCAATCATAAAATACTGAAGTTTGCAAATGAACTACTTAGAACAACCAATTAGAGCTTATTCCACATTGCACTTTTAATAATGTCACTTTCTCTAACATGAATTCCTGCATCAGTCCTTGCATAGGAATAAGACATAGTTAGCGATAACCTGGCAAAAAATTGCATGTTGTATGTAGGGGTGTGGTGGTCATGGGACATTCATCCCTGGTAGTTGAAAATCATTGTATTGGTCTGTCTTTCTCTTCCAGTATGCTAAATACTCATGTCTTTTGTGTTCAGAGCATGACAAAGAATGCAGCTTTAAGGTAGTAACCTCCTTTCAGATAGTAAATTCATAACCCAGAGTCAATCAGTGATTGCCAAAGTCAGAATTTGAGCCCATATATACAAATTAGCCTCCCAGTGCACACTTTCCACTGACCACTACCTCCTCCAATAGGCAGGCACAAGGAGCTTGGGACAGAGGCAAAGAACAGGTGGAGGAAGAGTGAGCAGGGAAATGAGTTACCATTTATCACTGTAATCAGGAAGCTACCCCGAGCAGGTTTAATCACCCCGTGCAGAGAGGAATGCAGAGCAAGTTTATGGTTTACAGTGAGCAGGCTGACACAGCTGATTGATGTCAAATATGTCATGATGTATATTGTAAAGCAGGGAGATTTAATGGTGTAACTCTATGGCA
The DNA here is from genome assembly GCA_004024925.1 of Scalopus aquaticus. Classification (NCBI taxonomy): domain Eukaryota; kingdom Metazoa; phylum Chordata; class Mammalia; order Eulipotyphla; family Talpidae; genus Scalopus; species Scalopus aquaticus. The sequence continues at coordinate 19,537 of PVIJ01000937.1, read as the reverse complement.
GGCTTCGAAGTGAGTTGCTGCAAAGTAAGGAGTGATGGATGGGCTCATTTACATGTAAAATTGCCAATGGCATTGACAGCATGGGTATGTGAAGGGAAGATAAGAGGCACATAGCAAGATTCACTCTTGTCCTAGTATTGGAATATTAAAATACAGCTGTGGCAGCATCTGGAATTTGCAACGGACTTTAAAGGTATAATTATTTTTCACCTTTTAGCCCTGAGATAATCTACATTTTTTATGAGGTTTCCTACGAAGTCACCAGAATTTCCCTGATTTAAGAGCTTACAGTAGATGGTGATGCTGATATGAAATTTAGTTGTGTGGAGGTAGTTAGCCAACCAAAAGCCAGTATGACTTTTATATATGCCCAGCCAACAACCTCAAGGTGATTGTAGAGTAACAATGAAATAGAAGTAATGCTGAGTTTAAAACCTTCTCATGGTTTTCTCTGCCTTATGCCAGAAAGAGAATCAACTTCTTTTTCTAAATCTCTCTCTCTCTCTCTCTGCATGTGTGTATATATGTCTGTCTTTTTATTCTCCACTTTCTTTCTCTTTCTTTCTCCTCTAATAAGACTGCCAATGTCATGTGTGGGCAAATGTCTATTACATATGAGAGTATGGGGAATTGATTTATCCTTTCAACGAATAATGATGTTTGGATCAACTCCAGTTAAACATTCAGCCATGAGGATGGACTGCAACTAAATTGGTTGGCTGAAGAGCACTTCATATTGTCCCCCTGCATTAGAAAAATGACAGTATACTTTAGATTCATTCTGCCTGCTTTCCCTTCCTCTCTCCAGCCCTCGATCCTTCTATTCCTCCTCTACACAGCACACACCAGGCATAGTTCTAGGTACCGGAGACATAAGGTTAGAGCCTGGGTTGCACAGAAGGGAAGACCGCATGAGATACTTCCCCCTGGCTGCTGTCAATGTCAAGGACATGCCATGGGATGCACAAGAATACCTCCATGAGACAATGGGAGAGGGGTGGCTGTCAGATAAATAGGGAGGACTTCTTGGACGGATTAGCAAAAGAAAGCAAAGAGGACAGGATGGGGCTTTCTTTACCAGGAGAAAAATAGTGCATATGTATCCAGCAAGAAAGTGGTCAGCAAGTTCAAGGACTTGCCACCAGCATAAAGAGAAAAGCAGCCCTTGAGGAGGGACAGCAAGAGATGAGACTGAAGAAACCAGCAGTATTCCTCAGAGCCTGGCTCCACCTATTTAAAAAGTGTCAGCTATGACACACAAGGATCCTTGTGAGGATGTTTTAAATCTGCTTACTTATGTATATGCCTCCAATAAGCTGATCTTCATTTTGGATGTGATTGTAATTTGTGTGGTATGAAGACATGTTGACAATAATGAAAATGATTATCAAAGTCACACCTTTGAGGAGCTAGTCACTGCTTATAATTTAGCACATAATATTAAGGGCTGAGGTTTGACCAAACATATATGGCATTTTAGTTTAATGCATTTTGTGCACTTCTCCAATAACTGGATGCTTGTCATCGTGATAACAGATTGATTTTATTAGTAAGATTCATACTGTATGACCCAATCAGTTTCTCATTCCTTCAGAACATATTTATTGAGAACCTACTAAGTTCATGCACTTTGCTAGGCACTAGGGAGACAATGATGAATATGTGAGTCTTCATAAGGAAATGGATAAGGCACACACACACACAAACACACACTCACACACGCAAAATGATTGCCAACACATCGTAAACTGAACTATTATAAAGGACAGAGTAGGACTCTAGGGAGTGGAGGGGACTTACATCCTTTGCCAGTATCTGGAATGGTCAATATTTGAGCATTATCTTGAAGAATGAGATACTGGAGCTTTATTTTAAATGTTTAGAACATTTCTACAATCAAATGTTGAAGATGAGGAAGCTAGGAACTTCAATAATAGCGCAGCCCCATAGAGTTTAATTGAATTTCACTAGTAAAATCAAAATGTTATAATTATTAGGTTCATTTGGCTTCACAAAATCTTCATTTCTTCTTCTAAGGACTTGATCGCAACATCGCTCCTATGATGCTATTGGCGTTGTAAGGTAGTAGTTAGGGACAGGACCACTGCAATAACAGACACTTGGGTCCCACTGTCATCTTTGTCACTTAAAAAGGTAGAGGACAGGTCACTGTTGATAACTATTAATAGAGGTAAAATCCTTAGCTTGGTATCAAGTAAGGGTTAGATAAATGTTAGCCATGTGTGATTAATATTATTATTATTATCTGTCATTTAACGCCTAATGAAACATTGAATGAACCACAACACAGTAACTGTGGAGCTTAATGTAGCTCCTAGAAACCTTAATAGAGCACCCTTCTCATCTCTCCAGAAAGGATGTGGTCCCATTGTAATAAATCACCAACACAAACTGGGTACACATGGTCCCTATTCTCTGCTCACCACTTGGGTTTTCCTCCAATTATTTTGCTCTTTCCCCTTGTGTTCCCTTTTTGCTGCTCAGCTGAAAACTTCATGAATGTGCAGTTCATTTCCTCCTCCAGATAATTAAGGAGCTGCTAGGAACACTGCACCTGGCTCTGCTCCTCCTCCCCCCCTCCCCCAGACGCCTGCCGGAGCAAGCTCTCTGCTAGACGAGCTTGTGAGTCCACACACATATGTTCTGATCACACACACTCGTCATCATGTGGAAATAGGCTCTGGACCCCTTTCACACAGTATCTGATGGCACTACATTTTCACTCCTCTCTGCTCCCCACTTGGATTTTTATGTTTTTGTCAATGACTTAAGTGATCCTGTTTTTAAGCAATCCAGTGAAAAGAAAATCTAAAAACAAACAAAATCCAAGTAATAGAATGAGAGAGTGGGGGGCATCCCCATTAACATTTTGCCTCCTCACTTTCCTGCATTGCTCATAATCTTCCTATTGTCCCCACAGCTGCCTTTATTCTGCACTATTCCATTCACCCCAGTGCCCCATCTAAAAACCTGAACTTAAGACTTTTTCTTGTTCAGCCATCATCTCCAGACCATTGCCCACCCAGTAAACCCTGACAGTGTCTCTCAAAACCACCAACTCTCCTTAGTGCCATTACCACCACCTGTACAGAGACGTCTCCATAAGAGGGGGAGGTACTGTGCTCCCTGCCCCACTTCACTGGGTTGGGCGGGTAGAGCTGAGCAGCCAGATGAAGCTTATAACACGGGAGGCAGGTGGGCTCTGGGACACACGGGTGGGGGGAGCAGTAGAGAAGGGAGCTTGCTCCTTGGCTTTGGACTTCCACCAGGGACTTGGAGGAGGTGCATGGAAGAGACATAGAGACACTTGGAAGAGACATGTGGGTGAGAGACATGGGGAGGCTGACAATGGCAGCTGTTACCTTGATTGTACCTTGATTTTGCTCCTTTCATCCTAGACTTGCCTTCCCATTCTCCCTTTTTCTATGGCTCCCTACCTGAAGGTGCCTTAGACTTGTGGCAGGCTTTCAGGTCTCAGGGGCCCTACTTTGGTTTGCACCTGATTGGCTGGGCATTTACCCACAGGGAGATCGGTAATTTTGAGAAGATGGGTAATTTTTATTGGGAAACTATTATCTTGTTGAAACAGGACTATAGGGGGCTATAGCATTCAAAGGATAGTGCCAAGGTTAGAGGGCAGGTCACTGTGAGTTCTCTACTGTGCACACAATTGCAAAACTATTCAGGCTCAGGGAACAACAATGGAGTTTATTTAACTAACAGGGGAAACAAGGAGTTCTCAAGGCCACCGGTGGTCAGCTATCTCACTCCAGTCAGTGTCTGCGCGTCTGAAAGTCCAAAAGCTACTCTTCCAAGTTGGTGTTGTCTGGTTAATGAAGGCCTGGAGCTTGTGAACAGCAAGCAGAGGGTCGGGCTCCAACTCGCTGCAGCTGGAGGTGCTCATAGGCAGGGCCACTGAGATGACACTGCAGCAGCCACAGGCACACTCTGAAGGTTGGGGTTGAGAGCATTGGACACTGGACCAGACAGCAACGGAGGCGGCAGCACTGCGATGTGGTGCTGGATGATCGACAGCTCTCAGGGTGACCTGGACAGAGTGCCAGTCATCCATCAACAGTGCTGGACACAATGGCCAGCAGTGCCAGTCACTGGCACTACAGCTCTTTGTGGGTTGTTGGCCCACACCAACAACAAACAGCTCTTTGAGGCACTAGGCACTGGGCCTGGTGCTCCTTTCAGGTGGTGTCAGAGGCAGGAGGCAGGTGCAGCCAGCACAGCCTCTGAGAAGCTCTTTGGTTTCTCTGTGAAGCTTTTCAGTTTCTCGTCTTCCTTTGGAGGTCGGCTGTTGGATGTGTCTGAGGACATCCAGTCTGAGCAAGTGTCCAGTCCAAGCCAGTGAGTCCAATGAGTCTGAGCAAGCAAGTCAGAGCAAGTCTAGAGTGTCCCAAGCAAGTCTAAGCCAGTCTCAGAGAGTGCAGAAGCCCAGTCCAAGGCAATTCAGCCAGAGCAAGTCTGAAAGTGTAATGAGTGCAGGGGAGTCCCAAGCTGGCTTCTGCCCTGCTGCGTTCAAAGTCCCCGTCCCCCACCTTCCAGTGTGACTGGGCCAGTTTCAATTCTATGGCTGATTGGACTGTTGCACCAACCAGCGCATAGCTGGCTCCTGATGGGTCCATCCCATGCTCCAGGCACCAAATGCATGGGCCTCTCTGCTGCTTGGAGGGAGCCATAGTGCTTGAGCTGGCCCATGGGGCCCCAGGGACTGCGTGCCCCAGGATGGCTCATGGTAAGGGAAACACTGCTGTCCACCATCACTGCTGGCCTCTGCCTGCAGCCTGAGCTCCAGTGGGGCCAGTGGTGGTGGGCAGTAAAATGCCCACCTACTGATGCCATTTTCACTGCCAGCAATGGGGGACAAGCACCAGAGTCCCAAGTTGGTGGGGTCTCTGGTTTCATTTTCTTCCCTCTCTCTGCACACTGATCCTATTAACATTCTTCCACATTGTATCTGTTTTGTCTTTGTGTGCACAGATGCGGGGCCTGAGCTTGAACCCCTTTACTTGACTGAGAATGATCTTCTTAACCTTCATGACCCTACATCCCCAATCCTCATTGTTGTCTGTTGCTCTCCCCATGTTCCCCAACCTCTACCTCTCTGCGACCCTGGCTCTTGATAGTTGATCCGTGGCTTTAGTGCTTCAGTGTGACTTCCTTCTAACCCCACTCCACTCTGTGGCCCCTCATATGCTCCTGCAGCTTCTCAAACCCCTCCATTACAGCACGTAGCACACAGAGCTGTGTGGCTGCAGCCATCGGAAGCTGTCTCCCTGAGCTGTGTGTGAGGGCAGGCATTACCTGTGCCCATTACCCACGTGTGTCCTCAAAGACAGTAGATGCTTCTTAAGACTCTTTTTGAACACTTTGGAAGAATCAGAATGAGGGGAAGCAAAGCCAATGTGGGACAAAACCATAAGCAACGGGGAGTAGAATAGAGAACCCCCTCTCTAAAAGAAGATGGATTAGTTTTCTCTCCACTGCTGCCTCCCTCCACCTGCATCTCTCCCCCTTCACTCTCCTGATCAGGATCCAGTTTCTCATTTCTTTCAACTTGACAGTCAGCAGAAGAACCTAAATTGGGATATTTTCCAGAGGCAGGGTGAGTAAGCACCGACTGAGCTGACCCTGATAGAAATGCTTAAGAAGCTTTGCAGGAGGATTAAGCAGCTGCCTTTAATCTTGCTTCCTTCCGGGTGGCAGGAGCAGATTCCAGCATGTGGGCAGAGCTGGATCCCAGTGTCTCTGGGCCTCTGTGTCGCAGGCTGCGGGGGTGGTGTGCTGGGAAAGCCAGGAGTTGGCAGTGGGGCTAGGGATCTGGTGAAGAGGCAATTGTTTCCATTTCAGCATTTTAAGAACCCAACTGAATTATCTTCTCTTTTCCCCTTTATTTACAATTCAGAAAGCTTTCCTGTTTCTAAATGTGAAGTGCTCTCATTAGTGCCTGGAAAATTTTATATTAGTGGATTATGTAACAATCACGCCTAAACCCAAAGACACAGAAGCAGAAGAGGGTTTATTCTGGATCACACCAAGTGAGTTTGTGGAGGCAGATCTCTAAAGGCTCAGCCACGCAGATGGAGGCAGCTCAGATGTGCTGATCTTAAGTCAGCAGCTGCTTCACAAGTACCAGTCCCTTTGCGCCCATTTTTCCAGAACAGTAGACAATTATCCCCAAGATTACCTAGCATGGTAGTTTCTTTTCTCCTGGAAAGGGGGAGTTAATGTTTCTTACAGCATCTGATCTATGTGCCCTCTTGGAAACCCCGTATAGACAGTTAATATGTATTAAGGACAAAGACAATTGACTTCTGGGTCGGGGATAATAAATTCATTGGCTATTAAAGCTGGGAAAGGACTTTAAAGATTTAGTCCAACTGGTCATTGATAAGTGGAGGGCCTGAGTCTTGAAGACTTGCCCCCATATCATGCAATGCCATATTGACTGAGCTGGCTTAGAATGAGGCCTGGTTCTCTTGCCTCAACACATCGGAGGTTTTAGAGGTTGAGGGTTTTACAGGTCTATGTCTCTGATAGAGACTGAGGCAGAGCTTAATCAGGTCACAGACCATTTGAGCTTCCTTTTAGCTTGAAGGCTTAGAGCTGAGTTTCTAGGTCAGGGTCCATACTTAGCATAGCCTAAAATACAGGAGACACTCAGTGAGCATTAACTGGATAAATTTCAAATTTATGCTGTGTAGTATCATGTACTCTGTGTGGGTTTCTGAGTGTCTGGAACCTCCAAATATTTTCCTGAACCCTCTTGGAGATCTTTTACTATTTTCCCTTTTTGCCTATGCTACAGCCTCTATTTCCAAATTTGTCTTATATAGGCCACAGACTGTGTGGGAATTTTGAAATGCAAGGGCGCATGAAGATACCTTGGCTAATTTTGGTTCAGTTGGGTGTATTGTTTCAGGTTTAATTTCAGTGTGTTAAGGTGAATCTCTCCCCAAGTTGCTCAGTCTTTCTTTGCATTCACATTCAGGCTGTTCCAAGCACTCAGTAGACCTGTGTGAATTTCTCTGAAAGGCTCAAATGCATGATTGTACTTGTGTATTAATAATGTATCTGATTCATTACTACTGCACCCCAAGCAATATAACCTCAGGGTACATACATGACATTCAAGACCAAGAATTATTTCACATAGAACAGATCTGCTTTAAAAATAAATCATCTTTTGGGATTAAGGGAGGGAAAGCATTTAATGGATGGTGCTGAATTAAACACACACACACACACACACACACACACACACACACAAACACACAAACTTGACACTACCACTGTTTCTCTCATCTGAATAGAACACTGGTCTCAGCCTGACCCTGAGCTAGCCTTACCTGTCACTGGACATCTCAGGAGCAATTCTCCACCAGAGGTGGGAGAGCTCAAGTTCACTGCTACCCTGTCATCTCTTAGCCAGTAACATAAGGCAGTGGGGAGCCAGTCTGAGTGTCCCAGGAGCCCCCAGTAGTTTATCTACAATGTTTATTTGGGATTTTTCTTTCTCCCCCTGCCTCCCACCCTCTTTCCTTCCTCTTTACCTTCCTTTCTCTCTCTCTTTCTTATTAAGAAAATATTAGGATAACCCCATTAGGTGTTGCCACTATAGTACACACACCACCAAATCATCCACAGTCCATCACTCTAGTCTATTTGCTTCCTTCCTTCTTTATTCTTACCCCTTCCTTATCCTCTTCCCCTCAGGATGTGCTTCAGATCTTTAAACAGCTTTCAAGGACTAGCTTTTTTTTTGTTTGTTTAAAATTTATTTTTATTTATTTATACATATAAGAACTGGGGTATAGGCCAGAGGTGTGGGGGAGTGAGAGGATTCACCAGAGACAGAGTGGGGAGCAGAACAGGTGGATTTACTGAAATACACTGCTGAGGGGAGTAGCAGGTGAGACAGGAGAGGTCCGCTGAGCCATTTGTGGATCAGCTCCCTGGCCTGGGATTGAACTCAGGCTGCAGGGGTGATAGCGCTGAGACTTAACCCCTACACCACCAGGGAGGCCCTCAAAGATTAATTTTTAAGACTGTCTTTATCTGAATCTTAGTTTGATTTCTCTATATTCCACATGTTAGTGACACCATCCAGTAATTCCTTTTCTCCTCTTTACTTATTTCACTGGGCATCGTCCCTTCCAGCGCCATCCATGTTGTCACATGGCATGAGTTCATCTCTTTTTGATCACTAAGTAATATTTCATTGTGTATATTTTCAAAGATTGTCCTAAAAGGGGACGCTGAGCTGTGTCGAGGACCAAACCAGTCAAGTAGATCCACCTCCTGATCTACTTTTCTCAATGAACTCGTTGTGTAGCGTGGAGGCATGGCATGTCTCCCCAGCACTCTGTGCCCTGACTTGAGGTTCACCACTGGCTCTTGATAGTCAGTTTATACTGACTATCTTCTGGGTGTGTCCCTCACAGGGCCTGAGAGTTAGATGGGGCTGGTGCCGGCTACTATTGCTGAGTTTGAATTGTTCCACTTACTGTCTTTGCAAATAAGGATGAATCCTCTTGACTATGCTTTCTTCCAAACAGATTTTTCATCACCAACAACAGTGAAAATAGTAGGCTGAGGAGTTGGGGTATTTGTGGCCAACTCTCTGCGGTTGCCTGCTCTCACACATTAGCCATTCTTTGTGCCAGCAGCCAGCAGCTGAAGGAGTCTGAGAGTCTGAGAGGGACAATAGTCTGAAAGCTCCCTCCTTCCTTCAGAACCCACCTTTATGCTGTGGTGCATCCTTCACAATGATTTCCAGGGGATTAATTTAAAATGGTTTTCTTCTAGCCTGTCAGTCTCTGCAGTGGGGCCCTCTAACCTGGGTCTTCCTGATGTCAACCCAGATTCTCTCCTACTGACTTTGGCAAATGGGGAAAACACATTTAAACAAAATAGAAGACAATTTTTAAGGAGTTATAAAGATCTCTACCTGGTGACATAGACTAAAATCTCACTGGGTACAAACCTATCCTTCCTGGAGGAAAAACTATACCCCACTTGGCTCTCAAGCCACACATTTGCATATTGATGAGCTCCATGGACTTGTGTTGCTGGCTTGTGATATTAGAAACCATCAAGCTCAATTCAGTGCAGCCATTTGCCTCTTGAAAAGTTGTGGGGAAGGTGATTATTTAACATCTAGTGAGGCAGAAATACTCAATTTCCAAAGACAAGCCACACTTTGATTCACCCATTAGAGGTATCATTCAATTCATGCATTTCTTCATCCATTCCATCATTCACCCAAGAGTCGGGCAGTGTCAGTAACTGGAGATACTGGAGGGAAATAATACTAGTGTCAAACTCTGTTGCTATACACTTTTCTATACTGTTTATTCTTATTATCTGTGCCTCTGTCTTTCTAGTATTTACATAGAGTAGAACAGTAGAACAGGAATTATAAGGTCCTGTCTCTGCCTCTTATCTGGTACATGTCTTTAATCTCCCTACAAAGATTTATACACAGAAAAGGCAAACAGTAAACATTTGTGCTGGTTGTTCTACATGAGTTCTAGGTCATGGTGTTTCAAGGTCATGACAGTGTCAAGCCCTGAAAAGGTTGCAAATCAGTCTAGTTATCAGGTCCCCCTTTTTTAAAAAAGATGAGGATGCTGATATTTGGAGTATATAGATCAGTTTACCAACGTCACAAAGCTAGTTATTGGTGAGTGAGATCAGATCCCACTTGTCTTAATTGCCTTCTCACCACTCTTTCTACCATGTAAGTGTATGAGGAAAACTATATATCTAATCAAAAAAATACGAGACCACTTAGTCCAAAGGTTCTCAGTTTTGACTACATATGCAAGGTCGCCTGGAGGAGCATGTAAATCACCAAGACTCTTGTTCATCTCATAAATTATAATTTACTTGACTTGGAGCCTGGTCTGCATTTCTAAATTTTTAAAAGATGCCCTAGATGATTCCTATGTGTTCCTTTTAGTGAAAACTGAAATGTTTCCTTCATCTACATTCTTCCTGCAGGCCCATCCATCCATCCATCATCCCATTCTACGAATTTCCTTAGATATTAATCGAGTAGGAAAGATGAACATAGAACATCTCCAAAGTAGTCTCTATCTGTTAGGAACATTTTGCTGGGCAACCAGCATACTGAGTGCACTTTCCAAATCCCTTACCCAGTTACTAAGCATCACTAACAGGAGGATTAGCTGGAAAGCCCAGGAAGCTGAGAAGCCAGCCCCACGTTCCAGCCTTGCCACACACAGGAGCCACTGGAGAGCCCTGTCAGCGTCTGCTGGGACCACATTCATGTTCAGGGCCATCACAGGAGGCACTAGGGACCTGTTACCTTTATTTACTTTTAATTATAATTTTCCTTCGTGGCTCTGCCCTCCCGTGAGAACCACAGCACCCCGTTAATGGGATTATGTGGTGGGGATGCTGCTGTGTGTGTGTGCGACTCTTCCTGTCTCTGAATTTCACCCAGATAATTGATTTTGGTCTGTTCCCTGACACTTGCCTTTGCGGTACAGGGTGTTATTAGGGCCTTTGTTCCACTTTTGAGTGACAAAGCCTTTACAAGCCAGCCAAGCAAAAGCAATTGTTGCATCTCTCACTTTTCTTATTAACTAACAGAGAATTGCAGGCAGCTTGAAACCCGCTGAGAGAAATAATAACATAAGCGGCTGCTTGGGAGCAAAGTGGGTCTTTTCAACCACAACAGCCTGGTGAGATTAACAAGGGCCCCTCCTCTCATTCATCTGCTGGAGCCCAGCTGTCTGTCTTCTGTCTTCCCTCCCCTCTGTCTTTGCTCCAGTACATTCTGATCTGCTCTGGACATGACCCCCTCACCCCCACCCCAGGCAGCACCCAGGTCTGATTGAGCAGAGGTGCCTCTGATATTCTAAATGGCAGCAGGCATTGTCCCACATGGTCACTGGGCCAGCGTCTCCATTCTCGGGAATGGAATTACTCACCTCATGGTCAGTGTTTAGGATTAGCCATCTCCACTTTTACATATTTTTTTATTTAAAACATTTATGTTGAGCTACCATCCCACGCCAGGTAGATTCATTATCATTTCTCTGCTAGACAGGGAAAGGATCTGGGAGCCCTCGCTGGATTTTACAGGTCTTTAATACTGAACAAGGGGAATCAGCTGGCAGGGAGACGGCAACTTGAACTTCCATCCCCCAGAGTGATGCCACCCTTTTATCCCCTACTTTCTAGGCCCAGGTGTGTGGGCCTACACACACGCACACCTGTGCTGCCTGGGCCCAGGTGTCCATAATCGGGGGCGTGGGGGAGGTCGTGCAAGACCACAGGTACCAATCATAGAGGTTAGTGGCGGGAGGGTGTGAAAAAGCCTGCTTCACTTCATTTACCCTGCAATTGACTATGAAGGATTTTAAACATACAAAGAACCAGAAAGAGAGAAAGTGAATATTAGCATAGCTGGCACCCAGATCAACAAAAAGCATGTGACTCATCCAGGTGAGATCTCTGAGACTCTGCTCTGACCCACTCAGTTTTTTTCCTTCCCCACAGAGCTCTGTATTATTCCAAATGTGATGTCTATCATGACCAGGTTTTCATTTGTTCTACCACATATGACTATGTCACTAAACAATGTAAAATACTGCTGGCATGTTTTTAAACTTACAGGAATGTCATCACACCATGTGTTTCCAACAATGTGAACATCTTGGATGTGACATTCTTCCTCTTGATACGTGAGCTGAAGTCCCTTAATTTTTTACCATTGAGCATTGTTTTTTGTGATAAATCACAAAAATGCACTTGCCTGTTTGCTGGAGGATGTTTGGTTGTTTCCATACATTCGGTCATTACAAATGTTGCTGTTATCAAGTGCAGGTTCACATCTTATGCACACACACAAGCCTTTTTGTCAGCATAAGACTCAATGTAGGACTTCTGTGTTGTAAGATCTGCACATTTTCAGCTCTAGTAGGTAATGCCAAGACATCTCCAAAGGGATTTTCCTCCTAATAGTGTAAGAAGATGAAAAGTAAGAATTATTGATTTCATTTTACATGTGAGCACAGAGAAATGATTTCTCCCTTTGTTTGGCCAACAAGTCAATAACATTGAGAAAAGGAAAACCACTTCCCCCAAGTTTCCATTCTTGCTCTCCACCCTCCAGGGTATACCTTAGTTGAACAGAGGTATCACCTTCCTCCTAATGGAACTCAAACCTCATCCCTGCTCCTGTTTCCCTTGGTGATTTTCTTGATAGTCAGAACCACGCCAGGCAGGCTCCTAACTCACAGACATACTCTTTCTTGTGGTCCAACCTGTTCTGGAAAGGATGCTCTGTTCAGCTGTCAGAGCTCTGAGCCTGTTAGCACTTTCTCCTATTTCCATGTCAGCTTCAGTCAGGGGGACACACTGGCAAAAATTGGGTTTTGCAGTTAGAGTCTGTCTGGAGTGTGGATTCTGACCCTCACTAATTTTGTGATCACAGTCAAATACTTAACTTCCCAGGCTCTGCTTCCTCATCTGCAAAATGAGAATGATCACACTAACCTTGCAGAGAAGTTGTGAGGATTAGGAAGGCAAAGCAAGGCAAAAATCATGATGCTGGGCACTTGGTGATTGCCCAGTGATGGAAAATATAGCTGTAAAAAGTGTGTTGTTGGTTGAAACTGGAGAGGATAAGTCAGAAGGAGATGGTCCCACTTAAATGTGAAATACGGAGAAAGATAACAAGGGGTCAGTCAGAACTAAACCAATAACAAACCCTTCACATCTGACCACAAGACTGAGGCAACCAGAGTGGAGAGATGGTGGGGTAGGCCTGTGGGAGGGGAGAGATGCAGTGCAACATGGTGGAGGATTATGGGGGCACTGGTGGTAGGCAGGATGTGAAAGTCTGCATTTGTAGAGATTTGAACCTATAACCCCTGGAGCAGATACAAAGATGTAAACCTACTCACCCTCAATAAGCAGAATTTGGAAAGAAAAAAAAATGCATATTGTGCCCTGCAGATCCAGTGTAAGGCAAACCGAATGCCTGAAGGAGGGCTCCTGGGGGAGGGGGGGTTCCCTGCCTCCCTTCCTCCAGAATCCAGTCCCCAGCTGGAACACAATGGGGATTCTGTCTTCTTGGATTGATCCACATAGGGAAGATGTGGATTTCAGATAACTTTCTTATACTCGCCCAGTTCTTACCCTAAGGGTATTAGTGGAAACACTTTTCCTATGGACAAAAGTCTCAGCTTTGTGCATATGAGACTTCTGCCTTGACCCTCTTCCTCACCTTCATGCAATTGCACAAGCGGCCCCCAACTTACAACAGTTCAACTTAATGATTTTTTTTCTTTTTCACTTTACAATGATGTGAAAGGGACATGCAGTAGTAGTAGAAATCCTACCTGGGATTTTGAATTTGCATCTTATCCCAGGCTGGCAATACGTGGTTCCTTACTCTTGGGAGACCGGGCAGCAACAGCAACCCACAGTTCCAGTTTGTCACAGTCATCACAAGGGGAGACAACTGATACTCTGCCCTGTGCAGTGTTGCCAGAGATTTGTGATATTGTGCTCTGCATTTTCGCATCCTATCAAGTCTACAAACTGCCCATCTGTGCCTGAGACACTCAACACTTAAAATACAAAGTAGTTTTGTGTTAGATGATTTTGCCCAACAGAAGGCTAATGTCAGTGTTCTGAGCACATTAAAGGTAAGCTTGGCTATGGTGTTTGGTAGGTTAGGTGCAACGAAAGATTTTTGACTCAGGACATTTGCAATTAATATGGATTTATTGGGACATTACCCCATTGTGAGTCAAGGAGTATCTACACTTTGAGGGGAGGTGGAAAAGCAATGATGCCCCTGACTCAATAAATTCAGGAATGTCAAGATGACCTTCCAGATTCTTTGAAGGGTGGGCGAAGTGCAGGGTCAGAATCCTCTGTATGATCTAGGGTACGAAGCTGGTATTTTTATGGTGCTTTCTTCTTCACAATTCTCACTGTTTTCTCATGCAGTTGGCACCCCATTTAATTATCCCTTCTGTCTTTGTTTCTGTCTTCAGCAACTTCTCACCCTCTCCTGTCGTCTTCCTTGTCCTCTCAGCCTTCTTTCAGCTCCACAACTCACCAGAGTCTCATGCAGCCCTCTTGAATGACTGATTACTGGAAGGAATAGAATTGTTAAGAAACAACAATGTTTTCTGAGCACCAAGTGTAAAATGTACAATAATAAAGCAGAATGGCACTAAATGAATTATGGTTTAAAAAAAACAAATTACCAACCTGTCAAATACTATTAACGCCTGAATCAGTAGGAAGAATAAGAATGTGTGTACAGAGGGAGCTTTTCTTCTTTTGTAAAGCAAATATCAGCCCCTCATAACAGCTGGTTTCAGTGTCTTGAATGAGTAACTGATAAAGAGAACGAAAGAAGGAAACTCTCCAATGAATCGTTTTTCATGGTGTCAATACAATGTGCTACTTTTGAGTGTTCAGATCTGTTCCTACATGAGTGAAGGGCTCCCTGCCTTTCCACTAGCTTAATGATAGCTTATTCCATTGGATAGGGCAGATGGGTAGGGGGAATTATGAAAAATAAAGAGGGGACAGAGGTAGATTTTCAGCATTCATGGACTGATTTGTTTTTTAAAGAGGTAGGTTAAAAAGAAAATGCAAGAGAACATACTCTCTTCTCTGAATAGTCTGAAAGGCAGTATCCATTTGGGTAGAGAATAATAGCTCTTTCTATTCTTTCTTTGTTAATGTTGAAAGGGAGGAGACGTGTGAACTGGATCTTTAATCCAGTAGGATTCTGCTTTCATAGAGATAAGTCTAAGATAGTATTAGGAGTGGGAAAGGAAATTATTTTATGTGGGAGGTGAGATACTGTAATGGTGACAATCACAGGGATCGCCGAGACTAGGCATGTTCCTCATTGACTCAGAGTATTGTTTTCCCTTCCAACATTAGAAAAGAGAAAACTTGGCCCCTGAAAGTGAACAGAGTCCAGCGTCTCACCCTGTAGTCATTCACAACTTCTTTGAATTAATCTAAATCTCTTGGTTTTGTCCTTTAAAGGAAGATTAAATGGCTTAGGCCACTGAGTTGAGTGTGAAATTAAAAGCGAGAGAAATTAGAAGTGGGAGAAACTATATTGTAAACAGATTTAGCTCATTTGGCCCCCAGGAGATACCCATTATCTTGGCCAAATGAAGGAATTGGCTATGAACCACGTGGATGACCTGTGATGAGAATTCTACTGAACAAAGTCTAGTTTTTGTTCTCTGTTAACTATAGGTAATACTTTTACTCAACCTTAATATAATAGACCATGGACTATAAAAGTGCCTCAGAAATCTTGAGAAAAATTAAAATGTAGAAATAAGAGATTACTTTAATATCATCATTGCTTAATTGAAAAGAACATATTCCTATCCTATTCATATATTTGTGACATTTTTATATCTTCTTGAGAGCACCATGATGTAGATTGCTTAAAATGAAAACAAACAAGATCTTTGAGTTAGGGGAGTAATAGTAGTCAAATTGTTTCTACAGAAACTAAATGGATTTCAATGGCTAATCCCAAACCAAAGAGGTTGTTACCTTGACCTTTGTATACATTTAAAGGTCCAAATATGAGAATGGAAGTCAGGAAACTTGAGAGGGAGTGGGAGACTTTCCCGGTTTTGTTTGTTCTCTGTGCAATTCAAGGCTGTGTATAATTACAGTGTTAGTTGCATTTGAGCTCTCTGTTTTCCCCTGGGTTACACACATCTAAGGGAGGAGGGAGGATAAGAGGATAAAGAGAATTGAAAAGAATTCTCAAAAGGCTTGTGGAGCAGATCAGCTGAGGAGTGAGTTATAAATGAATCTAAGGAAGAGACATTTCATTTCCTTTCACATAAGCTAGAGGCTGAACAGAAGAACTTTACTTACCAGGAACAGCAGATTTTAAGAACTCCTTAGTGTAGGTAAAAATAATTCAAGCCATTTGGTAATTGGTAATAATTATCCCTGACATTTGTTCAATATATTGTAGTCCATCTTCCCTATAATTTCTACATAGTTCAGTTTCACAAATACTTGTTGAGTGCTCACTAGATTCCAGATTAGTTCTAGTTTTGGAAACACAAGACTCAAAAATGTCATAGCCTCCACTCTCAAGGGTATGACATAGTGTGAGATAGACACCTACGATTAATGAATTGACATGGTGATGTGACTAATTTTGTAACTGTGGATAGCACAAATCAGTAGAACATAGAGTGAACAATTACTTCTGCCTGGACTTGCATTTAAAACAACCCAGAACATGTATTTGTGCAAGTACTTATTCATTCATTCATTCAAATTGCAAATATTTTTTTTTGCTTGCCTACACCATCAGGGATACTACAAAGGATGACAAGAATAATACCCAATTATAAACGGAAACAACTTGAATAATTAATGAGCCTCATTTAAGGCTGTGATCTTCCTCAAGGATGCTATTCATATGATCAAGGAACTAGGGGATTAGTAGGACTTAACAAGTAAAAGAGGGAGAAAGCATTCCAGGAGAAGGAAGGGCATCCGTAAAGTTCTATTATCAGAGGAACACAAGTTACAGGAGGAGAAGGCCAGTGTATAGCAAGGAGCAATAGTATTTGTGTACTGATTAGCTAGAGCTGCTGCAATAAGTACCACAAACTGGGTAACTGAAAACAACAAAAATGCTTTGTCTCACAATTCTGGGACTACAAGTCTGAGGTCACAGTGTCAACAGGGTTGGCTCCTTCTAAGGTCTGTGAGATTCTTCTCACCTAGTTTCGGGTGGTTTGCTGGTCATCTTTATTTTTCTGTGGTTGTAGAGACATCGTACCTGTCTCCACCTGCATTTTCATGTGATATTCTCTCTGTGGTACACCTATATCTATACCCCATTTATAAGTACACCAATAATATTGAATTAGAGGGCCATCATACTCCTGTATGACCTCTTCCTAACCTAACTAATCGTATCAGCAGCAACCCTATTTCCTACATTCCCATTGTGAATTATTGGAAAATAGGACTTTCGTATAGGAATTTGAGTGCTGGAGCACGGTCCATCCTATAACATGTAAGATGGGGCTGGAAAAGAAGCTAGCTCTTTTTGCCTTTGATTCTGTTCAGGATTGACAGGTCATCTCAGGGGCTTGATTCTTTACCCTAAAATTTGAGCAGAGGGCCATGATCAGATTTAAATTTCCAAACGTTTCTCCTGACTCTTCTTACCTGTGAGAAAATAGCACTGTATTATATACTTGAAAATTGCTAAGAGAGTGTATCTTAAATATCCTTACACAGTAATGAAATGGTCATTGTGTGGTGTGATGGAAGTGTTAACTAATACTATGATGGGATTTTAACTATCATTGTAGTGGAAGTTGATTTGCAATATATGTGTGTGAGATCAACACCTTGTGTACCGATGATATACATCAGTTATATGTCAATAAATTTGGAAAAAAGAAAAATGAAAGACAGTCTCTACCCAAAGAGTTGGTTACACACTAAACTGTAACTCTTAACTACTCATCTAGCTTAGAGAAATCAGGTGGAAATCCCAATAAGGCCAATTAATGAAGCCTCAAGCCCATGCAACTTAATGCCTAGTTGGTCTTAGTGCCTTAAGAACCAAGGCTTAATTGTTTCTTCTATCTGAGCCTCCATGGGTGGCAACTCATCATTTCATTTGATGCTGTGAACACATTTTCTAATCTGATGAAGTCCTCAGTAAGCCTCAACCCCTCAATCTCATCCATCCCCATTCCCTCATGGTCCAGGATACGTCATGTGCAAGTCTTTGGGGGCAGTTGTGAACTCAAAGGAATAGTCTGTGTGACCTCCTCCACCATAACCCTCCCTTCCAATTTCTCCTTAGTGCTCATTTCCCCACTTTAAGAAAGAATACAAGTCAGGTCAATAGACTTAGTAGCTCAACAGCCTATTAAATGATGACAACCGCAAGACTTACTTTATTATTACAGAGACGTCAATTTCATGAGAAATTTTTTCAGGAAACCTGTTCCACTTGAGAAAGGAGAATAACTCAAAAGGCATTGCCTTGCCTCTCCCTTTTCTTATCCCTCACAAATAGTACTCTCTTCAAAATTATTCCTTTATAGCTTCCTGTATTAGATGAGGGCATAGGTATTGCAGAGCAGAAAACTTATAGTCAAATGTTTGAGGCAGTAATTGGTTCCACAACAGCCATTTCTCTAAGCTGAGAATGTGGGGTAAGCAGCTATTTCTCTGAGCTGAGAATGTGGGATAAATTCAGAAAAAAAAATTGGAGAAGATCTACTTAGGACTTTTCCCAATATTATTACATGGGTAAGCTTGCAGGAAGCTGAGGATGGGAGTAAGTTGCAAAACAAGCTGAGCAGAGAAACAGAGGAGGATTTCCAAGCATTATTGTGAGATTCACTACAGGTTAGTGGTGATGTATTTGTACAGGAACCATCCTCCCCACTGCCTAACATTCTCCAGTCATGTTTGGCTGTTCATAAGCAAATATGGATAAAACATGTATTTAAATTACCACCCAGTTCAAAATTCAAGAAAGGTGCAAAAGAAGCATGGGGGAAAAAGGCAGATCTATTGAGATATTGGCAAGATCACAATCAATAAGCAGGGATATGAAAGTTAAACAATTCAGGATAAAATATCAAAAGAGAGAATGTAGACTTTAGGGGAAAAACACTAGAGGACTCTCAATACAATATTGATACCTTGGTGAATTTTGAAGAATGTTTTTGGTGGGAGTCATTGAAAAAGAAAACTGGTTAGAGTATATTATGGCTAAAGAGAAGAAGCTAAAGTTGTTCATTTAAAAAGTACATCAGTTATAGGTTTTGACAGCGCCTGTGATCTCAATGGGAGTAGATCTTGTAGGTGGAGTAAGGAAAATTATTGATTACTGATTATCAGTAGGTAAGGAACGAGGAAGTTAATATTTTGCATAAGTGATGCAAGTCCCAAAGGCTTTGATGGATAAGGAAAGCAAAAAGGAAGCTAGTAAGATGGCAATAAGGAGCGATGAATGTGGAACTGACAAATGTCATGAGCCTCAAAGAAATTATTTTAAGAGGATGTGAAAGAGTAATTTTACACAAGGGACAATGATGTTTAGGAAGGACACCTCCATACCTGTAGACTCTGAAGCATGTGTCAGTTTGAAGGGATGTAAAGCTAGTTTGCAAAGATAGCAGTATCCTCAGTAGATATCCAGGTTAATACAGTTTGCACACTTACCTTGGTTAAGGAACTAGCTAACTCAATATTTTTTTTTAAAGATTTATTTAAGAAAAGCAAATGGCCAACAGATACATGAAAAAATGCTCAACATCACTTATAATCAAGGAAATGCAAATCAAAACAACTATGAGATACCACCTCACACCTGTGAGGATGGCACACATTAAAAATGCAGGCAATAACAAATGCTGGAAAGGATGTGGAGAAAAAGGAACCCTTCTACACTGCTGGTGGGAATGTGAAC
>PVIJ01000936.1:0-234632 GCA_004024925.1 Scalopus aquaticus | reverse complement strand
AACTCTACACGACATACATCTCAGCAAAATCTTGAAAGACACATCCCTCAAAGCGAAGGAAGTGAAAGACAATATAAACAGATGGGATTATATCAAAATAAAAAGCTTCTGTACAGCAAAAGAGACATTAACCAAAACTAACAGACACCCTACCAACTGGGAAAAGATCTTTGCACACAATACATCTGATAAAGGACTGGTAACAAAAATTTACAAGGAACTCACACAACAAAAAAAAAGCCAATAACCCAATCAAAAAATGGGCAGAAGAGCTCAAAAGGCACTTCTCCGAAGAAGAAAAGCAAATAGCCAACAGATACATGAAAAAATGCTCAACATCACTTATAATCAAGGAAATGCAAATCAAAACCGACTGATAAATTTTGAGGATCTCTTTGAAAGACTTTGTTCCCTCTACTTTAATCAATAATAGGTTACCAAACATGCTTTTAGACAATGTGGAACTTTTTCTATATCTTTTATAGACATCTCAGTTCTTGGCAACTTTTTGCCAAAGTTCAATTTATTCTTGTTTCTGTCTTTTGGGAGGTTGTCATGATGAGCAAGATTCTGTGCTGACACCTGCAGCTTAATGGGTTTTCCATTTTAAAAAAGTTCTATGATTTAAAAGATAACACAGAGATGGGCCCTCACTGTGAGGTCCGCTCCTCTGTAGCATCATTTCTTCCATCTCTAGAAGCTCAGGCTTCCTGAAGGGAAGCTCTTCCAAGTTTGTGGCTAGCTAGCAGGTAATCTTTTCCTGTCTCCTGAGTGACTAGCTCAAGGGGAAAAAATGCCATCCAGCTTGTCCAAACACAACTGACACGGAAAAAATATATATCAGCTCAAATCTAGTCCTCTTCATGTTTCTCTCCTGTGGAGATTGGTATAATGGAGACATTGGAAATGCAATGTCCCCTTGTAAAAGAGTTAATAATCCCAGACAAAATTGTGTATTTACGGAGACCTGTTTTTCACTCTCAAGTGGGATTTTGGCAAATCCATCATTTTATGGAATGTACTATTTTTCTCCTTCTAGTTAAAAATCAGTATTATTCTGCTTGTTTACAGCATTTATAAGTATTCCATTTCCTCTGAATTTAGATTTCATTTTTTTTCCAACAAATATTTGCTGAGCAACTGTATCTTGTACTTGAAATTGACAAATATTTGAATGATTTCTTTCTGAACTTAAAAACTGAAAAGAAAAACATGTTAAGTGCTGTTTTGGTATAGATATTCTCATAGATAAGTGGATAGACTTAGCCCTGGGCATACTTGCGTTTAATTGTTACATATGGAATTAAATGTAATAGGAGCAGAACACAATAAACATTTCCTTCATTCACTATATCCTGTGGGAGTCAGTGATAAGCAATTGTGATAAGTATGAATGCATCCTATGTTGCTTCTGAAGAGGGCTTGAAAACCTTTGAGAGCCCTCCTATGTGCTAGGGAATCTGTTAGGCATTTTGTCTATGTTCAGTGTAATTTATTTATGTCATTTACCTGCATCATCCTATTCTACGTAGGGCAGATATGATTAACTCCATTTTGGAGACATTGTTCTGGGTCACACAGCAATTGATAGAGCCAGTATTTAAACTGTGTTTGGAGGACTCTTTTTATAATCCCTTTTTATTAGTACAGAAAGAAGGAAGTCAATAATGAATACAACACATGGAAATTTCTGGAGGTGAGGGAAATGTCTAGATTGTAGTGATGGTTTCCATGAGCATACACACATGTCCAAACTCAACAAAGTGTAGGCTTTAGATACGTGCAGTTATATATTAAGTCTACCTCAATAAAGCTGTGTAAAAATATACGCACAGACACAGGAGACATTTTATTACAAAACTAGACAAAATAAGTTAAGCTTGTACAAGAAAAAGATGTGATCATGGGAGTGCCTACAATACATCTGGCACAGTAACACTTAGTTAATGTTAGTTTTGAACTGTGGTTTCTGTCTATATCGCTCATCGTTTAAGGAAACCAGATGCCCCACACGTGTAACACAGAATGAAATGTCAGGAGAGGAGTGCCAGACAGTTTTAAATAAGGAGCTGTGGGGATTAAATCTGGGGCTGTTTGTTCACCTATTTGAGAAAGTGTGTTATTGGAAACTTTAAACAATTTTAGATAAAATTAAATTGCCTGGGAAGCCTGAGACACCAGATAGAAAAACTTACCAATAACCATTATATACTCTTTCCAGAAAGTGTTTGATTTAAATGTGATTATTCTATTAACTTTTAAATTTTACCGAGCATGAACCAAAAGCCTGTGAGCATCAGAAAACTTCCAGTCATCAATGTTAATAAAACCCTTATTTTTCATACCTTGTGACGTTTAGGTTAGGGTTGCTAGTGCCTCGCCAAGTTATTTTAACACACTAATTTTATTTTATGAGGTTAATAAGATAAATTTTACTGTGGAAAATATGCATACTAAGTATGTTTGAAAACTGAGGCAAGGTCTCAGTTCAGAGTACTGTTTCTCCTGTCTTAAAGGTTATATTTCAAATATGATGGGTAGAAGTTTTTGCAGTTAGTAGTATGTAACAGGTACGAGAAGGAGTGAATGGTATTCCAGACCATCCGTGACATCCCTTTACTGCATGTAGAAAGTGGCATATGTCAGAGAGCTTTGTCATAACACAGTTACCGTGAGCAGTTTCCATCCCGTTATGGTCACTCAAAATTTGTTTATCCACCTTCCGATTTACTCAGGTGTTTAAATTTCAAACTTGTCTTTATCATTCATTTTTGGATTAGTGGATATAGCCAGTGGGCACATTTATTATAGTAAAAATAATAGCAAAGAAAACAAAAATGATAATATAGAACCGTATACTAAGAGTTATATTTAAGTCACAGACTACCCTGTTAAGTTACTCAATGCAGTATTACTGAGTTATTTTTTGAAAATACCCTATTGAATCTTGAGAATATTGAAATGTGTGTGCGTGCATGAGTGGTGTGTGAACATTTAAAAAGTTGGGACAGGATCAATTTATAAGAATAAGTTCTAGTAGTTGTCTCCTTTTTCTTTACAGTTTTTTTTATTTTTTGAAAGAAATTGAAAAAAAAAAAAAACAACAACAACAAAACAGCCCAAACTGGTTTATTGTAGTTTGTGTTAGTTTTGACTGGCTTACATTTTGACTAAGGCAGTATGACTTTATTTTTAATGTCTTTTTAAAATAAAATTAATAATATGGCTCTTAGAGCTTAGTTTTTTTTTTGTTTGTTTTGCTGGTCATTTTGAACGTGGTATTAAGTAGGAATGAAGAAGGACTTATTTATCATAGCAGAAGCATTTGACTTCCCAAGAGTGATTGTATCAATTTCTACTTATTTTCTGCAAGTTCTTTCTTTATTTACTTTGGTTATGTTTCTGAGCTCTCTCTGGTCATATCATAATCTGGGAGTAATTATGTAGTAAGGACTGAGGAAACAGTAATAACAAAATGAAATGTTCTTTATATAATGCTGAATATCCTGTGCTTTATATTTTATGTGTTCTTTGTTGATGAAGTCATTTGTATAAAAAGCCAAGATTTACAATCTATCATCTTACGATTTGAATTGCTCTTGTAATTCAATTAAGGGGAAGGGTTCTGTGTTATCTTCATAATGTCTCATCATGTGACACACATCAGATTTTCTTCTTGGTTAGCTGTGGCCATTATGCTGGTGTGTTTTTCTAAGGATTTTTTCTATATAAGCAATGCGAGATGAAAAATTAAAGTTATTCTTGTATTACTCAGTTTTGCAAATACTTTATCATTTCCCATAGGAAAAATGTTTCTTATTCCACTTAAGAACAAAAATTTACTAATGGTTAATGTGTGCTGTGATCATGTGAAACTCAGGAATTGAAATTTGCCAGTGATATTTTTGGATTTTCACTCCTGTTCCTTTTTGGGTGATGGGGGTGGAAGGTACCCTATAGTAAACTAATACAGGAACTGGCAAGTGATGCACATATTAGGTAACCTGTTTAAGACTAGGGAGTCAGCATCTGCCTTGTAATTATGTAAAAAGATGACTGGGATCTGAAATTTCATTTATAAGTTTGAAATCGGCGGTATTTGATTTTATTAGCAAATGGTTATGAGGTCAAACAGCACACACTTTACTTGATCCTGTATAGTGAATTCGCAAATAATCAGCATAGATAAATGGGATATCCCCTTCCCTACTTTAAAAGAATTTTCAAAAGGTTTGTAAATATTTCTTACGGATCCATTTATCTTCTTCAGTTCCAAAAGAACTGTTATAGGGTTACAGAAAAAGATGATAAATGAGCCCAAGGAGAATGGGCTTAAATTGTCCCACTCTAAGGTTGTATTATTATTTAACATATATGCACTGTCTTTGAACACATTAATATTAACTGATTAGATACTAGAGTTGTTTTTTTTTTAATGCCAGAATTTTGAAATGAGCTTAAGTCAGTCATGGAAATAGTAAAAGCTATTCTGGCTTTTATTTACCCACAGTTAGAGCCATATGAAAATTCAATATTACAAGAAAGAAAAATAGCTGGAAGCCATTCCTTTTCAAAGGAATGGCCTGGGCTTCAGCAGCTTAGTTCCCAGTCAGCTCTGAGGACCTAGTAACTGGTCTGTAATTATATACAAACCTAGTTAACAAAGAAAGTGACAGCAAAACCCATCTGCTCTTAGTTATCCTTTACACAATACAAGTTAAAACCTGGAATGAACCATAGAGTATTTTAATTAATTAAACCAAACCGATGGTTATCTAGAAACCGTTTTATTATGTCCTTTACTGAACTTCTAAGTGGAGTGTTTATGTTCACTTTAAGGTGAATATAATGCAATGTATGCTAATTTAAGACCTTATAGAAACTCCGCATCATTATTCAAAATGATAAAGCTTATTACATGCATTGTATGACTCCAGACGTGGAGATTCAGAAGATGCAGAAGTCTGTATTTGTTGTCTGCTGACCTCAGTTTCTTACAGAAACAATGTAAATAAAAATACACCTGAATAACCTAATACGTTGGTTGTTTTTAATTTCCTTATTTTATACCTACATATACAATCACAGTATGAGATGTAATTTTATTGTGCTTATAAGAAGGAATATTTTCCATATGCCTACATGGTGTTCTTGATTTTAATTTTTCTGCTCTGTAGTTTCCCAACTAATTTGCTGTAGTTTATCTAAATATCCTATTGAAGGCATTTGTTTAGCACAAATTTTTATAACTAACATTTCAATAGTGAAATTAGTGCATATAGTCGTTTATAATTTAGGATTTTCTTAAAGGATAATTTTCAATTGGAAAAATTAGTGGATGAAAGGATATTTACTTTTAGGAGATCAGGGTGTAGAAGGAAAGAAGAGAGCAAAACAATGTTTTATGGGCCTTCCTGGTGGCTCAGCGGTTGAGCGCTGTGCTGTGGAGCTGTGGACAGTGCGCCATGCGAGTTTGTCGCCCAGGTGGGGAGAATCCCACATGGCGCGGCAGACCTCTCCTGCCTCGCCCGCTGCTCCCCTCAGCAGTGTATTTCTGATCTGCCTGTTCCGCTCCCTGCTCTGTCTCTGGTGAACCCTCTCGCCGCCCCACGCCTCTGGCCTGTACCCCAGCTTGTATGTATAAATAAATAAATCTTTAAAAAAAAATGTTTTATAGCTTGACACTAGATGTCTACAGTTCCTATAGCCTCACAAATTCTAGAATTCACCGATTATAGAATATCAACGGAAGTTTTGGGCAGGGAGTAATATTATCAGGCAATGATTTCTGCAGAGACTGAAGGCAGGGGAGCCCCTCTGGGAGCCTGTTAAAACAGCTCAGGTGTGCAGTAAGGATGTTCTGGGCCCAGGCAAATGTGAAGATGGGAAGAAACAGGGCGATCTACTCTTCACTCAGCATGTATCCTGAATTTTTAGGGGGAAAAATGAAAGGGGATTTTACTCTACTGTGTTTGAATCACATGAATAGGAAAAAATATCCAGAACATAAATTATCAGATAAATAAGGGATAGAGCACTGTAGATTTAAGTTAAAAGGAAGATATTGTATTGACTAAATCTTAACCAAAAGAAAGTTGAAGATGGTGAAAGATTATTGATAGGAAGAAAGACAAGATGGTTCTCTCAAGGTGAGGTTAGATGAATCCTAATTTTGGGGGGCAATGAACAAATGAATAATTGTTACCTTAATGGATATTTTAGTGTAGCAGGGTGTGGTTCATTCATTCATCTATCCATTGGTGACTTGCAGTGTATAAAGTTGAGTCATATTTTACTTAATGTAAAAATCATTGTATTCTAATACACACAAAAAATGTAAACCAGTGCTAACTCAAAATAAAAATCACTATATTTAATCTTGCTTCAAAGATTTGAAATAGATGCACATCAAATTTAACTAGAATATTTAATGAAAATAATTCAATTTTATATTTAAATAAAAGATTCTGACTTGGAAGTCTTTCATAGGGATCTGAACTACTGTGAAATTATTTCTACTTTCTTTACATATTTACTGGTTAAATCTGATGTATGGATAATACTGATTAGATGTGTAAGTAAAAAAATCTGGAATATTTGTTCGGCAATAACTATTTCTTTATTCCCCAAACCAAATATTTTTCTACTTTAAAATGTAAATTCAAACTTCTGTCTTGGAAAAAGATGGGGGACCATTTATACCCTTTTGGAAAAAGTATTTTGATTTTATATAAAAAGAAAACTTATAGTAAGCCTAAATGATTGTCATTTTCCTAGAAGCCAGCAGCCTCAGTCTCCCCTTGGGAGAAATGCAAATTCCTTAACTACATTCCAGATTTACGATTCAGATGTTCAGACATGGGACCCAGGAATCTGGGTTTCAGCAAACTCTTCCGTGGGTCCCTAAGCATGCTGAGGTGAGAAAGCTACTAATTTAGAATGACTTTTTTTAAAAAAAATTCTTTTTAAATCTTTTTTTAAATTGATGTTAACTAAACTTAATTATGGCCAACTGATACTTAATCTCCTAAACTTTATGCATCGCAAGTTTAGAACCTAATCTCTGATACATAATGAATAGTGTGTTGATTTTGTTTATTGCTGCATAGTTTATAATTTCCTTTATACAATTTGTTCCCATACCAGAAGCTTAGTTTAATATTTTTTAAATACCTAACTAAAATATGCTTGCTTTCATTAATGCTTTAAATATGTATTGTCTCTATACTAACAATCTCAACTATAATTCATGTAATCATTAGGCCATAGTTTATTTTTAACCTTCAGTGAATTTTGTTAAAGATAATTAATGGTACTTATGATATTGGCAACACATGAGCCCACATCATTTCAACACTGAGCAAGAGACAACTTTAATTTGTAAACAAGTCTAGGCAATATTCCTTTTCTTGCATTTTGTTTTTCAGTTCTTTTGATGTGACTTTAAAAAACTTGCAACGTTCCCATTTTATCATCTTTCTTTTTCCCTCTCAGTTACTGGATATGCTGAAATATTTGAGCAAGTGAGAATAAGAGTCAGAAATCTGCCTTTTAGTTATCCCTTCTCAGTCTCTACAAATATTGCCATAAACCCCAGAGGCTAACCAGTGGTTAACACTTAGTCCTATACTGTGATAGAATGCCTTTTTACTTATTAGAAAAAAACACCAAAACTTCAGTATTAATATTTAAACCTTATCTGTCTGCCTGCCTGCACACCTAGCTACCCCCTACCTACCTACCCACCACCTATCTACCTACTTACCTACCTACCTATTTTTCTACACCTTTTAGCTACAATTAGGGGAACTCATACAAATGATTTTGCTTTGGAGAACAACATTCATGATCATTATATAAAAATAAGATAAATATATTGCATAATAATTAAACTAAATCGCCCAGTCTGGGAACATAATTTACTTATCAGGAGAAGTAAAGCAGGCCTTAGTTGGTTCATCGTTAGGATCATGTTACTGTCTAAGCAGACATGTAAAACTTCCAACATTATAGTTAATAATCTTTCACCTTCCCGACTTTGGCTTTTCTCAACGTTCTTACACTATCAACATTCTTCTTCCTGGAAGCCATTCTTAATTGTATGAGAGACTCCATCGTACACTGTCATACTGCACCATATTGGTACCTCCTTCTCACTACAAAATCCTCCTTGGTCTCTGTTCGATTGTTACCTTAGCAAAGAGGCCTTCCTTGACCACGCCAGGTAAGATAGTTCCTTCTGCTTTTGTGCCTGATTATTACCTCAATTTTTCTTCAAAGCATTTATCATCAGGAGAAATGAGTACTTTCCACAGGCAAGGGATTTTTGTTTATTGGGTTGTTTTAAATCTGTGCCTAGGAACCAAACAGTTCCTGACACCGGAAATTATCTGGGATTAATTTTCTTTCTCCCTCCTCTGGAGTTTAAGTTCCTTTAGAGCAGCACCTCTGTAGATTTTGTTGTGTCTCCAGAGCTGAATACAGTGCTAGGCAAACGTAAACAATCGATACTATTGGCAGATGAGTATATATGGTGTTGGAAACATAGTGGGTTAATGTTCCTTATTTGCTTCTTATCAGTCATCATATTAAAATCTGACATTAGTACGTCTATGTTAGCTATCTTCATTGTCCTTGAGGATGTTTATTTTAAAAAATTTAAAAAGGAGTATGGTTTTTATGATGCGCTAAATCTGAAAAATTGTTTTCAGTTTCTAGTATGAATTTCATTTGAACTTTTAATATGTTTTAAAGCATCGGTATACTGTGATTTAATTATAGGTATCATAAAGAGTTGAGCTGTAACAGTAGTCTGCTAAGTATAACCACCCACTTCCTGACTATTATTCTCCAGATGTACTGGTACTTTCAGCAAACAAATCCAAGAAAGTAAACCTCGCTGGAGAACTCTCATGATAGGCTGGTGCAAGTTGCTGGAAATGACTTAGGGATGCTAACTTTTTTACACGAAGAAATGTGATTAAGATATGTTAAATGGAAATCTATACAAAACCAGTGAAATTGTTAAAATATTCAAATATGCCATATTGTAACAAGAAAACACTGCAATGCACTGAAATCAGCAGTAGAACAGCTGTGTTTTAAAGGACAGTACTTTGAATGTCACTTGACAATTTGCTTTCAATTAGAAGTAATTTACAGGAAGATGCCCACAAGCTAATCTTTACAGGATAATTAAGTTCCATTTTCTTTACTTTTAATTAAAAAGCAGAAAAGATTTAGCTGATCCATAAAAAATGTTCTGTTTAAACATTCATCAGACTTTCACACTCTTTTTTTGTTATTTGTTGTAGCAGATGTTATCAAAAGTGCAGTCTGCTCTGTTTTAAACCCTGAATATTTGGAAAGTGAAATATGAGTTGCAATAGGCATGTTCTGGTGAGGTATGATCATTTAACATCTGTATGTTCAAAGAGGATAAAACAGATATTACTATTCCATTCCTTAATTGTGTTCTGTCTGATGCATTTAATTGTACTATAAAACCACATTCATTAAAATGAGCAGTGTAACTTTTGAATTGTGAGCATTATATATGGTAGGGTGAGACTTAAAACTTCAGATGTTTTAAAGTGCCTGTAGATTTAGATGCATCATGTTATTTTCTTGCAATTTTGATAATATAATGATTGGCACTGCACTTAGTCATGAGTATTTACTCATTGAAAAGTTGGGGACTTAAAATGGTTTTCTAAAGTCATCTAAAACTTTATTCTTTCTTTTATAGTTTTGCCATCATCACTGTTTTGATTTGGCAAAATAAAATATGTTGCAAGGACATTTGGAGCTTGGGTTTTGTAAATCACTCTTGGCCAGTGCTACTTTCTATAAAGAAGGGAAAAAAAACAGCAGCAAAACTGATGAGGGCTGACTGGGTAGAGATTTGTCATGCTTACTTTCCTATTGTACTGTGCTAAGGAGTTTTGCATGGAAAATTCTTCAGACCAGAATTCTAGTCCAACATTGTGGTATTTTTTTATTTATTCTTTTTTCTTCTTGTCTATTTAACAATCTGTTTACAGTGGTAATTATTTTCTTAGACTCTAGCTGATTTCAATAACTTGATAATAAAAATGGACCACTGTAGAGCAGTATACATAACATTTTTATAGTACTAATTGCATACACTATGTCTTTTGTCAAATAAGCTTGATTTTCAATTTCCTAATCAGTGAGTACCTAAAATTTAAAGATGTTATTAAAGTTATGTATTTTTATTTATTTATTTTATTGCCTTTTGAAAGAAAACTAGAAATTATAAGAGAAGTTGCTCACAAGCCCATTCATTTATTTTCTTATGCCATTTAGATTTGTGTATTTAGGGAATATGCCGAGAGGCACTTTGACCAATATAGTTTAGGAGACTGTAGAATAAAATAAAGAAATGCAATTTATTTCAGCATATATTATAAATTTCAGGTAGGAGCTTAATTATAATAATCACAATGCATTCATTTAAATGGAGTATGTGTTTGAACATGTAAATGTCATCAGGTTCTGTAATGAACTGGTAAAAATGTATGCTTCTCTTATTGAAAGGATAACACTGGGTAAGATTAAGCATGCCCTTCCCTCTTTTCAGTAATCAACACCTGGTTTGATTACATCTTTTTGAACTATAAAAGCTATGCTATAAACTTCTTACATAGAGGTTTATATGAAAGAGAATTTTGACAAACAGTGCTTAAACTTTCTGCTTTCAGGAGCATTCCATTTTTTCTTGTCATCCTGTAATTTAGACTCTCTCAGTAAAGGAATAAGTAGTTTAGCTCTACTATTCAAGAGAGTACAGTGATTTCCCTTTGGTGCTTAGTTTTTAAGTTCATGGCTGCTTTAGATGGAAGGTACAGATTCTTATGCATTTGCTGTGCTTGGAGTAGTTACCCACTTTTTTTTGATGTGTCTGCCTTGTCTGTTGCACCTAACACATTGATTGGCCCTCGTTAAATATTTGTTAATTGACTGATAGTAAAACTTAGACACAGCTTCACTTGATTAATAACAAACATTTTGTGACTTAATTTTCATTCTTTATCCTTTTGGTAGGATCAAAAGCATCTGTGGCCTAAGAACCTAAGAATCCATGAGTTAAGAAAAGCAGTTGTGTTGCTTTTCATCTATCTCCTTCGGGCTTGCGTCTCTTGTAAAGCTAGATGCTGTGAACATTGACTTTCTCACAGACTGCGTGAACTGATATATAGAAGAACTGGATTTTTTTAATATCTAGAAATAACTTACTATTTCCAGATAGAGCAAAGGATTTTTCTAAGTTCATATTTCATTTTGTTTTGTAGTGTTATGTCTTTCCATCCCCACCCCATATGCATATTAGATTACTGTAAAGTTTTTAACTTTTTATATTTTTACCCAATACATTTATGTTTCTTGCCTATAATTTTTAGTAATGATGTTTAATATACCTTTTTTCTTTGTCACTTCATCCTGTTGGCAATCTCTTCTTCCTCAAGTCTACCAGTTTGATCTTCCAAAAGCAATTGACAAGTTATCATTGCTTAAAATCTGCTGTGGCTCCCTATCACCTACTTTATCAAGTCTGATTTTTTTGGCTTGGTTTTAGAGCTTTCCATACTTTGCATTAGTTTTCATTTCCCAAACAATTCCTCTTACTCTTCAGTGCATACAGAGCTTCTGCTCCGGAGAGAGAGTGCTGGCCTTTTTATACACCCCTCTCCCAACACACATATTCAGTTCAAGTTCCTGTCTCTTGGCTTTGTTCATATGATGTGCTGTCTCTCCCTCTTCATCATCTGAATCTTTCACATTGAAAAGGTTCACTAGAACTCATTCCACATCTTCCAAGAAGCTTTCCAGTAATCTTTTAATGTATGGTAATTGCTCCTTTTTCTATTTCTATTTCAATAGTCAGTGTCAGGTATTTTGACATTTATTTACTTATTTCTACTCTTCCCTCTCTCTCTCTCTCTCTCTCTCTCTCTCTCTCTCTATATATATATATATATATATATATAAATATATGTATGTATGCATGTATGTATTAGTTTTGTTTCTCTATCACAAGTGTGTTTTAAGGATGTGAACAGAGTTCTTAGGCCTGTTGTTTTTTGTTTTTTATTTGTTTGTTTCTTTTTTGTAAACTTTAAGCTCACAGCATTGTGCTAAACAGGATTGTGGTAAGAAGGTGTGGGCACTTACTTGACTTTGAAAACCAGTCTAGTTAAAAACTCTAGTTAAAAACTCATAACTATCTACTTAAATCTAGTGAGTAAATACTGAATGATATATCAGACATTTAGGCTTTGTTTTTTGTTGAAAGACTTGGAAAATATGTTTGCTTCTAGAAAGATTTTTTTGTCAGTTAAGAAAAAAATGTATTCTTTTAAAAAAATTAGCCTGAAGATAGAGATCAATCATCAGATACTAGGACTATCATTTCAGATCTCAAGAGCTTATTTGGGGAGGAATGTATCAGTCAAGGGAAGGACCTGTGAGCATCCATTTCCTCAAACACGGGGTGGTGGAGCCTCGCTGCCACTGCCTATTCCTGGGTTCATCAGAGCCTTTACATATTTGTAATTACCCTTCTATAAATAGTTTGCAACTTGACCATAGCATTTTGCCACTCTATTAGAATGAGGCACAAGGTCCAAGTTAAAAGCAAAATCCTTAATGAATTTAACAAAATTAAGCAAAGAGCTCTAGGTTATAGGAGCAGAGTTAATGGATTCAGCTGGTCTTTACTTTCACTTCAACCAACAAATTCTGCATTCATTTTCCAGATGTGAACCTCATTCAATTAAAATGGAGTAAAATTAATTTTGTGAAACTGTTGTATCACCCCTGGAGATAATTGGAGATAACGTAGTGTGTCATGAAAGTAGGGCTAGAAGATCAGCGCTTTCAAGATTTGTTCCAGTTACTATTATAAAAGGACTTCAAGATTCTTTTTTAATGCATATTTCTCGACTTTTGCAAAGGTTTATTTATGAAACTTAGCTGTAACCAGTGCTGGATTGTGAAGAGGCCCTAGAATTCACAGTTGGTTAAACCCGGAACCAGAAACAGTGTATGGCAGTGCTCCTCGAAGTGTGATGGGTCCAGGGGCCAAAGCCATCGACATCACATGGTAGCTGGTTAACAGAACCCAGTGTGGACTCCATTCTAGACCTACTCACACAGAGTCTCTGTGGGTAGAGCCCAGAAATCAATGGAGTGACACGCTCTTCGATTGAACCTGGTACATGCTATTGTTTAAGACCTTCTGGTCTCTAGAATCACAAAGGCCAACTCATATTATTATCAGACAAAAACATCCTCAGTATTTCAATTGACCAAGCCATATCTAATGATTTCTCATCTTTCATCTACTATAAAATGCACACTTGACATTTTCACTTTGAATCACAATTTTTTTCTAATAGTGGTCATTTCAAAATTTTCATCCATATTCTGAATGAACTTATTCATCAGAACTGATTAAAATATAAATAAAAGAGCTAGATCACTATGATGAGCAATGGTGATTCTACAGTATTTTCTAAGAGCAAAAGTGTGTTCTGTTCAACTTAGTGGTCCTCCAGTATAGCAGAGAATGAAAGCAACTGAGAAAAGCCTTATTCTGCCTCTGTTTTGGCACATGACTATGTTCTTTCATCATACAGGAAACTGCATAATGAGTCAAATTTCACATTCTCTGAACAACTTGATCAGACTGGTGTTTTCCTATAGGAGAGATGTTGTTCATCTCTGTACCAAACAGTTGTTTTTATATATTTAGATGTTAAATGATAAATGACATGGAGTTCTGTATGAGTTATACAAGATGTTAAAAAAAGAATTTGGGGCCTCCCCGGTGGCGCAGCGGTTGAGCGCTGCGCTGTGGAGCTGTAGGCAGCACACGATGCGGGGTCGACGCCCAGCTGGGGAGAATCCCACATGGCCTGGCAGACCTCTCCTGCCTCCCCCGCTGCTCCCCTCAGCAGTGTATTTCTGATCTGCCTGTTCTGCTCCCCACTCTGTCTCTGGTGAACCCTCTCGCCGCCCCACGCCTCTGGCCTGTACCCCAGCTTGTATGTATAAATAAATAAATCTTAAAATAAAGAAAGAAAGAAAGAGAGAGAGAGAAAGAGAGAGAGAGAAAGAGAGAAAGAGAGAAAGAGAGAGAGAGAGAGAAAGAGAGAGAGAGAGAGAGAGAGAGAGAGAGAGGGGAAGGGAGGAAGGGAGGAAGGGAGGAAGGGAGGAAGGGAGGAAGGAAGGAAGGAAGGAAGGAAGGAAGGAAGGAAAGAAGAAAGAAAGAATGAATTTGAACATTTCTTAAGATCTTTAAGTTTTCTTGGTTTACATGTGCTGGTCATATATTGATCTCCCTAGCAACATCACAGAAATAATACCACCTTTTTGGTGTCATTTGAAAATATAGATTGGATCAACTTTTGTAGTGACATAAATTTTTTGAAAAATAAACTATCAGAATAACACTTTAAAGAAATTGCAAGCTTGACTATAAAAGATTCTGTCTATATGAATGTAGATGTGTGTAATATTTTCAGAACCCCCTACGGTGTATTGTAGAGGGCATAAAGGTAATTTTTTATTCTGCCAGATCAGTAGAGCTTAGGTTTGAGTCTGTTAGAGCTTCTAAGATATCTGGAAGTAAAATGATATTGGAGATGAACTGTTAATCATTTATTTAGTTAGAGGTAGAATTCATGTTACAAAAATCTTTTTCTCTATTGTGTAATATTGTGTGTTGACAGTAATTGTACTGGATATGAGCTAACTGATCTCTCTATTTGTGCCAGTAAGACCGTATTTTGCATCTAACTGATTGTATTGAATTTGTGTTAGACCTGATACCTACTGAAAAGTTATAATGCCCTGGAGGGTTATTACTATTAGTGATACTGAGATACTGTAATGCTAATAGGCTCTCCTTTTCATTTAGGAGTATTTACATTTTACCAAGTTTTTGTTTTACAGTCTGTTTATTATTTAATTTATTTTAATGTTAATGTTATTGACATTATTTAAATACCTACTCATATCATAAGGCATATTTAAATGTTGTGCAGTTCTTTTCCTCAAATGGTCATCTCTTGTGAGTGAATAAATATGGGGTAGACTGAGTATGTCCAGATATGAAGTGGCAGTTTTAATGAACCCATTTGTAATGCTGATATCTTTGTGCCATTAGGTTTAATTTTGATACATTTTATCGATTGACTGCCAGAATTTTGCTGCAGAATTTCCTGGGTTGGAAATCAGCAGAGAGATACCTAGCTATGTGGTCACAAACAAAAGTTTTATTTTCTTCTGGTGTAACTGTTCACTTGATTCTTTAATAGTATTTCCAAAGGCAACCCTCTTTTAGGGTTTTTTGGGTGCTAAGACACCTACTGTGGGAAAAAGAACTTTTGGCCAATATTTACTCATTTCTTGTTTAAGTTTTTTATGAAGATACTCAAACATGAATATGAATGTGTTTTTACAATTACATTTGTATATGTAATCTATGTGAGATATAAATTTATATTTGTATGGTTCAAGGACTTTGAAAATCAGGCTTCCTGAGTATTGTCTGTTTTTAAAAATATTTCTTGGCATGCATTCTAGGGTTTTAGATCCTGAATAAATTTTAAATTGTTATTGTCTACATTTCATCTCTAACACTGTGATGCACTGTGTATTTTTTCCTTTTCCTTTTGCCTTGCCAAATATATAGAAAATCTTTTAATCTGTCCTTGATGGGTGGTCACACCACCAAGTATACATTTTAAAAGACTATTTGCCACAGTGGCTCTAAAGTTTAAGCAAAAGAAAATTTAAGTTGATAAGAAAAGTATAAATAAAAATTATTTACTTTTAAAATATTTGTGTAACATCCTTTTTGAACATTTTTCCAATAAAATAAGGATAAAGAAAGCCAGTATTTATTATTGAGTGCCCATCATGTGCAAGGTATTGTGCTACGAGTTTTACTCTAGGTTTTCTATATTGTCTCAAAGTGATCCTTCAAATTAGGCTCAGAGCAATAAAGAACATGCCTGAGATTCAAATTGAGCTCTTTCTAGCTCCTGAAGCGACAGTGTTTCCACCATGATGTGTAACCTCTTGTCATGAGACCATATGCTAATATTTTCTGGAAGGTACAGTAATGAATGACATCTAGTTCCTGCTTCTGAGATATTTGCAATGGAATGGAAAAGACAGATCACTTTAGTGGAAACAGGACATGGGGAATCCTATAGAGCTCTGTGCACCATGTGCATGAGAATATAGGAAGGAGGAAGATCCCGTGCTTAAAACCAATTTTCCCTGAGACAGAGACATAGACAGAGACAGGGGTCTGCAGCTCAAAGGAAAAATCCCAGAGAATACTCTGTCACCTTTATAGCATGGCAGATTGTGGGTGGAACACCCTGCTCCTGGTGTGGTGTGTTGGGGGCCTTGGTAGTTGTGGTTTGATGTGAATCATGATAGAAAGAGTACCCTGTGAGAAAAATAGCTATTTTTCCCTCTTCTAATTTTCTCAAAATTAATTTAAATAACTGATGCATAGTTATTGCTCAGTTGTAGTTTTTAGCCTATCTTCGCCTCTCGCATATTCTTGAAAATTGAGTTAAAAAAATTATGTTTTCAGAAAAGGAGTATTTTGCGGACTAAAGGTAGGTATAGTCAGCAATGATTTCTATGACCAGTTTTAGCTTCAATTCAGAATCCTTGCACTAAGTGCATATTTTTCCTTGATACCACGTATTCAAAAGCTGGAACACTTAATGCATTTCTTCCTGTTGTACATGAGCCACATTTATGGAGACAGTCTTTGTGGTGTCAGTAGAATGGGAATAGTATTCTCCATACTTAAGATTCACTTGCTTGTCTGGAGTTTGCTTACTGGAGTGTTGAATAGATGGTTGCTGGATAAAAGTATATATAAAATAATTATTAAGCATATTTATGAAAATAGCTTTTCATTTTGGTTATCAACATATACTTTTAATTCTTATGTTATGACATATTATCTAGATTGGTTGAATGGGGGGGAGAACTAATGTCATTCATACAAGCAATAATTACTAGGTCAAGAAATAGGGCAATTAAAAAATGATTCATGGCAAGGAGGAGTAAGACATTTACATTCTGAAAATTAATTATGGGACTTTTTATTTAAGTTATAATCAGGAAGAAAAGTTCAGGGAAAAGAAAGAGGTTCAAAGAAATTTTATATGTGCTTATATTGAGTAGAAATTAGCAAGGATCTGAGATTCAACTAATGTGTCAGAATCCATTAAAGTGATTGGAAAATCCTATTTCATTATGATTAAACTGCCAGAAATTTTAATCTACAAACTTCAATATATATATAATCAAATGTAGAAATTGTGTTTGTTCAGTGTAAATTTACGTATCTCTGACGCATAGAGGTGGCTCCTTGGTTCTACAGGGTTAACGAATATGTGCTTTGTTGACCAAAGCAAGTGTGAGAACGCTTATAAAATCTTCAGATAGGGCCTCCCTGGTGGCGCAGTGGTTGAGTGCTGCGCTGTGGAGCTGTAGGCAGCGCGCCATACGAGTTCAAAACCCAGCCGGGGAGATTTCCACATGGTGCGGCAGACCTCTCCTGCCTCGCCCGCTGCTCCCCTCAGCAGTGTATTTCTGACG
Organism: Scalopus aquaticus; assembly: GCA_004024925.1. NCBI lineage: Eukaryota > Metazoa > Chordata > Mammalia > Eulipotyphla > Talpidae > Scalopus > Scalopus aquaticus. The sequence continues at coordinate 216,971 of PVIJ01000936.1, read as the reverse complement.
ATCTGCCTGTTCTGCTCCCCACTCTGTCTCTGGTGAACCCTCTCGCCGCCTCATGCCTCTGGCCTGTACCTCAGCTTGTACGTATAAATAAATAAATCTTTAAAAACAAAATCTTCAGATATATACAATATGAAAAAGAAAGTCTTTTATGTTCACTTGGACAGCCATTAGCTCCAGCTGGCAATCCCTGTATTGTATGGTGTGTCTCCTTAGAAGCCAACTTTTAACTAAAAGGCCAAGTCTTACAGTCTTAGGGTCTTTGGCCTTCTGTTCATCACTGTCCCCCTGTACTTCTCTTCCCAATAACGGCTTCCCAATAAATCCTTCTCTTTCTGTTCTTTTAGTTCACTCTTTTTGACCCTCACTTTCCTACTAATTTTTTCTATCCTGGGATCTTTTATTTCAGTTTGTTCTTAGCTTCCCAAACTTCCTTATACTCACTGTGATGAGCCCAGTCTAGTTTGTGAGTGCTGATACAAGAAGGGCCCTTTCCTCCTCCTTAGGTATTAGGACATTCAGTAAGTTTTCAGTGTCAACTTTGGTGATTTTAAAACACACAGGGTGAAGCGAATATATGATAATTTTAGATCCAGTGATAGAGGAGTGGGAGATCCTTGGCTTTTCAGTTTCCATGTCTACTCTTCCAAGACCAACTCTACTCTTCCGTGCTAATGTTAGAAATCTTACTGAATTTTAGCATTTAAAAAAGTGGTATTTTAGATTTGAGGACTAGAAGTCTCAGACTTAAATTGTTTAGAATATATTACTTTATATGTTAAAACTCCATCCAGTAGATGGTAAACACCTCCTAAGGTAGCAAGTTTAGGGAATGATGTAAATTTCCTTATCAGATACTCAATTTCAATATTTAAAATAGGTAGTTAAATACAATGCATGATATCTGAAGTAGTTTGTAGAAATAACCAATGTAAACACCAGATTTAGGATCACAAAGAATTCTCTTTGCCCCCAAAATGGATTTTCATATATTCACCCAAAAAATCAGTAAGCTGCACTTAGCTTCAGGTTCGTTATTTGTTTAGCAAAATATATTGGGGGAAGCCCCCCAATAAACCATTTTGCTTATCATAGAGAAAAGTAATTTTTCTTCTAGTCCATTCAAAGTGATTTTTCGAGGAGACTGATGAACTTGGTCGCAAACACCTTACTCAGCTGCAAGGGCTCTGGCCTTTATGCGCATAATAGCAAGTCATTGACCCCATTTTTATTGGGGAATTTGTAAATGTAGTTACTTTTCAAGGAAACAATTTAATTATTCCCTCCATTTATTATATATGTTGTTCAGAATACCAGAGTTTTCCAAAATTCCATCAATAATTTCACTTTCTTTAAAAGCTTAAGTATAAGACTGATCCCCATCTTTATAAATGGATTGTTTTGTTAGTTCACCCTTACTAAGTGGTTAAAATCCCAGTTTCCTGTTCAATATCTAAATGAACCTATATCGCAATATGACCATCCATGCTAATTCTGAGCACAGGAGGACATACTGACTTGTAAAAACACTGAATTGACGTCAGTTGTGTTTTATTCATGGGTGGAAGTTATGGCACATTATGTAATTCAATGAGTAGTATGCTCTACAATGCTGAATTACCTTTCTCTTAAACCTTCCATTTCTATTCTAGGCTAGTTTTATTGTAGTTGTAAAAACTAGAAAAAGAGACAGTGGAAATACACATTCTACAATGTTCTACATACTAGTGCAGAATAGAGTAATTTTTATGATGGAAGTTGGGAGAAAAAGAGTTGGGGAGGAAGAGAGTTGCCACATTCTTTCCCCCACCAGTTTTATTAAGAAATAATTGGCATACTTCTCTGTCTTTAAGACATAGAGCATGGCAATTTTAACTTTTCTTCCTTTTAGAGATTTAATGTAAAAATATTCTTACACTGTGTCTATACAGCTTGTTTTCTATGTCAAGGTTTAATATCTCGTCATAATATATCTTTAATAATTAATTGCATTTGCGGAAACTTAAAAATGGTTATGTTAAAAGGTGCCTCACATTTTTATTGTATCTGTATGAGAAAATGGATGTGAATGGAAGCTATTGTGGTAACCATTTCACAATATATGTAAATCAAACCATTTTTCTGTGTGCCTTAAACTTATAAGGTGATGTCTGTCAATTATTTCTTAGCAAAACTAGAATAAGAAGAAATAGAGTAAATCTGTTCTTCCCCCAGCTCATTTTCCTCCAATTTTCATTGTTAAAATGACGTTTTTTTTTTTGTTTTTTTTTTGGCCTTATCTAGAAGAATGTGGAATCTGTCTCCTCTTTTCCTTTTTCTGGTTTTTGTAACTATTGTCCATAGATTTCAAGGGGTGCAGAAAAGAGTAGGTTAGGTAGAAATGAAAGTAAGTAGGGCCTTGACTTGGGCTCTGACTGGGAACATTTCTGGAGAAAAGAAGCGTGCTGTGAGAAAGTGTGCCACAGTCTGGATTCTGGAAGTTGACATTCTAATTCTGGAAATCGGCATCAGATAAACTCATTGCCCATGTCCTAAAAATGGGTTTCCTCTAGCCTCAGCTGAATGGAACATCTATTTTTATTCCATTAATAAATATGAAAAACTTAGAATGTAAATGCTGGATGAATATGTCTAATATTTTATTTTTTTATTTCTCTGTATTTTACATCATTATTCATTTTTGTACAGTTTGCCTTCTCCTCTCAGGTGTAGCCTCCATAAAATTTCCACCACCAAGTCACCCATGAACTATCACCATAATCTTGTGCTCTTCCCACCCCTGTTTTAATCCGTCTTCCTTCCCCTCCCCTGCTGAATGTCTCCAATTTAGAGTTGCCTGCTAGTTTTGTCTCCGCGCCATCTCTTGTTTGGTTCCACTGTATTCCTCCTGTAAGCCAATTGGTCCAACCACTGTGGAAAGCTGTATGGAAGTTCCTCAAATTACTAAAAATGGAGCTACTGTATGACCCAGCAATTCTACTCCTAGGAATCTACCCAAAGGACACAAAAACATTAATTCGAAAGGAAACCTGCACTCCTGTGTTTATTGCAGCATTATTTGCAATAGCCAAGATAGGGAAACAACCAAAATGCCCCCAAACAAATGACTGGATCAAGAAGATGGGATATATATACACAATGGAATACTACTCGGCAATAAAAAAAGGTAAACGCATGCCATTTGTAGCAACATGGATGGAGCTGGAGGGGATTAACCTCAGTGAAATAAGACAGAAGGAAAATGAACATGTCTAATTTAAGTACTCAGTCATAAGGATGTAAGTGACTGAAGTCAGATCTTTTTGATAGGTCAAGCATGGCATTATTTGCAAGAATGTAATCATGAGAATGTATTGACTGAGTTAGATCTTCTTAGGCTCTGATGGGATATAGAGAGGTAAAGACGGCAGAGAAGGACACCTGAAGTGAAGAGAGTTAGCACTGCAGTGGAAGGAAGCTGAGTACAGTGGTCTGGTGTGCTGTTATTTTGGTACAGCCTAACAAAGTGCCTGACTATAATAGCTGCTCAACAAAAATATGTCATTATTGCCCAGTACCAGTCACCTCTATTATCTTTGTTTAGCTTGAAGCAGTGTGTAACTTTGACCAGGGAACTTCTTGAAGTGCGTGGCTATGAGTTCCTGTGGCTCTTTTTCATTTGATTTACAAAGTACTTTTCAACATTAAATTTGTAATGAAGGAGCTTTATTCCCAGAAGATGTTTTAGCCTGAGGTATACATGTCATGATTTATGATTACAGCAAATAATAAAATATATAAAACTGCACATGATGGGACCCATTAAGGTATTTCTAGACAACTTTGCTGCTAAGTTAAACTGGCTATGTTTTTCCATGTCTATGTCTGATAAGTAGATTTATCTGAGTATCAGTTTTTCACAATAGTAATAATCCCTCTTTGTTAAGGGGTCTGCTTGAAGATTGATGATCCTGATGTGAATTATATAAATGTGCTAAATAATACTATGCTCTTGTATATTTAAAACATATCTGATAATATAGGTATACTTATGATCCAGATATTTTAACAGAAATGGGAGGTGTACTCCGAAAAAGTGTGGTTAGGCTAAAAAGATTTTTTTTTCTTTAGCTTGAGTAATACTATGGTCTCAAAGCTTTAACCTGAATTATTAGTGCACATAAATCCATCTTCTTAATTAAATGGGGCCTTTGGCCATTGTACACCAGCGTATGGACAGAGTTAGTTACTAGATGTTATTATGAGGCTGGCCTGGCCACATAATCCATTAGAGGTAGGATTCAGTTATATTGGTAGCAGCAAAGTGATTTTCATGGTTTTAGCAATCTTCTCTTTGTTCTGTCAGTATCAATTATTTCAGTCCTAATAAAAATCTAAAAAGGGGGTCAGGTTTATGATCTGTGCTTTGGATGGATAATTTGTACCATTTCTATCCAGGAGTTCTTGCACACTTCTATTCAGGAGTTTAAAGAGTTGAATTTTTCAAGGAGTAGTATATTCTGATAATACACATCTGAATGATTAAACAACATAGACTCTAGGCCAAGAGTCCTTTTTCTTTCTGGAAAGGGTCTGTACTACCTAGTTTGTCTAAACTACCTCGGTGTTTCTATGGCGAGACTGAGAGTGATATGGAATTAGACAGAAAATTTCACTCTAAGTCATGAATAGATATTGAGGTAATGGACACACTTAGATAGCCTGTGTACATGTGTTTTGGTTTTAATGATTAATATTAAATAATTCCTTTGTGCATTTGATCAGTTTCTTGTAATCATTCTTAGCATTTTAAAGAAATGATTTAGAGTAATATGCTAAAATATATGGTAATAAGTAGGGAAATCTATGTACTGACTTCATTCTTGTTTCAGTCTCAGATAACCAGTAAACTACTGAAAAACTACTCTTTAAAACAATAGTGCAAAGTAAATCAGAGGCAAAACTGGCACAGCACGATGGGAAGAATAATAGAACATGTTTTGCAGTGATATGTAACATCATGGCTAATGAGAGATAGTGCATGTAAGTTGCATAAAATGTAACTACTTAATAAGTGATAGTTTGTTCTTTCTAGTGGACAGTTTCATAGGGAGGTAAATATCAATGTAGAATAAGTAAGAAGTTTTTATTCTTACCTTTCCAAAATTGTGGATTTGAAGAGTTCATGGAGTGTTTAATCATCCTTCTGAGATATTGAAAAGCATAAAATAAGATATTAGGCTATGTATCTTTATGCATTTTTTTATATTATGTCTGTTGGCACAGTGAGTCAGTGTTCTTTGCATTGCACTGTATACAACACAACTCTGGAAACCTGGGAAAGGGATTAATAGAGCAGGACATTCTTGAACAGACACTGGTTGGTGGAATTCATACTAGGCCAAGAGCAAGTCTATCACTTCCAGTTTACTGGTAATAATATTTAATGATACTTATTTTGTGCCAGGTATGTTACAAAGATTTTGTGTGAATTATTTTAGCCTATAGACTATGTTCTGTATTTTACAAATGAGGAAATGAAGGTAGATAAAGGTGAAATTACTTGTGTGATGATTTACATAGCTGGTAAAGTACTGATGTGGTATTTGAACCCAACTTGTCAAACTCCAAAACTGAAGATCTTTATTACATGTACACAGTGTGTACACACAGTAGTGATTTTCCTGATGCATCTGTATGATAGATTTTAGGATGCCATCATTCTGTACCAGATGGGCCTTTGATATGTTGGATAATGCGTCATGACTATGTGATGTCCTGGTGCCATGGAATGTATTTTCCAAGTCATGAAGTCTCAGAATTGAACATGTTAGGTTGAGATTCCTGCCACCTCAGGAATTTTATGTCTGTATCTAATGCTTTTGTTCCTCTGTGTACGTTTGAGCCTTTATCCACACAGGATGCTATTGAAAAATACATACTCCGCTGGTCAAACCATACCAAGAAGTCAGAAAATGGAGTATTTTCTCTGTCATCTGAGTGTAAAGAGTTGAATGTTTCAAGGAGTAGTATATTCTGATAATGCACATCTAAATGATTAAATGACATCGAGTTGCAGATTTGGTTTTTCTGGGTGGTAATATACTCTCCTAGTAATAGAGGATGATGGAGATAATCACATTGGCTACATTCAAGAACAGATAAGAATTTTAGGAAGAATTTGTAAATCTTAGGGGGTGGAAACCACATCAACATTGTATGGGTCAGTACTGGTTGCAGAGGTCATCCAAGATTCTTTAGAGCAATCAGATGGTGAGGAAGGCAAGCAGACCAAATAGAGACCCCTCAGTGGTTCTGAAAATTTTAATTCACAAAATTGGCAAATGAACAGGAATAATAAATTATTGGATTATGTCTGAAGGCATGATATTAAAATGTAGATTTCTTATGTATAATATAAGAGAAAGAAAGATACTGTCTCCATATAAGAATAGAATATGTACCTGGATTAGATGTTAACTAGAGGAAGAGTGCGCTAAAAGACATTTTAGGGAAATTGGCAAAATTTTAATATGGACTATATATTATGTAGTTGTGTCTGTCAACTTTAACCCTACTTACTGAAATGTACTATGATTGCATAAGAGAATGTCTTTGTTATTAGGTGATACAGATGGACCATTTAGCACAAAAAGTCATAGTGCTTGCAACTTGGTTGCAAATAGTTCAGCAAAAACAATAATAGTGATATTGTAATTACTGAGAAAGAGGCATAAAATCATTGTGATAAATTGGCAAATATTAGCAATTTGTATTTCTAGGTGAAGATATCTGCATATTTATTGTGTTATTATTGTAACTTTTTGAAGGTTTAATATATATACCAAATTAAAAGTAGAAAAATAGATGCAACTAACAAGAAAAATAGTACTTCTAGAAATGATGATGATGATGATGACAAAAATGATAATATCAATAATAAAAGTGTAGTAAGCATTTTAGATAGATAGACGTTTGACCTGCAAAATTTTCCAAACATCAAAATAACTGTGAGGGAGAAATAAGAATAGAATATTCATCATCGTGTTCTAAGGTTAATTTAAATGTATCCATATTAGTATATGGATAATAGTGACAGAAAACTCTTCTCAAACATTTTGTTGAAGGGCGGTGAACTTTGCAAATTGCCAAAGATATTCATTAGCTGTTAGAGATAATATTTTGATGTAGAAAGAAGAGAAAGTAAATAGGAGAGAAAAGCTCTTTTAAATCTTATCCATTAGGAGTGTGACTTAATAGGAATTGAAAATGGAAGAAAGGATTGGTGGTAAAGGTTGATGGTAATGATCAGAATAAATGTGGTTTAAATAATTGTGTAAATAAGGAATGAATTTCAAAAAATAGGAGAAAAATGTCCTATTTGTGAATCATCAAAATCCATTCATCTCCCCCTTTGTATGCATCAGATCTCTGAGTGCTCTGGCCAGCAAGGCTTTAGAGCTCACATTCCTCATCTTTAAACCTTTAGGAATCAAGTCCATCACTATTTTTGTTGAGCAGAGGACCTCTTGTTTGGCAAATTGCCTTGGTCTTCTCTTCTCTATGATCTTTGTGAGTCTTTTTCTTATCTGCTCAAGATGAAAGCAAAGGATTCACATAGGGTCAAAGCAGCCCTTATTTTGATTTTTACTTGTTCAATTCAACCAATAATCTATTGAACTCTCATTCATATTTTCACAAGACTCTTTCTCATCAGGTACCATTAGAAATCATTTTGATCTCTTTTTGTCTGACCTTGCATTCTAAGTCCATTTGTTATTACCTTTCCTTAATTTTATTTTCCTTTCTCTTTGTTCCTTAAACTTCCATTTAAGTAGCAAGTCATGTTTCTCCCTCAGTGTCTAGCCATCTGTTAAAAATATCTGAAGAAGAGTAATCTGGATCTCACAGGGCATCGCACTTGCAGTGCATTAAATACTACATTCTAGATAAGCAGAGGAAAACAAATTTCACATGGATAAATACAGTGCTTTAAAAATAAGATTAAATAATATTACAGAAATGAACTATAGATTATTTTATCAAAAAAATGCAAAAAGGTTAGTGTCTTGGGCCTCCCTGGTGGCCCAAGGGGTTAAAGTCTCAGTGCTATCAAGCTATCTCGAGCCACTGCAGCATGAGTTGGATCCCGGGCCAGGGAGCTGACCCACATGGCGCAGCAGACCTCTCCTGTCTTGCCCGTTGCTCCCCTCAGCATTGTCTTTCAGTAGAGCTTCCTATTCTGCTCCCCTCTGTCTCTGGTGAATCCTCCCCCTGCCCTCCACCTCTGGCTACATCCCAGTTCTTGTATGCATATATAAATTTAAAAAAAAAATAAATCTTTGAAAAAATAGCTAGTGCCTAATTGCATGTGCAAGTCAGAGAAAAGCCACAACTACAGCAAAACAAAAGAAATGAGATACAGAAAGAATAAAGAGAAAATAAAAACTATATGTTTTTTCTTCTAAATATATTAAACCCAGAAGATGATAAAGGCGAACATTGTCCCCTTTATCAGATGGGAAAGGAAAGCTCTTAACTGATGACATACAAAAGGCAGAGACTTTTAATAAGCATTTTCTTTACCTCTGTCTTCACACAAAAAGGTCATCTTTGATCTAATCACTGGAATAACCAACACCTGGGCTGGGAGGGCAGTAAGTCATGATAAAAGAAGGAATGGACTAGAGATTGTGTAAAATAAAATAAAAGGTTGTTCAAAGGCTGGGCTTGGTAAACTTTAATATATAGATGGGATTTAAAAAAAATATTGGTTATTTTTCTTTTGAGACTTCTAGTTCATATGATACATACCATCTCCTTCAATTAAATAATAGCAATTTTTTTATGTATAGAAATCATACAGCAATATGACATGGCCCCAACTTTCAAGAAATCCACACACAACAAGCTAGTCTTGGGTGTGATAGCCCAATAAATAGCATACTGTAATTTGTTTATGAGATTATTCACAAAAGATGCACAGCTAGCTAAAAAAAAAGGCCTCGTGGGGTCCAGAGATACTTATCAATAATTTTAACCAACCTCAGGGAAACTTTATAAAATTAGTTCAGTATGAATTTTAAATTAGGGTTTTTTTTTTAAGTGAAGAATAAGATGTCATGGAGGAGAACGACAAAGATTTGGTCAAGTGTACAGGCACAGAAATAGTTACCCATCCAGGAAGCAGTGGCATGGATTGGGAAACCTTCCAGAGTAGGAACTTGTTCATGAATGAATCAGAGTCCAAGAGAACATGCTGGCTTTGCCAATAGTACACTTTATAGAGGGGGTCAAGTATGGGAGTAAACACAACTTCTTTGGTTAAGAATTTTGAACTTCCATAGGTAGAATGGAGGTTCTGTCCCTAATCTACCCGGAGACTTCTCTGTCAAATTTCAAGCTATCAGTCCTTTTTAATTTTGTTCTGGCGTTTGTAGGGTGCCCTGATTTTGATTAAATATTCGGATAAAGTGTCCCATGGTATCTTTTTAAAAAAAGATTTATTTTTTATTTATGCACACAAGAACTGGGGTGTAGGCCAGAGGTGCAGGGGGTAAGAGGACTCACCAGAGACAGAGTGGGGAGCACAAAAATCGAATCTACTGAGATAAATATGCTGCCGAGGGGAGCAGTGGGCAAGACAGGAGCAGTCTGCTGCACCATGTGGGTCAGCTCCCTGGCTGGGGAGTGAACTCATGCCGCTGTGACTGGCAATAGCTTGATAGCACTGAGACTTTAACCCCTTGCACCACCAGAGAGGCCCCCATGATATATTTGTTAGTGTTTTATAGCAAAGAATTTGGAGGTAATCTTTGTTGTTATTACTTGATACTTTCTTAAGAGGCCTAAAATTCCTGATTTTTTTCTTAACCCATGGTATCCTGGGCAGAAAAATTTGGCCTTTTACCTCTAAGCCCAAATCTGAGTTTTGGGATTCATCATACTTCAGAGAGGAAAAGATTCGACTTCCATTAATGGAAAAAGCCCTGGGATTCCCAAGCACTTCTCTAAGGTGAGAAGAGAAGAGACTAGAGGGGAGAAAAGAGTCATCTGGAATATCTGCCTCCAGGAGAGAATTTCATGAAGGAAGAAAATCACAGGGAGAGGGAGGGGAATGTCAGAGGGAAGTGGGGATGACTGTCTTTTACCAGTGCAGTGGCAAAGAGGGAAGAGGCCAAGGAGCGAATTACATTTATCCAAATAATCTTTAAGTAACCCATGATGATGCCCACTGGTATATGTGGTCGAATCAGCATCCTGGAATATAGCTAAGCAAATTGAAACCTCTCTCACATGTTGAGTAGTGAAGAAGAAGTTTGTAAAGAGGCAGATGAATGAAGCCTTGACATGTAGATTATAGATTATAGGCTTAAACATTTTTTATTATATCATGGATTAGTCACTTTAATGTGCACAAAAAGTGTAAACCTGAAGAAAACTGGCTCCAAATCATAGCTCCAGATAACTTTTGAGATAAACGATTCTGTTTCTCTCTGCCTTCTACACTATCTTGTCCAAGATTTAGCTCTAGTAGTTTGTCTGTTCTTGCTTCTGTAACATTTCTCTGTAAATAAAAGATCATTCCCATATGAGTAGGAATACGTTCTGTCAACATCTATCACAAAATTCCCCCCGATGCCATATACCACACAACTTCTCTATATCCTATTTTCAGCAAAAAGTCTTGAAGTTGTTAACTCTTGTTTCTATTCCTTTCTTTCATAATCACTATTATTTTCATTCCAGTTAGGGTTCCATTACCTAGCATTTAAGAACCTGCTGTTAAGGTTACCAGTGACTTAGTCCAATCTGATGTGATCTCACCTCAGCATTGTTCAGCAGCCTTGACCACTCCCTCTTTCTTGAAGCATTTTTTCTCTTGATTTTGATAACACCACACTCTCCTGTTTTCTTCCTGTCTGACTGTCTACTCCTTTCCAGTTTACTTGACAAATTTCTCCTCCGCTAAGTGTCTAAGCATTGAAGTTCTCTACCTCTCTCCTGCACCCTCTGCTCTCTGAGGATATATTCTCTCTTGAGGTGATAATCTTTTGATCCTTTATCTTTAAATGTCATCTGTGTGTGACTCTATTTCCAGATCTGACTTGTCTCTGGAACATGACTCATATTTCCAACTCTCCTACTTAAAAACTTCTCGTGGATGTATAATAAACATCTCAATATTAATGTCATAAGAATAGCTCTTGACCATTTGCATCCAATTCTGTTTTCCCTCAGTTGTTCCATCTCAGTCAAACTCATCAATACACCCAGTTGTTAAGAAAGCTGGGAATTAACATTTCTCTCATTCTTTCATATGCAATCCATAATAAATTCTGTCAGCCCTCTCTCTAAACTATCGCCTAAACCCTTGTTTCTCTCCACTTAAGTTCTGGTTAAGTAGCAGACAAGGCAGATTATGTGAGCATATGCATTTTTTAAAAATGATGAAAGTACAAGACCATCATCATAACAGAAACAAAAATCACTGAGGAATATTATTTAATATTTGTGTTTCCATGAATGATGAGGATGTTTAATCTCTATAAATATTAATGAAAATAATAAAAAGAAAGAAAAGAAGGTATTTTTTAAATTGTTGAAATTGAAATTGTTCTAGTTGATTCAAAACTAAGGCGTTTTAAGACAGTTTATTTTTAAATACAGTTTTTGATTTTTTAGTAATATGTAAATTTTAGTAGTACAGCTTTATGTATGTATAAACCTCACCTCAACCACCACCAAAGTTCTAGTGCCATTCCCTCTATCAGGGGACTCCCCTCCACTTCTTCCTCCCAGCCCCCTCTCCCTCACTCTTTGATAATCACCATACTTTTCAGAGTCTGAGTTATTTTTGTTGTGCTTTGTTCATTTGCTGTGGTTACTTATATTCTACATGAGAAAAGAAATCAGGTAATTCACTTTCTGATGTATTTCGCCTAACATTATTAACCACTTCAAATTTCTTACATGTTGACACAGTGGGCAAGATAAGGCATCATTTTATCAAGGATTAAGATAGAGATAGATAGATAGATAGAGAGAGAGATTTATGATTTATTTTGGTAAAAAAAAATATACTAGTTCACTGTGGATATAATTATCTGGGACTAATTTATGTTTTTTAAATAGAATATAAATAGTTAAATTTCACTGAAAGGGATAATGCTAAATGAAATAAGTCAAAAGAAGAAAGACAACTACAGGATGGTTTCACTCACATGTGAAATACAGAGAAACAAGCAAAGGGTCAGACAAAATCAAACCGAAAACAAACCGTAGAAATTTTACTTTTGAGACTACCACAAAGTGAATTACCTGTCTCTGGGGGTAGGGAGCAAATGGGGGAGGGATCCCAGTAGAGGACCCTGGGTTCCTTGGTGGTGGGTGTGTGGTGGTAACATACATCTAGATAGATATCAGCCTGCACCTCTAAATCATATCCAGTGCTGTAAATGAATGTTTACCTCAATTTAAAAAAACATTTTGGTAAATGCCAAAAATAAAATTTCAAAAACTTTCTTATTCACATTAATAACATTTCACAGGTTCTTTTCAAACAAATATGAAGTTTTATTTTCATGTTTTAATTTATTGCTGTTTATTATGCCAGTCTAGTTTCTAATACTTAATTCTGTATCTGTGTGTCAGTGTATGCACAAGTTATAAAAAATATCAAATTCCCACTGATATTATAAAAAGGAATATACTTCCTCATTACTGAGAATGCAGTTAGAGTTTCTATGCTCTTGAGTTTGTATGAGATGCTTTTGAGCTTTAAAGGGCACATTTAAAACTTTCCAGTAAATCAGCAAACCAGTGGTCAAAATTTAATTAAAAATTTACATTGACTGTAGTAAAATTCAAAAATTGACTATTAACAGGTGGTATAGGCTAGTATTAATTTTCTCTTTTGACTACTTGATATAGTGTTATAATTTTATTTCACTGTGTAAAATGATGAATGAGAAACTATAACTCTATCATGGTATAGCAAGTTCATAGCACAAGGACTGACCTTATTCATTACTGTACACCTAAGGCCTAGCAGTGCCTGCGTATTCAGTAAACATCATTACAAAATGTTCTGTTGTATAGGAACTGAGATATAACGTGAATTTATTATTGCTTTCATCTTCCAGCTTCTCCTCATTCTTATCTCATTAGCTTTGTAACAGTGAGACTAAATCTTTGGTATTGTACTTACACAGTTTGGCAGGGATATTCTGTAGTTGTAAACTGTTAATTATTTGGTGAAGGAAGGGGTTAAAACAGCTGTTGGATGTTTGCTATGTCTTTAACACATAGGGTGATGGCAAAAATAATGAACTACCTTATAGCTACAATATAAGTAAAGTGGGGTTGAGTTCCTATTTTAATCAGTGGAAATAGAGCTTTCCCCCACTCCCCCATCCACTTTATGCGTATTCTTTATATATATTGAGAAAGAGAAAAACAGTCACTGATACTGGGATTTGGCAGGGCATGTGTTCCCCTGTTGAACACAGTATTTCACAGAGCATTGACACTAGGGAGGACCCTCCTGTGCTCACTACAGACTAGACTAAAACAAGAGCACTCCATAGTCACACCTGAAGTCAGGAGTTTGGAGAAAAGCAATTCTTCTCCATGCTGCTTTAAAACACAAACAAATAATCACAGTTTTAACTTCACTCCATTTTTTTTTACCTTCTAGATCAGAATTTTTAGATACTCAGTCACAGAATGACTCCCGCCTCCTGAATATATCCATCTAATCATGACCTGCTGCTGGGCTTGGGCTGACCTGCTTTATTGCATTTTCTTCCAAATCTCCTACCATGGGTCCAAATCCTTCAAGTTATTTCTAAGACACACTTATGGGATGCCCTGCAGTTCCATGGCAGTCAGTCAGTAAGCCTCATTTGTTCGACAACACATGTGTTCCAGATCTTTGGTCTTTGAAGATCATTTGACAGTATTAAGAACCTATTGATAATGGGATATGTTAAAATTTAAATGTTGTGTTTACTTTTCACACATATGCCAATGTTTTTCCAAAGAAAGTCTTTGGAAGGCAGTGGAAGTTTGAGTTAGAGAAAAATAGAAGCTTTGAATGTTACCTATAATTGTAGTATTAAGATCGACCAGTGTTTCTGTCACATGGCATGTTTCCATGGACTGCTTTTGAAAGACTAAACTATCAACATGATAATATAACCTATGCGTTGATGCGCTGAACATTCTTTCTATCAATTGTTAATCTTTCCGTGAAGGGTTTTCATTCTATTCAAACATACCAATGTAAGGGACTAATGGGTCACCACTGGAAGAATCACTGCAAAGTATTTATTCAAAATCCAAAATTTGTTTATCTGAAATAGCTCTTCCATACCTTCTAGATATTTTTCACCTTCTAGAAGGTGAAGTGTTTAGAGACACTTAGAATTTTTATCAGATAATATTTTTAGTAATATAGGCTTAATGATACATCAGTTACTGTTTTAAATAGTTAGAAACATTATCCTTTCAGAAAAATTTCCTTTTACTATCTTCCATTCATATAATACAGAATATTTAATTTTTAATAAAATTATATTTAAACTTATTAAAATAATATTGGTAGATAATTTGGAATGGAGTGAAAATGCTTATGTTAATTTTAAAAAGCATAGTTTGTTTTATGTATGTTTAATAGAGTGTTTAGTATTTTCAATAGAGATTATTGAAAAATATTAAAACAAGGAAAGTTTTTTTAGTGAATCCTTGAGTCAGTATTCTTTTCTAATTCTCATGAAGTTTACCTTCATCAAGAAAAGTATTAAAAAAAATAGAAATTATTATTTCAGCCTTTACAACAAAATGGTGTCTACTGTTTGCATACATATTTAGTATACATCAAAATGAGAAATGGAAATGAATACATCCCAGAGATATTTTATAGAATAGAGGATAAAAAGATGACTTCTGAATTTTGAAGAATGGCTTAAAATATTTGTGCTTTTACACTTGAAAAATGATGTGTGAGAACACACATGATTTCACTCATGAAGTCTAAATCTGAAGGAAAACTGGTCAGAACTTACTTTACAAAACTTAAAGCTCTGGCAATGGATAGTTCTTCTAAAATCCAAGATAGTCTAGTAATCAGAAGGGTGCTCTGCTGAGTATAAAAAGGAAGTGTTGGTTAGCAATGTTTTTGCCTTTAATGAGCTTTGATGGTGATGATGATGATATTGGAACATAAAAGGTGTACACTATAGTGAATGACCTCAAGGATTTTAATAGCTGATATGAAGTTCTACTAGAAGACATTAAATAATTAGGAAGAAATAGGTATTAAAATGTATAGTTTAATAGAGGAAAAGGAAAATCTGTGGTTAGGAAAGAGAAGAGGGAGTATAGGCTGGGGTAGTAAAGAAAAGCACCATGAGCTGAAGGTGAACTTGGACTGACCTTAAAGAACAGACAGGATTCTAAGACATGGAGAAAGTGGGAAGGGAATTCAGGTTTATGATCATCAGTGTTATGATGCTTCATATCCTTATTATTAACAAACTCTTTAATATATGCTTTTGGCAAGGTATCTCACAAGGGACTTTGAGAGATAGAAACATGAATAAATGCCTTTCCGGGAGGTTGAGTATACTAGAGAATTTCTTTCTAGTAAAATTGTAGAAATCATACAAAATTACAGAGCAAACTATGTCATCATGAGTTTTAAGAAGCAGAATTCTGTAAAATGCAACATATATCTAACCTTATGTAATATGTTTTGTTCTTCTTTTAATGTATTTATATAAAAGAAATGTTATATCTAATAAGCCTTCTGTTCTGGTTTTCTAACATCTGAAATAAAGGTGCATTGAACTAGATCATTGGGCACCCTTCCACATAGTTGTATAGGACTCTGTTCCAAATTTATCAGCATGAGATCTGTGACACAGAAGCGTTAACCTACTAGATCTCAATCTTACTGATATTGACTATATGAAAATTGAGTATTACTCATATAAATTCTCTGCATGTCATTTCAGTCTCACAGTTTACAATATAGCTTGTTATTTGTGTGTGTGGATCAAGAAAACTTAACATGGAATTTATCCTCTTTGCAAAGTTTTAAGTATACAGTACTGCCTTGTTAACTATTGGGACTATGTAGTGTAGTAAATTTCTAAATCTTCTTTGTCGTGCATGGCTTAAACTATTTTGTGCCCATTTCTTGGTAAGCACTTTTTATCACAAAATAAGACAGTCAAGAGAAAACTTTTGGAGGTGACGGATATATTTGTTAACTTACTTGTGGTCATCGTTTCACTGGTGTGTAGCTAGCATTCCTAGTCACAAGTTCATCAAATTGTATGCAATAAATATGTCCAATTCTTTTTTTAAAAAAGATTGATTTTATTTATGCATACAAGAATTGGGGTGTACACCAGAGTTATGGGAGGTGAGAGGATTCACCAGAGACAGAGTGGAGAGCAGAACAGGCAGATCCACTGAAATACACTGCTGAGGGGAACAGTGGGTGAGACAGGAGGGGTCTGTCACACCATGTGAGTCAGCTTCCTGGCTGGGGATCGAACTCTAACTGCAGTGGGTGGTGATAGCTTGATAGTGCTGAGACTTCAATCCCTGTGCTATGAGGGGGCCCCTGTCCAATTATTTTTTTATATCAGTTGTACCTCAATAAAGCTGTTTGAAAACAAAGAATAAAAGATGAATTGAAAATAGGAATAGTAAATTTGGAATTCCTGACCCATAGTTGTACTTACTATTGTTAAGAATTTTTAAATAGCTAAGTACCAGTGCAAATATACTACTTAATTTTTTTGAAAAATATTGTAATTATTTTTATATATTGCCTTTTCCTTCAGTCTTCCCAGTCTTGTCTCTTTCAAAATTGCCTAGGGGTTACCCGGGAGGAAAGGAAGCTTCAAGTATGGGACCTCATCATACTGGACAGCCACAGAATTGTGTTAACTGAAGTATACTTAAGAAAGATGTTCTTATTCTATGTGATAGGCTGTATTTGCAGATGTTGACCATTTTTCACTTCCACCATCTATTCACAATAGTATGGACCTCTTGACTTCCCTCTTCACCTCTCCCTGTTCTCTGTCTACCGCATTCATTGTCTCATGGATAGAGTTGCACATCAGAAAAAATACTCTAATTCTTGTTTTTGACATTGCAAATTTTTGGAAGAAGATATGATGACCAATGTAAAGCTTACTGTAACTTTGCCCCACAAGATTAAGTAAGAAATCCCCAGATGCAAGAGAAGCAATGAGTGAGTGAATGACAATCTCTAAGAAGGTAATGACTCACCTCTCCCCCTTCCCTCAGTTAATCTCAGGGAATGAACCTTTGATAGTAACCCAGTAAGTTAGTTACTAGGATATAAGACAGAATCTGTGTTTGTTTTCCTAAGTAGGGCCTGACAAGTCTGCAAGACCCAGGGATAGATGGGTCTTAAGCAGCCTTACTGTCCTTATTGCAAAAGCAGTATCAGGATCTCCATGTGCCTGAGTGGGTACAAGTAATTGGAGACATTCACCTGTTGGGACCAAGAACTTTGAGCCAGAAGGAAGAGGAAAGCCAAAGGCATGCTAGAATGGATAGATGACACTAAGGATAAGACACCTACTCCCCCAACTCCTATTTTCCCCAATGGCTGCTGACTAATAAGCTCCCTAGGACTCAGATGGAACCTGAATTGATTAACTTAAGGTTAAGTTTCTGTTCCCTGGGAGGTTACGATTTGAAAAATAAATTGAATATTTGGTAGCAACCATGTGAGGTTGTTGTTATCTCCATTTTATCAGTGATAAATCTGAGGGGCCAGAGAGGTCTAGAGTCTTACCCAGTGCCATACAACTAAGTAGTAAGTGGCAAAGCCACGTTCAAATCTAGGCAGTCTGCCTCAGACTACTCTATACCACTTAACCAAAGATGCATAAAAGAATGAAGTTCTATTTCTGCTTAGGCCGAGTCTGTTTTCTTTATTTCATATGCCACATCTTATTTTGGAGGATCTGGTGAAAAACAACCTCTGACGTTAGTTTCTGTACATACTCTGTGCTCTGGGTATGCTATTGAGGATGCTATTTATTATATTGCACACTGTTTGGTCTGGAAGACCATGGAAGTAATTTTTCTCTATTTTTAGTACCAGATATATCTGGGCTTCTCCTGAGCAACCATTTTGTTTGTATTTTGTAGAAAAATCAACTGTTTAATCTCGTTTCCCTGTTTTCATTGGCTGCTATGTAGCTTAGAGTCAGACGTCAAGCTTGCTATTGGCAAATCTCTATAAATTCATGACCTGTGTTGTGTGCACTCATTGTACTCTTCTAACCCAACCTTCCCTTTGCTTTGCTGTTTACCTATTTTAATTTATTTTATCTGTCAGTAATGTACCTATCTTAGTGAAACACCTTAAATCCTTGCTGAGAAAGGCAGGTTGTAAATCCATGCAAATATTATTATTCTTTGCTTTCAAACTACATTACTCATAGATCTTCCTTGCTCAGCAGAAGGACCCCGGTGATTACCTTTTTTTTTTTTTTTTTTTTTGCATGCAGGCTGGGGTACAGGCCAGAGGCGTGGGGCGGCGAGAGGGCTCACCAGAGACAGAGTGGGGAGCAGAACAGGCAGATCAGAAGTACACTGCTGAGGGGAGCAGCGGGCGAGGCAGGAGAGGTCTGCCGCAACATGTGGGATTCTCCCCGGCTGGGCGTCGAACTCGCGTCGCCGCTGCCGACAGCTCCACAGCGCAGCGCTGTGCCACCGGGGAGGCCCCGGTGATTACCTTTTTTAAGTGTTAATGCCATTCCTTCATTGGAACAGTTCATCCATAAAGGTCGAAAGGATAGCTGTGAAGGGCACAGTGTGTTTTCTGTTTTCTACCCGCCATTCTTGAGCTGAGGGCTTTGATGAAAAGAAATACTGATGCATGGGGAGGGCAAGAGTAGTGGTTAAGTATATGGGTTCTGGCTTGTTCATATTCAAGTTCTATTACCTACTGATACGAACTTGGTCAAGTTAGCTAAATTTGTCTGTGCCTCAGTCTCCTCACCTGTAAAATAGGGCTAAAATAATAATCCTCATTCGTGTAGTTATTGTGAACATTAAGTTAATACAGGGAAATAATTATTGCCTTTGATAGATTCTCATGGCCAAAAGAATTAGAAAGAGAATCTTTTGAACTTTTGTAAGCATAATAAAATATCCTTGATGTAACTTATGCAGGGTCATCAAAAAGAACAACAACAACAAAAAATTAGAGCAATTGCACTTGCCATAATTCATATGTATTATATTCTTTTACCCTTTCCAAGGATGAAGGTTAAATTTTTATGTGAATTTTCACAATTTCTTTTAAGCATAGAATTACAGAGTGAGAAGGGACCTTAAGTAGCACAAGTCAAGTTAGTAACTCCACTCAATCCGTGACTGAAAGATCGTCGTTGAAGGAAGAGAAGTCATAGTCTCCCTAGGAAACTTGTGGAAGAAATATATTTTCTCTTTCAGGAATTTATTTCTCATGCAATGATACATTCTTATAAATTATTTAGCATTTACTTGTCCAGTCTTAGTAGAATAGGAACATATAAATATATTTTTAAGAGCATCAAATTCATTTAAAACATCTTTAATGCAGTGATTGAGCTGTTAAAATTTATGACCTGTGATAAACACTCTGTCCTCAAGGTTACATGTATAGACAGTAAGGCAGGTAGACATAGCTGAATATTATATGCTGAATATTACAAGTGTGTGTACACACAATTGCAGAACTATGAAATCAGTGGCAACATTTTTTAAAATATTTATTTTTATTTATTTATGCATGAAAGAACTGGGGTGTAAGCCAGAGATGCAGGGGGTGAGAGGATTCACCAGAGACAGAGTGAGGAGCAGAACAGATGAATCTAGACATGTCATGTGGGTTAGCTCCCTGGCTGGTGATTGAACTCATGCTGCAGTGGCTGGCGATAGCTTGATAGAGCTGACTTTAACCCCTGTGTCACCAACATAAGCCCTAACATAGAGATTTTTATAGTGTATTATGGGAAGCAACTTGGTTAGTGAGAATAAATGAGGAAAAAGAGGAAGGAAACAAGGGAGTGGGAAGAAAAAAGGGGTAGAGAGCTGAGGAGAGAAAGATGGATAGAGGGAGGGAAATAGGAGGAAAGAGGAGGAGAGAAACATCATGGAGGATGGGATTATGAACATGATTCGTAATATAGGTCTTGAAAGTTGAGGCTACTAGACAGAACAAAATCTGTCATCTGTGGTGGTGGATTGTGGGTGCTTTAGTGGTGGGCATGGTGTGGTAAAATTTATCTGAAGGGTTGTGAACCTATACCCCTAAGTTATATACTATGTTGTAAATCACTGTTACTTTAGTTAAAAAAAAAAAAAAAAGGAAAATTGAGAGATGAGGTAGCATTTGTTGGTGGTGTTAACCAGTGTGGGCGGGGGAGAATAGAGGGGGTAGATGGGAGGAATTCCAGGTTAGGGAATAAAATATGTCAAGGAAGTGAATAGTGCTGGGAGCAGTGGGCATGGCACAGCATAGCAGTTGAATGGGATATGAGTTCTGGTTACCTATATGCAGCAGGAAATCATTGGAGAGATTTTAACATTGGAATAAACATGATTAGACTTGCTTTTTATAAAGGGAACAGTATAGAATGTCTTGAGGGACCCCAGTGTTCTATAGTAAAGTACTATGAGTGCGGTGTTCTGTGGTGACATACATCTCAGAATGTGTGAACCCATTCCCCTAAATCATATGTAGTGTTGTAAACCAATATTACCTCAATAATAATAATTTTAAAAAAGCGACGATGTCTTGAAAGGGAGTCTTGGTGGATGAACGAAAGCAGTTGTTACAGGGAAAAGGGAGGAGAAACCATCTCTATTAGGGACTATTTCTCATCCCCAGCCTGACAAGCCTCCTATAGTTCTAGCTTCTTCCATGTGATTCCTTCTCTTGTTTATCTCTAGTTCAGGGAAGGCCATGGTTTCTTGCTGTTGCTTACATCTAGATTGCATAAACTGTGTGCTCAATTCCTTAGAATAAATGCCCTCTGCTATAAGTACTCAGTGTTGTTTCTGTTTCCTGATTAGTCCCTGACAGGCACACCATAGCAGTAACCTAGGGGAGAGGTGTTGAGGGCCCCAACAAAAGAGATAGTGCACACACAGAGTATATCACATACCAGCTGGGTAAAATTGGAAAATTGATTCTATATTTTTTGTCCTCCATGAATTATGTGAACATATAAAAAGTGGAATTACAGAATACACATGACGCTTCATATATGTTTGTATGGTGTACAGACTAGGTATAATCCATATTACAGATATTATGACTCTTTTGGGCCATAGTGATCCTGATTAAAGCAAGCAATATGGGGAGCAAGGGGCAGGGGGAGATCTAAGGTGAACATGACACTGTATTCCACATATCTAGTAAACAGATGCACACAGGAATCTGGAACTTGAGTTTCATGTTTGAAATTTACTAGCAAGTAACAGTGCTTGAAAACTTGGAAGTCAGGTCATCAGGGAATGAAAAGAGAATGAGAAGAGAACAGGGACAGATCTTCATGAAATCACTAGGACTAAGAGGAAAAAAGCAGATAAAGAGGAAACCAAAGAGAATATTGTAAGAAAAGCCACAACTTTGAATAAAGATTAAATATTCACTGTGTGTGACTTCTAAACAGTCATTGGTCACCAATTAATGGTAGATCCAAAGTTTTTTTATTTCTGTCTTTAACATGTGGTCTCATAATTCATGGAGGACAAAAAATATAGAATCAGCTTTCCAAATTTACTCAGCTGCTATGTGATATAGCTAGGATTCAAACCAGTTCTAATATAAATCTAAGGTCCATAGTGCCTTGTAAGGATTTTGAATGTAGATTGATGAATCTGTATATATTTATAGGCAATGATAAATTATTCAAAGTTCTGGACATAGCAAACCCTGCTTGAAATGTGTTTAAGAAGTATGTTTGCTTTGGCAGCACATATACTGAAATGTGTTTAAGAAGAATAATCTAAGAACAATATGGGGATTAGGAAGGGAGAGAGCCCAAAGAAAGGAAGGAAAGTTCGGAGAACACTAAGTAAGAGTAATGAGGGCCTGGCTTAGGGTGTAGGGTTGTCAGATTTAGAAGAAACAGCAAAACTAGGATGTTGAATTAAATATGAATTTATGAATTTTGGGTATAAGTATGTCCCACGCAATCCTGCGATATATTTATATTTAAAGTAGCCAAGTGAAGAGGCACATGATGCAAGACCTAGGGTGTCCCAAAAGTAGAGTTTCTTTGTGCCCTCCCCAATGGAATGAAAATACATCAGTTTCCTTACATATTAATATATTCATCAACCATCACTTGAGCCTTGTGTCGAGAGGTTTTTTTTTTGGGGGGGTGCTTCATTACATAGGTATAATTTATTGAATCATTGATCTCATGAGCGAGCTTAATCTCCATGTCGCATTCTCTCCCTATTTTTTTTCTAATATGTATTTTTATTGTTATTTATATCTTTTACATTTTGTATTCCCCTTGGGTAACCCACCACCAATTCACCCGTGATCCATCTCCATGGTCCCTTGTGTTCTTTTCTACTCCATTTTGTGCCCTTATCCCTAGAGAATGGGGCCCTACTGCGAATAACAGTTAGGATGAGACTTGGAATCCTGGAGTAATGGAAACATGTGAGAAAATGCAAATTGGGGTGGCAGAGAAGATAATGAGCTCATTTTAGATGCCTGGAGTTGAAGATACTGGTGGGAAATCATGTAACCTCAAAGTAGAAGTACAGAACTGCGTATCTGGAATTGAAGAATTGCCAAAATTATATCCTGGGAGTCAATATTCTTTAGCATGTTTGTGATTGTTGCATCTCTGAAAACTATAATAATATTCTTCTAGGAAAAAAAAGGAGTAGAAAAGCAAAAGCCCAAATGTGACAGGAGGGGAGATAGAATTCCCAAACAAAATAATAAATCAAAATCCTAAATTTTCAAAAATTAAATTAAGTTGACAGGTGTTTTCATATGAAATCAGGTATTCATTTAAAAGTTTTATGTATTTGCTCAATAATTCATTTCTACCTGTTTGTCCTGAATGAATGTTTAACATTGTGATATACACTTTTAATTCTAAGTACTAATTGGATTTTTGCTTAATTTCATGTAAATTCAAAGTACTCAATGAATTTTCAAAACATTAGGAAAATGGTCCTACATGGATTTTGACTTCTTTTTAAATATTTTGAAAAGGAGGATACAAAATGTATGACTTTGTGTATTTTTGGTATTTTAAAGTTAGCACTTTTTGTCTCAATCAGTCTAGCTTTGTTAGCACAATATTTAGTTTTTAGAGTTTGGCTTTTCTTGAAGACAGAAAGGTTAACGAAATGGAATTAAAGTCATTGCTTTTATTTATTCATTTTTAACTTATTTTTTAATTACAAAATGGCTTACAACTAATGATAGTAAATAAATCAAAGTAATAATTGTTTTCAAATGATTGAATGGCAAATAATTGCATTGTTTCTATAATATTATAAAGACCATTGTAGCACATGGATTGTGAAATATCACATCGTCTTCCCCACTTCCTGCTATAACATACCAACATTGCACAGAAATTGCTATGTGCTTATGCTGTCCAAAATCACTCTCCTGAGTATTGTGTAACATAAAAAAAAATGAATGATATATAGTCTGATGGAGAGAAAATACTTATAAAAACACTAACATTTGTGTTTAGTCATTGTAATATTTGTTGAAACTACTTTATATAATCTCACCTGTAGCCCTTTTATCTGCTGCATAATTAATAATACAAACTAAAAAGAGGATCAGTAGGGATATTTTTGAAACATGCAAACAAGCAAATTGCTTCACCCCTTTAAAATTCAGTCCTTAATTTGTAAATGAGAGTGGACTAAATTTTCTAGTCTTTTTTTGCAGTTCCTATACTATTTGTGGTGTCAGATAATAGATTTTATTACCTTAAATCCAAGTTCTATTTCAAGCCTTACCCTGAGAAATCAATAATAAATAGAGCAGCTTCTTCATCAAACTTGTGATAGAAAGGTATATATTGAGAAATAGCACTGGTTTCTAACACTAGCTCTGTAAAAAATCCTCAGCATCCTTCAGTGTTCTCATCTGTAAAATTTATACTTCTCATGGTGCCTTTCAATTTTAAAGCCTGTGATAAAATCAAAATAAAACCTACTTACAATAAACAGGCTAGCACCAATCTAGTGCAAAGTCTGATTTATAAAATATTTCAAAAATATTTTAATTGCTTTCAAACTATACAGTTGAACGAGAGACAGCATGGAAAGCTATTAGGTAAAAATAACTGAGGCATATGTCATACCAAAGAGATTATATTATTTAATGGTTCTTAAATTATGTTTATTGAGGTAACGTTGATTTATCACACTGCATATGTTTCAGGGGTGTAAGTTTCACATCTCTACGAATATACGTTATCCCACCACACCTACCACCAAAGCACCAATAATCCTCCACCAGAATCCATTGAACCCCCTCCACACTTTGCTCTCTAACCTCCTCTCTCTCCTTCTAATAGCCTCAGTTTTGCTGTCATATTTCAATGGTTTGTTTTTGCCTATTCCTTTGCATTTTTTAAATATTGTACATACACGTGAAACCATCTGGTATTTCTCCACCTGACTTATTTCCCTTAGCATAATCCCTCCCAGTTCCATTCATATTGTAGCAAATAGAAAATTCCCTGTGTTTTTTTTTTTTTCAAGTGGGTAGTATTGCATTGTATATATCTAGCTCATCTTCTTAATCTACTCCTCTGTGGTGAGGCACTCGGGTTTTATTGTGTTATTGTCTGACTTATTGCAGACACTGTCTGCAGTGAACACAGGAGTGCATATGTCCCTTCAAATTATTGGTTATGCTTTCTTTGGATAGATTTCAAGTTATAAATGTGAAATATGTCACTAAACTGTATACAAATCCAGTTTTGGGGGATACTTAAAATCAATTTGTTGTCTTAAGAAAATTAAATATTTTTATATAGTGTCTATAGATCAACTATTTTTGAAAGGCAGCTTCTTCTTGTACCTATACAGTACAAAATCCTAATTCAACCTGAAAACTTTAAACACTAATCAGGCATTTGCTTTTATGTCACGGTTAGTTGATAGTGACAGTCATTGTGAACAGTCTTATGTGGAAGAAATTCATATTGTGCAAGGAGAATTCTGGTGAGATTTTTCGCTGCCTATGTTTATTTACTGGAAACTTTAGATGCTGATTTCCAACCTGTTAATTAGATGTGCCAGTGTACTTGTGAATGTTGCAATAATTAAAGTATTTAGCTTTATGTCAGAAGTCTTCCCACTCCAAGCTCTTAATTTGGGAAGTTACTAATTTGAAGATTGAAATTTTAGAAGATTAAACCCAAATTGCTTCTGACTGCTGGATGAATATTGCTCCCCTTTGTGGAAAGTTTGGCCAGAGCGAAGCACACTTAAGCATCTGGGGAGTACAATGACACCTTAGTTCAGGGGAAGACGTTTTCTGTAATGGGTCTGGTTTTGACGTACTAGCTCTGTGGAAATGGTCACTTTCCTCTCGTGTTACTTACCCTGCGAAGGGATGTGCTATTCTTTAGGTCAATCAAAGTTACTCTTTCCATTGTGCCTGGAAATTGAATGAGTATAAAAATGTTATTGAAGTTGCCATTTTGAGCACTATACAGAATTTAATTCAGATGTTTTGTGTTCTCAGAGGGCCAAGTAGGTGTGATGTTTCAGACAATAGTTTTAAACTAAAATGCTGTCTCTTCTGGGATGCATAATATTATGCTCTTTTGTAAAAGCTGGTAAATCCCAAACTGAAGTCTGCAGGAACATCTTTGAGTGTGGGCTATGGCCACAGAATTCCCCTTAGCATTAGCTTGGCACTGCTTCTTGTCTCGCAGACGGTGAAGAAAGAACATGCCTTTTCCACCCTCGAGGCAATAAAATAAATTAAAGGGTGCGGCATTAAATGAGTTGAATTTTGAGTAGTATTTTTCATGCCTCCAACATTTGAAAATCAGTTTATCCTTATGAAGCAGCATTTGGAATCATGAAACAAGGTCCTCCTCTGTTGTGCCAGTATGAGGGCTCTTTTGATGTCCCCAAGTCATGTGAGTGTCAAACAACCTTTTCTGGTCCTTTTCTTATTGTGGTCTCTGGGTAGTGTCTGTGACTAGAACTAATCATTTGTATAAATCACAAATAAATGAGCATGATGGAAGGTAAAACATCTTTAGTTTGTTTCTACTGGGTCTGGTCCAGGCTATTAGAGTCCCTACATATCTCCATGACACAGAAGCAAGAGTTTTTGCAAAGAATGTCCCCAGGGCCCAACCAAATCCTTCCTCTGCAGAAGCTGCCCTGCTTGTCTCTGTTCGTTATGTTTGTGCTTCCTCCAATTTTGCACTTTCTCTCAGTGTTTCCTAAAGAGACTGGAGAGCATTCCTTCAATCTCAGGCGGAAGTTTGTTTTTGTTTTCATGAAACAAAGGTTTGTCTTTAATGCTACTGTGGGTCCTTTAGAAGCCCTGTTCTTATAGTCTCATAAATAAGAAGGGAATAACTTAATTTTACTGCATTTGAACATTGATAACCCTAGAGATGGTAGGATACATCTTATCAAATGCTCTTGAACCAAAAAAAAAAAAAAAGAAGAAAAAGAAAAGTGAATCCTCTCAGCATCTACAGAGCAGGAGCTGAAAGACCCTGTAACTCTTAACAGAGTTCCTTCCTCTTTCTAGGTGTATGATATTTTATTTCAGGACATCTAAATGTGCTTTTTTTTTTTTCTCTCTGTATTGTTCTGTCTGCTGTTTCCCTCACACATTGGTTTTATTGTTACTAACTTTCCAAAAGCATGGTATGGTTATTAATAAAGGTATTTCAAACATAATTGAACAATATAACTTATAGAACCTAGGAAATGTTCTAATTTTATAGATGAGAAAGGCTCATAATTAGAATTAGACGGCTTATTAAAGCTATAGCCAATATTTAAATGGAAGAATGTCCATCAACTTTACCAAGTTAACGTTCTTCCCCATGACACCTCATGTTCGGATTTCTGACACTAATTCTTTAAATTACCTACTTCTTAAGCCTTATCCTTTAAAGTATTTATATTTGTAAATTGTTTATTACGTGTTCATCATTGAGATACATTTTAATATTATTTGTCCAATGTCCCAAAATAGGATGTTTCTATATTTTTAGCATAGCCTCCCCGCTTCCCTGTATTTCTCATATCCAACTGTTGTCTAATAAAGCGGGCTCATGACAGGGAACAAAGAAGGAATGAAAAGTGTGTGTGTGTGTGCGCGCGTGTGTTTGACCGGGGGGCGGGAAGGGAGAAATACGAATACTGAGGTTGAAAGAGACTATTTATATAGCATTTTCCGTCCGTATGCAAACACTATATGAATCCTTTCCCCCTGTGCCTGTTGAAGAATTTTCTAGGCTGCCTGTCAAGAATGTTAGTATTTCATGTTTTGGAGAGTACCCTTCATTCTCTGGCCTGGTGGAAATGAATACTCTGTACCTGTTCAGTCTGAGTCCTTGAAATGGGGAAGAGTCAGGTCCCTATTTTTAGCAGATTTCTACAGTGAGATTTCCATGGTGCATTTGTGGGCGTGGGAATGAAGAACAGGGTGAGGGTTCTTTGAAGGCAAGAAATATCCCATGTGGAAAAGACCCTTCTTAGATAAAAGAGGTGAGGAATGCGCATTAGTTCAGACATCAGGAAAATACCTTCATTTGGTGATTTGGAGAGGGCATGCATATTTTCATTTCGGGTGTACCAATCATGCTTACTTTTTATTGCATTTCAAGGACAATGAGAAAGATTCCTGGCAATATTCACTTGCATCAGAACAGACTTTTAGGGGATCTAACAAAATGCAGATCCTGCTGATGAAGAAAATAAAGCTAATGAAAGCTAATTACTGTGTTTCGATGACTGTGGGGATATCGAGCTTGTTCATATGATTTAAAAAAAATCCTCATGCCCTGTGTTAAGTAATTTGTGTTATTGATTATGCAGCATTTAAATATTGCCAGTAACATTTTAACAAGTAATTTTCAAATGAAACTTTGATGAAACATAGATGTTAGTGTTAATTACGCATTATTCAAGAACTCTTACAAATGAAACCCCAAGTAATACAATTTTTTTCTTGATTTAAACTGTGAACAAACACCCCATTCTAGCCAATTATTGAGAACATCAATTCCATCATTTACTTTACTTTTACCATTTCATTAGTTGTATTTTCCTTATGCTCTTGTTATACCTCCTTCTATCATATCTTATCTCTCAGCTCCTTCCTTTAATCAGCATAGAAATCATCATTGTCAGGTATTGATGTCATAGTAAAGATACTTATCAAAGTAAAAACCTTACTGAAAAAAGGGAACTGCTTTAATCGGATTTGATTTATCAGATTTTATAATTATATTAACCTAAGTATCACATTTTCCATAAATCCCTAATAAATATTCTGGAACTCACAAGGAGTTAAAAAAAAAAAAAAAACAACAACCCCCAAAAACCTTTGTTATCTTATGGCAAAGCAGTTCCACTGTATTTCTTTTCTTGCCCACCGTTGAAAGTAATTTTTATGTTTCTCAATATATTTTCTCTTGATCACTGTTAATTTTAATGCTATAGTGTAACATGGTAATTTGTACTTTATTTTTATGATTGTTCTCTCATGTTAAAAAAATGTCTTTAAAATTACAGTATTTAATGGATCTACTGAGGAGTTTTTGCTCTCAGGTACATGAAATCACCAATATTTTATCACCTGTAATTCTGTAACATGAGAGTATTTTTCTCTAACCATTACCTGTGATTAAAATTTCCTATAGTTTGGTATGCCATGTAACAGTCTCATACCTCTGATTTGTGAAATGTTGACACAAAACATTGTGAGCTTAGGTATTCTCTTTTCTTTTCTCGAGGTGTTAATTTCCTCTACTTACTCCCACACCCTAGGAAAGATGCAATCAGGTATGAGTGTACATAGACTATGGAAGAACTGAGTGTTTTGGCTGTGTTTGCCTGAAGTACCCTTTCATCAAACTGAGAAGGTGAATCTGCAACAAAACATTCTCCTGGATCACAAATGTGATTTATTAACATGTTAGAGAATCATGAAGAGTAACTCCGGAAAATATCCACTGGTTAAAGTATGTATTTTTTTTAAAAAATAGGAAAGAAAGAAAAAAAGCACTAACAGCAAATTGTAAGACATAAATTACATTCAAAAGAGCTCATGAAATTTACTTAGGGCTTTTATTTATTCATAATAATCAGATTCAATTCTGGCAAACTTAGTTGTTTGTTTTTCTAATCTAAAGCTGATTAGAATTAACTATGTGGGGATCATATTGATTGTTTTTATCTAATATATATTGGATATTTTCATGTGTCTTCAACAGTCTTCTAAAAGTTTTTTAGAAATTGCATAGTACAGCATTGATATGGATTTATAGTATTTGAAACCAAACTATTGACATTTAGATTGTCTCTGAAATTTCTCTCTTAGAACAAACATTTTGATGAACTTTGCTCGACACTGATCTTTGTCTTCTCCAATTAGTTCTGAGTTTAAAGACCATGAAATTGAATAAATGACTCTGAATTTGAATAGTTTTAAAGCTTTTGAAACATACTGTCATGTAGCCCTAAACATTATTTTTAATGACTAAGTCCTATTCCATTTGAATACATAAATAATAATTAATATTTTTGAGTACTTACTGTCAAGTACTGTTGTCAGAAAATCACTTGTTAACTCATTTAATTTTAGAAAAGATTTGACCTAGGATTTTCCTACCTATTTTACAGATGAGGAAAAGGTGGCATTAGAATATATAATAACTCACTCAAGGTCAAATAATAGTGGTGGAGGCAAGATTTGAACTCCAATTCTAGGTTAATAACTAACATTTGCTAATATTCAAAACTAGACAAGTAGATTTACTGGGCAATTGAGTTACGAAATTGAAACATTTTTTACTCCCTTGAGACTTGTTTACTGTATATTTACTTAGCTATCGTCGTCTTACATATTAAAGAAAAAGCAGTGGATCTTTAACCTAACCTAACTTACCCACATCATATAGTAATCGGTAAAGCAGGCTTTAAACTAAGGTGTCTTTAGCATCCAACGCTGAATTTCCACACTTTTAAACCATTTGAGAGATTTTGATTCTTACAATACATTAGTACTAAACTTGACATTTAAATGAATTTTTTTGGATTATTCAAAATAATAGAGATTCCTGGACATGAAGCTCCCTTGTCAAAACCTATAATTTTAGGTCTGAATATACATCACTCACAAGTTACTCTGCATCTTCTTGTAAGAGAACCAGTTTCTTAGAAGCCTTCACAAAAAAAAAAAAAACAAACACTGAGCTAGAGGGTGAGGAAGTAGTGGGAAAGTGCAGTGCTCTGTGAGATGACATTTGAACTCAAATCTGATGGATGAACTGAGTGAGCAGTAGTGGAGTGTCCCAGGCAGAGAGAAGAGCGGGTGTAGACATCCCAAAGTGAGCATGAGCTTTAGCTTTTGAAAGAAAAGACGGCTGACATGCCAAGATACAGGGTGGGAGGGTGGAGTTTACCTCAGTGAACTTAGTAGGGCCAACTTCCAACTGGCCCTTTTGTACCATTTTTTGAGCCATGATACAGATTTTGGACTCGATCCTAAGTTCAGATGAAAGACATCAAAGCAAAGGAGTAACACTATGAAGTTTATATCCTCATGACAAGGAACGAAATGTAGGAGAGGTTGGCGTGGGTTCCTGGAGACCAGGCCAATACATTGAACCTTGGTGAAAGATAAGGATGGCGTGAAGTTGAGACATAGAAGTAAAGATGGTAGGAAGCAGTCTTTTCAGGTCATGCTTTAGAAGTAAAGATTTAAAGACTTTACAATAGATTTGATTGTGAGGGAGGGAAAGAGAGAATCAATTATGACTTCTGACTTGGCATTGTGAGAAAAACGTATTAAGGATTTGTTGTCCCAATTAGACACGACTTGTCTCCTTCATTTTCTATGCATATCCATAGCCTACCATAAAATAAGCTCTGGCAAGCCACAGAGTAGATACTCCAAAATATTACTGAATAATAGAACAACTATTACATAATTCTAACATATTGTCTAAATTACTTGATGAAAATATTTACCCTAATGATGTATTTTACATTTATATTTTTGATATTTTGACATTCAAAAGTGTAAAGTTTTTAAATATCTTTAGTCCACTTTTTTTGTTATTTTGGGTCCACAATATTATTCCCTATCCAGAGGTTTAATTATAACCAATTCTGCGTCTTGTGATTATTGTATTTTTATACTTTTTTTTTAAAGATTCATTTTATTTTTGCGTACAAGCTGGGGTGTAGGCCACAGGTGTGAGGTGGTGAAAGGGTTTACCAGAGAGAGTAGGGAGCATAACAGGCAGATCGACTGAAATACACTGCTGAGGGGAGCAGCGGGGAGACAGGAGAGGTCTGCTGCGCCGTGTGGGAATCTCCCTGGCCGGGCATCGAACTCGCGCTGCAGATGCCGACAGCTCCCCAGCGCTGCTCTTAAACCATTGCATCACCAAGGAGGCCCATTGTGATTATTATTTTTAATCCTTGAAAAAACAACCTCAGTTTTTTAAATTATGTGATATAGGGCCAAATCAATTTTTCTTTCTAAATTTGACTTAATTATACTCAGCTTAATTAAATCATTCCCTTTCTGTTAAAAAAGGTCTTTATTGGATTTTTACAAATGATAGTCTAATGCTAAATGCATATTTTAGTATCATGGTAAAGGTACTGGATGATGTTTTTATTCTGATTTTATCTAATGTTTGGAATTTGTGCACTTTGGTATGTATATATTTGAGCTGGACTATAATACTTGTTTGCTGTTCTTAACTGTTGATTCGTGTAATTGTTCTGGAGATGGACCCCAGTATGGTCATCCCCAGCCATAGATGGGGTGGATATTTATATTAATTAAAATTCAAAAAAAAAATTCTACTTCCCAGTCAGCTTAGCCCCATATCAAGTACTCAAAATAGTGTTATTGGGTTACTGGCTACCCCATGCAGAATTACAGAACAAAAGTCTCAGTGCAGAATTACAAAACATTTCCGTCATCACATAAAGTCTTATCAGACATTACTTCTCATAAGAATCAGCTTTTCAAATTTCTAGAAGCTTTCCAAGGACTTAAAAAATAGAATACCATGATAGATATGTTGAAATTACTTGGGGATTATTGACATCTTTATTTATTTAGTTTTTATTTCTAGGAATGAGTTATGCAGTCATATCTATAAAACTATTTTTTTCTGTCATTGAATTTCGTGATTTTTTTAAAATGTCATGTATTTTTGGACAAAATTAATTTTAGAAGTTTAAAAATTTTAAATTATTACATGTGTGTTTTTCATTTTTTATTTCAAACATTTTCAATTTAGGTATTCTACTTTAATCTTTAAAATATAAAAAAATCTTGTGTTTTCCTGGATTTTCAAGTTTTTTAGTGCATTCTGTTTGATTAAAATACCTGTTTTGTTGTCTTTTTTCCTTTTCAAATTTATTGTGTTTACCATTTCTCTAACAAGTTTCCAAAGGGTTTTAATTTTTTTTTCTCTTATGGATATGTCAGTTTTTATTCATTTTCCCCTGGACTCTCTGCTCTGAGACATTTTCATGCTTTAAGATGACTTTGTACATTCCTACTGTGACCGCCATATGCATGTCATCATTTCCTTAGGCTTCACTGTGGAGTTCTTACTGGTCACATTTGTTGCCTCTAAAGGCTTTGAAACTGGAAAACTAATGGTAGAGGAAACTGGCATTTGAACACAAAACCAAATCACTTAGATTTTAACAAGTTGTTTTTAAGAAAAATTCTGTTACATTACCAATATATAACTTCTTTTCTATGGTAAGATTTATTGTGATTTTTTTTTTTTTATTGAGGTAATGACACTGTATGTTGTGCTGCTTAATAATAAAATGTGTAGGCCCTCCCTGGTGGCCCAGCGATTAAGCGCTGAGCTGTGGAGCTGTCGGCAGTGGTGACCCGAGTTCAATGTCTGGCCAGGGAGATTCCCACATGGCGAGGAAGACCCGCTGCTCCTCTCAGCAGTGTATTTCAGTCAGTCTGTCTGTTCTGCTCCCTGTCTCTGCTGAACCCTCTCGCCGCCCCACGCCTCTGTCCTGTACTCCAGCTTGTATGCATAAATAAATAAATCTTTAAAAAAAATAAATAATAAAATGTGTATCTTAGAATTACCAGAATACCTAACATTTGGCAACTGTTTTGTTACAACTGTCTTGTTTATTATATTGTTTAAATTTCTGTATCCTCAGTTTTTCATTGTTCAGTGCATGGCATTATGATAATGGCTAATATTTTTCTCTCAATAGTATTGCTGTTTTTTTCTAATCTGTTCTATAACATTAATTTGCTAATTCCTTAAATCTTGTGTGAAGCTAATATTGTCAACATTCCTATAGTTTCCTTTATATTGAGAGATAAACTTTTGGGTATATTTGGAAACATCCTTAAGGTAAATAGTTAGTAAAAAATTAATATGCTTTTGTTCTTCATTCCAGTGCTAAACTTGTTTAATTACTTATTGCATTTCATTTAATGATTATAAACTGTCATTTTTAATCTATTTTTTCTGCTTGCTTTTAATATCTTAAAACATAAGTAAAGTAGAAATCCTGCTAAATATTCTCTAGAAGTATTATCCAGTTTGCGTAAATAGATATTTTTACTTGATTGCTAAAACCAGAATAATCTAGCCCTCTTTAAGATAGGACTAAAAGTCGGTGTGTTGACGTCTTTTCAGTTTACCTCCCTATTCTGTTAATCTAATCTATGTTTATTAATCTTGTTAATATTTAATTCCTCTTTCAATGTGTTGTCAATATTCGTTTTATGATCTTAGTTTAAACAAGCATTTAGACTTATTAGAATAAAACTTATTTGCAATTTCATACTTTTAAAAAGCATCTTTTAATCTTTAGCAAGTTTTAGTGTTCCCAGAAAGTTATTTTTAAAGCACAGCTTTGCCATTTTTAATGGTTAATAATTTATCTCCCTGAATTTGGAGAACATCTTTTAGTAAGTTCTGAAGAAATGATATTATAGAATATACTTTTGTGAGACCCAACATTCTGAGACTGTTTTGGTCAACACCACATGTACCTGTCATAGTCAACTGAAATATAATGTCCTTACACAGCCTTTCCCTGTGAAGTTATGCTTGCTGCCCTTTTACTTTTTTTGTCATTTACTTTCTTTTCAGGTCATTTATTTTGGTAGAATGATA
Organism: Scalopus aquaticus; assembly: GCA_004024925.1. Lineage (NCBI taxonomy): Eukaryota > Metazoa > Chordata > Mammalia > Eulipotyphla > Talpidae > Scalopus > Scalopus aquaticus. The sequence goes on along the minus strand of PVIJ01000936.1, from coordinate 182,538 downwards.
GCTTTAGGTATAGAAAGATGGATTTGGGGGACAAAAAGATGGTTCTTTCAGCTTAGAAATTCTTAATATGTATAAATTCTTAATATTATACATACTGTGAATTCATCATTTCCTCAGTTTGTTTGAATTTGGGATTATCTATTATTAGTATGCTGCAGCTTTATAAGCAGTCTTCTTTAGTCTTTCCCACCTCTCATATTTTTATGTTTTTATTGTTCTCTGTTTTCATCATGTCTTTGCATTTCTTCACTAGTCATCAGCATCACTATTTCAGTTTTGGGGGTACTATCTGTATGCTTTTTCCTGCTTACTGTGATTATATTGTAAAAGTCTTTTCTTGTATATTTAGCTTACTTTAAAAAATGCCTAGTAATCTTACTGAAAACAAAAATATCAAAAAATATTATTGCATTTTTTAAAGTAATTATGTTTAAAGGGGAGACAAGGAAGACTTTCCTGTCAGCATTAGCATATTGTTTGTCTTATGTTCCAGTTGTCCCCTCATCTCTAACTCCTAACTCCTGTGGGGGTCCAGTTTATATTTTTTAACACAATGAAGAAACATAGAGATAGCAGAGCTTTAAAGTAGACTTTTAAACAGATTTTAGAAGTTTTGCTATCTCCCTCAGAACTTTGTTCTAGTTATAGCTCTTTCTCCTTCTCAGAAGAGAAGATGGCAAAAGCAGGAGTATATACAGTGAACTGTCCCTTCTGCTTCCCTCAGAGCAGGTGGATACTCAGTACTTGAGGTTTCCTTTCTATCAGTGAGAGTTCCTATTGTTCTCCTTGCATTGCAAGTGGACCAAAGCTGAGGTACCTGTGAGGACTTTTGTGGTTACTGATAAAATTCAGATTTGATAAAATACCCCAGGTTTTCACCACAATTAATATAAATTGAAACAGTGTAGACAAAAGATGGTAACAATTTCAGCAGCTGAAGGACACATGTGTCCTTGCCACCATTGGGAATGTGCGCTTGTTCTTTGTGCACCTTCATTGCCTCAGTCCTGGTGGTAGAAGAGGGCTTAAAAGGAGTGGCTTTTTATCTTTGCTCACTGAAACATATTCCTCGGCGTGAACGTCTGTGTTGTAGAAAACAGATTTTAGTATCTAACTCATCTTAGAAAGTTTCTCATCCAACTAGATTAATTCCCTTTTATCCTCTTTGTTCTATATTTATCTCAGCTTCAATGGTTGAGTTAGTGATATACCACATTCTTTTCATTAATTTTAATACTTGTCTATTCATTTATTTATTTTTAATTAAGGTAACCTTGGTTTACAGCACAGTATAGATTTCAGGAGTTCAGTTTCACACCTAGACAAATGTGTAAACCATGCCACGCCCACCAGGTCTCCTCACCGCCGTCCACCACCTTCCAGTGGACTCCCAACACCATTCCACCCCACCCACCACCCCTTGCCTCCCTTGTGGGAATCTAAGGATTTGCTTTTGTATTATTTTGTTTGTACCTGTACTTTTTCTTTCTTTCTTTCTTTCTTTTTTTTTTTTTTTTTGGTTCTTATTCCTCCTAAAGGTACAATATGTTACTATATAGGAGAGATTGCTTATAAAATTGTAACTCAGCACAGGATGAATATGAATTTTTACTTATAGATTGGAATAGTTCTTAAGTACTTTTACTAAGTTACAGTAATTCAGCTCACTTTGATTTGTTTTAAATACCATCAAACTATTTCTAACTTCCTGTTGAAAAGTCTTGTCTGTTTTGCAATCCTCAATCCCCCTGGAGATACACACACACACACACACACACACACACACACACACACACACACACACACATTTTGTACTTTATTTCCATCTCATGTATTGCTCTTTTCAAAGAGTTTGTGAAATTTCGTGGCTGTATATGAAATAATGATAGATTTCTTGAGAATGTTTTTAACCCTCAACTCATAAAACAGCCCATAAAAAGATCATAACTATTTGCCTCACCCCCACCCCCTATGTCCCTCACTGTAAGAACTCTTCGTAAGATATCACACTCTATAAAAACAAATTAAAACAAATATAATGGTTTCCACAACCTAATGTAGAACTGCTTCATTTGTGTTACAGTTATGTCTTCAAAAAGCTCTAGGAAACATGATGGAATAAAATTCCACCATAACTTCCCTATGAGCCAAATCTCCATATGCACATGAATAATTCTCAGGTGCAGTGGATAAAATAAATGGTTAAATCGATATTGCATGTCTCTTCAGGTGTGGAAAAGAAGCCTCACAGAACATGATGCACTAAATTAATGGGTCAGATTTTCTCTCAGTGCTTGCACCATAGCTCCCAGGTTAAGAGAATGTGCTCTTGAATAAAGTAGAATGACGACACAGAGGAACAAAATAGTTTACCATTATTGGTCAACTCTGATTTCCTCACATTGTTGTAGAAATGTCCGAACTCTGATCTGCTTCACTTTACCTTTCTCCAGCATATGAACACTGATCAGTCCGTGTCTCAACTTGTAGTCGGCATTAGAATATCTTGGGGTGCAGGATTTAAGTGCCGATTCCTGGGTTTTGTCCCAGAGTTGCTGAATCTTTGGGTGTGGTCCTTGAAAGTGCATTTTAACCAAAACTTTAGCATGAATCAAATTCACTCTAAAGTTGGTGCCCATTAAAAGCCAGAGAATTGGGCTGGGGACAAAGAGAAGAATGGGCCTAATCAATGGTGGGCACCATGATTTTCCTCTAGGAATACAGAGGGAAACAGAGTACGTTTTTATCAACTTTCCTATGCTCCTTTGATACTTGGGCCAAATGTTAGCTTGACTCCAAGATAGAATGCTGAAATGGAGAAGGTGGTGGATGCATTGTGAGCACTGCTGTGTGACATGTGAATACTTCCTTTTTGCTCTCAAAAAGCATGCGGTGATCACAACCCAAAGGGGGAATCAGATTGAATGCAGCAGTTAACAGGGAGTGACATTCACCATTTGATTTACTTTCTTGCATTTGCTGGTAAGGTTTACTTGTTTTTATTTTTCCAGACCAAGAATAAATTATTTTAGGTATATAAAAGCAGAGAGTGGGGGGCTAACAAAATCATTTCCTAAACAATGGGAAGGAAATATTATCTAAACCAGAAGATCATATATATATATAAATCATCCATATATTTTGTTTCATGCTGTTTACCCTACATTGATTCTAAGTAGTAATTTCCCAATAAAAAAAAATAATGACAAAAAATAACAAACCAAACCAAAAGCAAACTTAAAAAATACATTGATTCATGGTTAAGGCAAACATATTGGAAAACAGGAAAACATTTATTTCTACATGTATTTTTAATGGCAGTCAGAAACCATAGCACTAGGAGCAATTTGAATTAAATATTCTTTTTGAAAGTAAATTTACTTGTATGTTTATTTTTAATTGAGGCAATATTTGGATGCCTACCATAGTAACAGCCATACCAAATTACCCATACCACAGTGGACTATGGTGGTGGAATTAAATATCCTTGAGAGTGCATATTCCCTTGTAGTTGTTGTTATTGCTCTGAATATTAACCCTTTGCACTCCGAACCATTCTGGACATTGGCTACCAGTACTCGACGCTACTTTGCGGCAGAAACGTGCATTTACAGACCCTCGTATTATTTAGTATAATTTTGGAACCAAGTAACGTATTATAATGATATTGGACTTATATGAATTGGGTGACATCGAGGAATGTATATTTGCAAAAAAACCAATATTTTATTGCTTATAATTTTGTACAGTATGATAAGTTTTGTAACACTCCCCAATATACATTGCAGGCTGATTTGTGCAAGTTCTTGTCCGACACAAAATCCGCTGACATTTCTTGTATATATCTTAGTAATTTTATGATATTTTGATTTACTTTCTTGTGCCATTTCAAGATAAAACTTCAGGGAAACATGCATGTCTCAAAAAGTTGTGTTGAAATAACTCAATTCCCCGTAATCACTAATAAACTGCAATGTCCCCTGAGAGGGGACATCCGAGTGATATGCTAGAATTCCGATGTCCTCTGAGAGGGGACAGCAGAGTGCAAAGGGATAAACTGCAATGTCCCCTGAGAGGGGACATCCGAGTGATATGCTAGAATTCCGTTGTCCCCTGAGAGGAATTCCGATGTCCCCTTGATAAATCCAATAGTTTGGAATTTTGATTTGTAAGGGAAAGAAGTATTTTGGGGGGAGGGGGTTGGGTTCAAGTAAAAGGGGATGACTAGGGTTGTGTAGCTGCTGGTGAGAAACTTTCTAGGTTTTCTTAAGTATAATTATGTCATCAATATTGACTTGAGAACTTTATAATTCGGTAAAATTAGTCAATGTATTTTTACTCTTACAATTTAAAGTGGAAAGCGAAATTCCACTCAACTGTAGAGTAAGCCACCAGCCCGGTGTCTTCCACAGATGCCACAGTGTTGTTGGGGTTGCATGGGAGTGTCTCCTGGAGGCTGGTGTAGGTTTATGAGGTAGCTGCTGGAGAGCTCTGAGCCTCCAGGGAAGAGTTCATTTATGGGAACTCGCCACCTTTTGGCTTACCCTATAACTTCTGCCTGTAAAGGTGCTCACTTTAATTCTATTATAGGCTTTGTTGCCATAGGCAGAGGATATTTCCTCTTTAAGGGAGCCCTTAGATGCTTCCTCCAGGTTGCAACTGCAGGAGCTAGCTTTGTTATCGCTGGCACCCTACCTTCTCCTAATTCTCCAGAGAGCACTTGTTCTTCTTAAAAATATAGCTCTATTGAGTGCCTCTGTGTCTTTAGACTTTCTTTTGATGTGCGAGTATAAAGCAAGGGTCTTTTTGAAGATATGTTTTATGGGGAAGTGCTTTCTGGGACCTCTTGAGATGTGCACAAGGACTGAATCATGGTACCTTTATGGTGGTTTAATGACAGCATAGGACACTTGTTATAAAGTGCCCTTTGATATGGATCCCAGGGCATGTCACTATTAGAGCTGAGTGAACACGTTGATTTTGTTTTTACCTCCACTCACAAAGCCCCCTTCGTCTTGTTAGGGTTTTGCAACTATAGATCTGTTTGGAAGCTTTTTTTTTTCAACCCCCCAAAGATGAAAGAGATTTGCTGGAGTGGAAATTTGGAAAATTGCACATCCACCTGTGAAATTAGGCAGATTCCTATAAAGTTTATATTCTAACCAATACGCGGGATCCACAACAATGCTTTGTTTTGTGTGAGTAGTTTTTTTCAGGCTGTGCATAGAGCATGTGTGCAGGACCGTACAGGCTTCAAGACAATATTCATCATTATTTACTGTGTCAAACCCAAACAGAAGGCCAAGTTGGAAGCTTTCCAGGAGCAAGAGGCCACACCTATTTGTGAAAAATGGAATGGATTTGTAGTTATCTTCACCTTGACTATTTGGAGGCTGTGGTGCTAGGACATGTAGTACTGTGAGCGGCATTTGTGGGTTAGCAATGAAGGTGGCTCCATAAATTCTGCACTACATTTGGTGGGTGCACCAGCCTGATTAAAATAAGGGGTTGGAGCTGAGGATGATGAGCTGCGAGTCATGGGGCATCCGGCTGGGCCCTCTGACTTCACACTGATTGCTGCTGATTGACTGGCCAGCTCTGGTTGTCTGGGGGGAGTACCCTTCTCATAAAATGCTGTACCCCTCAAAAGGGGAGCATGAGGACATCACTATGCTGTTCGAAGCTCTTGCTCTTCAAGAGACTCAAATAACAGACTATAATTTAAACAAATGAGATGCCAGCCCTTTCTGTATTAAACCTCCTGTATTAAAAATTTCTATACCCTGACTACAGAGGCATTGGGATTCTTTAGTAAAATCAAGTCTCTGCTCAATTGTTGGCACTATCCAGGGTGCCTGGGAAGGGGTGGGGAGGTGTAGCGGCAAGAAGAGACAGGGAGCAGGTTCTCCATGGAGCCGCACAGACTGGTCAAAAGGAAAGGAGTCCTGGAGCCCTTGGTGGCCATTTAGGCTTCTAGTGGTCTCTTCTAGAGAGGCAACCAGGTACAGGGAAGGCAGTGGGGGGGGGGGGCAGGAGATTGGCTGAGTCCCAGCCCCCAGCAAATCTTCACTCTCTCAGGCTCTCTGGTGGTGTCTCGTGGCCTCTGTGCTACACCCCGAACAGTCCTCTGCTCCACGCTCTGTTCTCTGCTTCTGCCACTGCTGCTGCTGCTTCTTCCACTTATAAGCCCAGTCCCTGGTCAGGTGTGCCCACTCACACATGCCCACACCCTACTCCAGGTGCCCGCCATCACGCATGCGTGTAGGCCTGCAGAGGTCTATCACTGAGGGGAGGGCAGAAAAACCTGACGACTCTTTTGTTTACCCTACAGGAAGGAACATTTGGGATCAGTCTGAAGTGACTACCTTCTGTTCCCTGCCATCCTACAATCTATAAGTTGATTTGAGCATTTGCTGGACTCTGACATTGTTTGAGAGAACAGCACCAAATAAGTAAACTTAACCTGCCAAATATCAGGAGTGACTGCATTGAATCCTGCGGGTGAAAAGTAGTTTGATCACAGGTCATCAGCTATAGCACAAGGGGGTCTAGGCATAATGGAAGCGTGGGGCCAGTATGAATTGCAGGATATTATGCTGTTCTATATTAAGTGACAATAATACATATAATTTATACTGGTACACAGTAACTTCTTTATATCATTGACATTCCATCATAGCGGTTCCTAGGCTTGCGCCTGCATCAAAATCACCTGTGGGAGTTTGTTAAAACATAGATTGATGGGCCCCACCCTCAGTTCTTGAATTAGTAGATTTGTGGTGGAGTCTGCTAATTTTGAATTTCTAACATTTTCTCTGGTGATGCTGATATTCTACAGGACAACACTGGGGAACCACTGGCTGACATCCCCTTGTAATTAGTCGGCGGAGGAGTCAGGCATTATTTGAGAGCAGTTATTCCATCAAATATCTTTTTTAGAAAGTTGACTCAGTAATTAATTAAACATGTGAAGAATTAGTTTAATAAGGCAGGGTCAGAAAAAGTTTTATTAAAATGAGGGTTTAAACAGACAAAAACAAGCCAAAACAAACCCTTGAAATCTGATTGCAGAACTGAGGCTACCAGACAGGAAGGGGAGGAGGGGGAGGGTACATAGTCGAAGGGACCCGATGCACTGTGGTGGAGGGTTATGGGCATTTTGGTGTTGATATGGTGTGATAATGTACATTTGTAGAGGTGTGAGCTTACACCTTTGAAACATATTCAGTGTTCTTAAGTAAAGAAGATATATTTTGGCTAAAAAGGAACCTTGATTTATTTGATAAGATAGGATTCGATTGAAATTTTATTAGTTAAGAAAAAAGAAAAGTTTACAATGACCAAAAACTGATGCAAATATTTATGTTGATTTTCTCCTCTAGTTAAATGTTTTTTCCCCCAAATCTTTGAAGTGTATTGATATTTTTCTTTTATTTCCTGCCTGTGGCCATATGCATGGTGAATGATTTTAAGGAGCCTGCTTGATTTATGTTTATGTTATGAAATTGTTTAGAAAGATTTGTCATCAGAGTTCTCTGTGTACTATTGTTTGGCTAGCACTTCTGCTGTTGTTGTTGGCTTTTAATAAGTCAACATAGATACTGTCTTTGGTTTACTCTAGAAAAAAAATGTCCATTCTAGAGTTAAAAGTCTACATGTCCTTTGTTTTCCTATTTTTTATATCTCTTTTTAAATAAAATAATTTTTAAAAATCACATCTCTTTTACTTGTATTATTTAACTTTGTTATATAACTAAGTCTCATATTATAAACTAGTTTTCCAGAATTTAGTTTGGTGTTAAAAATATTAAGTATATTTTAATGGTGCTTTGTTTCTTAAAAAAAAAAAGTTGTTCTTGTACAAATCTACAAAGTTATACATTTTAATCAATTCACTTAATAAATATTTATCAGCCACATATCATGTATAGGATGTTCTGTGGATTCGTTAAATGATTTCCTTTCTTGGTGATAGTGCTTTTAAAAATCAAATGTACTCTTGCAGGATAAATGAGATGGTCAGGCTTTTACGCTGCTGGCCTCTGTGGCTATCACCTGAGGCTTGATTGTGCTTATGCTTAGGAGTGTGGGCCCCGGGCACCCATGCCTGATGGTAGACACCTGGAGTATAGTGTGGGCATGCGTAAATGGGCACACTGGAGACTGGAGGCTAAGAATATAAGGGGGGCATCACTCAGAGGATGACTAAGAGAGGATGAGTGACTACAGAGAGGCAGGACCATGAGAAAGCCCAGAGTAAAGATTCCCTGGGGGCTGGGAGGCCTGCCAGCCTTTTGCACAACCCCCACCTCCCTGCTTTTCCAGCCTGAGGGCTGGCGCCCCACAACAATTGGCATGGAAAGAGCATTAAAGCCTGAAAAAGCCACTGAGTGCTCCGGGACTCTCCATTACCTGTTTGCTCGAGTTGATAAAGAACTAGCCTCATGGCTTGCTGACAATACAACTATATTCATATTCCAGGTAAAACTTCATCTTTTATCATGACCATGAGTTCACTTTGGGGAAGAAAACCTGCTTGCCTGGTCCCATAACCTGACCAGCTTCTAGAAGGCTGGGGCGGATAGTACCTACTTGAATAACCAGGAATGGACCGCGGGTCTCACACTCTCAATAAGACTAAGATTTCTCCAGCAATATAAATAGTAATAATTAAAGGTTGTATGTCTAGACTTTTAAAGAATATCAACCCAGTATTATTATTTCTCCTTAATTTGGTCTTCAACTTTTACAGTGAAATTCACCCCTAAAATTCTCATTTAAACAGAAGGCAAATGACAGGACTACATGCTGGTTACCACTCTGACACAGGTACTGACGCATCTGTACACACAGGTACAGATGAGATGGAATTAGAACAGAGAAAATAAGAAGAATGTACAGATAACTGGAGCTTAGGATATCTAGGAAACCTTTCCTGCTCACCCATGTTAAAATGGAGTATATTTTTCAAAGAAAATGAATTTCCTACCTTATGTGCTTAAAGTTTGTCTTCTTAGCCAGGTTATTTTCTCCCTTTGGACTGGGGTGAGCTAATACCTAACACGGTGCCTGCCACATTCTCCACCTTTAATAAATATTATTCAAATGAGTAAAGAATGAATGAGTTATGGACTTTTATTATTGAAGTACATCACAATCATAGAAAATACATAGTTTTAGTAATGAATGTACTTTTATATTTCTTCATGATATGGCTACTATCTTCAATAAAATGAAAATAGCTTTATGGGGCTTTGAACTGAGACCTGATTACAAAGTATTTGAATTTCAGTGCCATCTCTTCACTAACTTCCTGGGTCAGCAAGCAAGGCGTTTACTAATAAACTTAATTTTTTCAATGCCTGAGTTACTTCCTGAGACCAAATTAGTCATTAGGGATTATAGTTCTAATTTGTCTGTATTTCCTCATCTAACTTTCTTTTTCCTGTGATATCAGTGTTTATTATGTAAGATTACTTGCTCTTTGCTAGGTTTGCATATGTTCTAAGCAAAATTGTTATTTTCTTGTTAGCTTTATTCAGTTAATTTGAAAGATCCCAAAGCAAAGCATTCAGTGCAAAAAAACACAACTAAAGAATTTAAATTGAGATTTCTATATAAGAGCTATTAATACTACCACCTACAAAAATAGCCAAAGAATTTATAGCAAAGAATATTACTCTATTTAAAAAAAAAGATATTTATTTCCCTTAAACAATAATTTGAATAAAACCTGACCCCTTCTCTTCTTTTTACAATGGAATATGGTCACACTTAACCTTCCATTAAAATTTCTCTAATACCGTTTTTTTTGCATTAACATTTCAAAACTCAATTTAAATATTTGCAGATCTCATTTTTAATAAACTTAACAAAATTCAGGTAATTTCCTTCAACTTTCTAGATTGAAGGACAGCAGTTGGTACAGATATAAAAAAGATGTACTGCTATGAGCAAAGCCCCAAATCAATTATATATAAGAAATAACACATGGAAAGAAATTAATCAGAAAGAAGAGTTTCTACTATATGATTCTCTGGTCTGCTACCTGCAGGCAACAAACGGAAATGAAAAAAATCAACATTCTTCTGGCAGATAAGAGAAAAATTAATAAAAATGTTTCCTTCCTACTAGATCCCCTGATGCAACTATTGTTAAAAGTGAGTGACTGCAGGAAGAACTTGCTCTTTTAAAATACTATTTTTTAGACTACAGAAATAAGGTTTTATTCTTGCTGTTAAGCTCAATTACATGAGTTAGTATGGATTTGCACTGTCCAAAGAGCATCCCTTTTCCTTGCCCCTTCTCATTAAACAGCTCTGTGGGATATGTATGAGACAATTGTAATAGGAATTGAGTGAGAAGCATTTTGAGGTGTGCCTGCAGGGTGATGATGATTCCTAAAGAAGCCTGTGTGTAGCAGCTGAAGACTCTAAGAGAGGAACTACTGAGAGCCACAAAATATGCCCCAGATAAATTTTGTTAAACGTTATTAGTACTCTAACAGTAGAAATAATCCTACTCTGTAATGAGACAGGGTGGGGGTGCATTTTCTTTAGGTTTTTGCTTTTTATTGAAGATGATCTTATATTGTCCCTTGTAATTTATCAAACAGACCATGTATGTACAAAATGTATGATACTAAGAGTATTTTGTATTAGAAGACTTTGTTTTTTAAATTTTTTTTATTATTCGTATCTTTTACATTATTGTGTATTCCCCTTAGGTTACCCACCACCAATTCACCTGTGAACCATCACCATAGTCCCTTGTGCTCTTTTCTCCCTCCCTCCCTTCTTCCCACGTTTTGAGCCCTTATCCTTCCCCTCCCTTGCTGAATGTAACTTTCCTATTTGGTTCCCCTATGTTCCTGTTATAAGAGAAACCATTCGATGTTTTTCTCTTTCTTTCTGGCTTATTTCGCTGAGCATGATCCCTTCTAGCTCCGTCCATGTTGCTGCGAATTGCATGTGTTTATCTTTTTTGAATACTATTTATGTTTTGTATTTTATGAATATTAGCTCCAAATTAACAAAGAAATATGCATCAGGTATATAGAGGATTAGGTAACAAGGCATCCGATTCAGATATCAGGACACTGCTTTCATTTCCATGTCAGAAAAGGTAACATAGGTTTAGAAAAGTCCTAGTTTAATTCCTTTGACCTATCATCTAAAATGCAGTGTAACTGTTGACATATTTATGTATTTCATAATAATATGAATCAGAATTTGTCTACCTTTAGTTTATATTTTCATACTGACTTTTTGAAATGTGGTACCACCTTGTAAATGTGGCTTAATTATTATGTAATAAATCATGGTGTATGCTATTGCATAAATTGTCAGATTTGAAGATATCTATTGTTTTATATATATAAGATGATTTTAAATACCTTCCAAACAAAGAAATAACTAGATCTTTTGCAAATGACTTTAAAAATGCACAAAACAGGAGCTGACAAGTTGAGCACAATGCCATTTCATTTTCCTTAAATTCATTAAAATTTTGAGAAATTGATTCCATTGGCATATATTCTTTGTTCTGTGTACAAGTAAAATGATATAAAGCTTATGATTGAAGTTTCAAGATTAATAATACTGTCAGGTATAAATATGATCGAAATGGCATACATAAGAAGCACTGGAATTAAAAGGTTTGGAAATACTTGTGTGTTTTCAGGGGAAACTCACCTAGTGGAATTTCTGAGCTTACCGTGATGGATTATTGTAATTATTGAGAATGGTAATGTTTTAATGTGACTTTCTTCCCACCTGTCAGTTGCAATCAAGGGTGCCCAGTATTCTGAAACAGTCTCATTTTGCTAGGTGGCTAGTCTTGTGCAGCCTCTAGAATGCTTAGAATATTAATGCCTGGAGAGGAAAGTGAATACTATCTATAGTTCCATTATGATGAAGTGTTGGTCTTGATTTAATCAAAAGACTTGCAAAACCAAAATAAATACTTTGTAATAAATTAATGTCAGTGAATGCTTAAGAAAAGGGACCCTTTTTGGGAGATACTGTATCAGAATTATAGAATTTGGCATTTCTTTCCCCTCTTCATACTTGGCAATGTGGATTAATTTCTGTGGAACTTAATTTCTTTCTTGGGTGCCTCTTATTCTGAAGTGCTTTGAATTTATATGAACAAAGACAATCTGACATTTAAGTGAGGGCTGGCCTGTTTTGTAGTAGACACCCAAGGTAGACAGCGATTTATGGAGACAATATATATTGTTTTTCTTTATGAGACCAATTAGTGGTTACCAGAAGGGAAGGTGGGTTGGGATAATTATATGGATAATTATATGGTAACTATATATAATATATTTACTATGCAAGTCTTTATAATTTACTGAATTTCCTTATTATATTGCTTATTTTAATCCTCTTCAGATTTCATTGTATCATCACTTTCTAGCTCTTAGGCTAGTCACGATGGATGGGTTTCAGGGATTCATAATCACCTGGGTTTGTAGCAGTAATTTTCTTATAAATTCATTTTTCTGGAGAGTATGTACTCTTGAACTCTTTCTTGGCCTGCAAATCCAATTCTTAATTTTCATTGCATTCAACAATTATGTTACCTGTGTATAGGGCAAGACCACTTAATCTTGAATGTTCCGTTTGTCTTTTTCCAACTCCAGATTATTGAAATCACCAGCACATGAGAAACTCTCCTTCCCTTAGACCTAGCTTTACAGTGTAGCTGTTGGTACTGACAAAGTGAAAGGCTTCACCATACTTTGGATCAACAATGAGTATTGCCAAAGTTGTGAGTCTGCATGACCCTTTTTGCTTTAGCATTATCCCTTGGAAGACAAAGATAGCCTGGTCAGTTCAAATGATTCTTGAGTACACAATTGTCTCTCTTTCTAAACATGTAATTATTAGTTTCCACCCTCCACAATCTCCCAGCAATCTCTGTAATTTTTCCTATGAAAGAATGCCTACCCATTTATGCTGAGATGTTTAATAGTGTTATGGATCTGATGTATGTTATCGTATTCTTAGCTTAAAGATGTATATAGAGCTAATAATGAGCATTTTAAAATGTGACAAATATTTATAAACATCAGGACGATTAATTCTGGCAAGTGTTTTGAATATCTATAAATCAGAGGCAATTGAAGAGTTGAAATTCAGATTTCCTTACACTTGCCTGCCAAGTGGCCTCAATCAGAAGTAATTTTCTCCATGAGGGCACATGGAGCTCAGTCGTGAGCCTTTTCTGAGTAGATATTATTATTTGTGTCAAATTATGTGTGGTGATTTTTCTGAAGTGGACTTCTGTGCCCACTAATCCATACATAGGAGGTTCCTTCATTCCCTCCTTCATTGGTGCTATTAATTGTACTTGTGCTTCAAGTGTCTCTTACCCTTTTAAAATGTTAGTTTATGGCCACCGATTATCTGTAAGGCTTTCCTGTTAAAGAAACATGCAATATAGAAAGTAGAGTGAGATTTGATCTTAAACCATAAATACTGTGCATTTTAAGAGAGCCCTTTATTGCTAGAGTTTGATTTGATAGTATGGCTAAAAAGGGTGAATAATTTCACAATTTAAAGGTTAGTAAATTATGTAAGTCTGACACTTAGGGAGAAATATGAGTTGGCCATTATATAAAACCTCCCTGTGATCCGTGCTAAATATTGACAGTAGGATCGCCTGCATTGAAAATAAATGTGCTGAAGAATTTTTCACCTTTCATTTGGGTTTTTGTAGTTTGCTTTTGGAAAATAAGCTCTTGTCAGTTATATTCTTGAAATTGCAAAATGGTAGATGACACGTGAAATAAAATAGCTGGATTGTAGAACATTAGTCTCTCAATTAAAACATTATCATAAGACATCATCTTTGATACATAAAAATAAAATTACATACATATATATGTGTGTGTGTGTATATATATGTGTGTGTGTGCGTATATATATATATATATATATATATATATATATATATATATATATAATTAATCACCATAAAATGAATGTCTCGGTTATAGATTTATTAAACATAGCACTGCATCATGGTCTTATTTCTATTTAAATTTGCACTTTTTAATTTTTAACATAACTTAGATTTCAATTTGATATATCATTGGGGCCAATTTACTAAAACCATTTTTAGTATATTTGCTGTCAAAGCAAGCACATACTAAACCATTTTAAATACTCAGTATATTTACACTAATTGTTCAGTTACATATTCCTTTGATAGAGACTCTTCTAAGAATGTTAGCATATATACTCAGAACTATATTTTAGAAAAGAAAGCATTTTTATTACTGTCAATGTTCTTACAATATGGATGAAGTTTTTCTTTATAATATGCAGGATTTTAAATTTATGACTATCTAGGGATTTCCAAAGTAAATTCATTAAAATATGTATCAACTATTCAAAATATTTATTTTATAATTAGAGACTTATTTATTAGAAAAACTGAAAGCATATAGTCCAAGAGGAATATATACTGTATTGTCATTTTTTATAACTGATATTAAGACAGTTTCTTTATAGAGTGATTTGGATGAATATAAATTATGTGAATGATTAAATATTGGTAATAGATGTTTTATTTTTGGTAAAGTCTAAAGAAGGTCCTCTTTATTTGGGGAGATTATTCTGATATTTGCTCTACTTCCAATAATCTGAGAGGAGCAAGAGTTTTCTCAGTCTTTAAAGGCTAGCTCTTTAAGCATCTCTGAATAATTATGTTAGTATAGATTAAACATTTCAGAAGGTTTCTGTGTTATAACTTACCTATGATACCTTTGCTTTATAGTTTTATTTATGAAGGAAGGAGTTTAATAACTACCAAGAAATTGCATAGCAGTATGACATATTAATAAAAAGTGTTAAAATAATCTAGAGTTTTCATACAGCTTTTCCACTTATTATCTTGAGACCTTATTCTGGTTAACTAACCTCTTGAGCTTTATTTTTCAGATCTGCAATATAAAAATAGTAATAGTCTTCATATCTTAACTCACCGGTTTATTTTAAAGATCACATAAGAAAATGCTTTAAAACTTCTACATGAAACATAAATGAGGCCACTTCACAAGTCTTCTTTGACCAAATTTGTTATTATAATTAAGTTATTTGATAAAAAGTAGAAAATCTATTATATTTTCATTAGATTCAGAATTAATAATTAAAATTAACGATAAATGTTTTAATTATTATAATATTTTACATTACTATTTTACATATCATTTGCCTGTCTTGCTACCTGACATTATTGTTTGAACAGTTGAAAGATTGTAAATTTTAAACTTGACACAATGAATAAGAGATTGAAAATGAATGATTTACATGACTTCTGGATGTGATTCATGCAAAAGCAGAATTCATGGTTTGTTTGTTTTTTTAATCTTCTACCTTAAATATAAGAAACCACATTCCGAGAATGTTTGGGATTAGGGCATTTCTCCCTTACTATTTGTTATTTTGAAGGAAAAAATAAATTTTTCAAATAATAAACTCCATAAGAATATTTTGCTTGGATATCTGTTCTTTAAAACCCAGGTAACTAATTCTTTCCATAAAATTGTCATCTGAATTTAGCCCTTGGAAACTTGCTTTTGGGGAAACACAAGCCTTGACACTATGCTGTGTGTACCTCCGTATGGACCCATTTCTGTTTGCTTAGATATATATGTGCATTTTTTGGCCTTGAACATTTCTTAGCACGTTTCTAAGAAGAGAGTGAGGCTGCATATGCCTATTACCTTTTAGTAAGGTAGCCTGTCTGATGAACTGCTGACATGAGTGACAATTAGTACAAATTACCATAATTGTGTTCTTTGATAAAATGCCACATTGCTTTTTTAAGAGCAAATGCAGGCTTCTGCTTAGTTAAATGAGTGAGATACTTTGATTCTCTAAGGCAGTCACAAGTTCACAATCAGCTGTGTGGTGTCCCCACGTAGTTCACTTCAGATCCATCTGAACAACTACAGCCCTCCCTTTCCTTTCAATAAAATAGGTCCATTAATGTAGTGCACCTCACTTTCATTCACTCTAAGGGAGTTGTATTTTTATTCCTGAAAAAGTATCACATAAATACAAATTACATTTTTTCATTAGAAAACTACTTTTCATTTCAGAAAAAATCAATTAATTATGAATAGGGTTATGCTTTCATCAGGGAGAGAAATATGTAATTTTTCTTCAAGCCTCAAACACATATAATGAAATCTTTTTTCATAATCCACTCTTAAGATGGATTTTTAAAAGTATAGACTTTATTAAAATCTCAGTTCAATTAAAATGCATTCAATTACTTTAAATCTTTATTAAAATCTCAGGTAAAATTGTACAACAGTGTAAAAGAGACTTGTACTCTTTACCAGGCAGTTAATTCTAACATGAACATAAAGTGCACAGTTTCGCTCCTCAGGAGAGAATAAAAAATAAGCTTTTGAACTTGGAGTTGGGGGGTGGGCAAGGATAGGAGATGGAGGTTGTTTTCTATGTAGTTACTTTAGGCCTGATATCCTTGCACTTAACCTTACAGCTCAGTGTTTCTTGTGAATCTGGATGTGACATTATCTTGTGTGAGTGCCCAAGTGGTACCACTTGGCCTATTCATTTGAGTACATTTCCCTCACAACCTTAATCAAAAAGACCCAATTTAAGGGTTTTATTTCACTGTCTGCATTGGATGTTTTTGGTACAGTGTCCCTGATTCTTTTTCAAGGGCCGTTAGAAGATGCCATTGAAGAGGAAGAAGAAGAATGTCCATCAGAAGAAACAGATCTCATCTCAAAGGGGGACTTTCCATTGGAGGAAAGATTTTCCACAGAATTTGGGCCAGAGAATCTGAGCTGTGAAGAAGTGGAATACTTTTGTAACAAAGGTAATCATTCATGGTTAAATCCAATATGTGAGTCCGTTTACTCAGATGATTTTGTAAAATTTAAAAAATGCACTGATAGAATGTAATAAAAGTGCTCCAAGGATGTCACATGATTCAACAGTCTGAAATTATGTGCAAAATTTTTGAACATAAGCGATTATTTTGAGAGAGAAAAGTAGTAATTCCACTTTAATGTCACTTTGTATATTTAAACAAACATTTTCATCTTCCTTGGCCCATTAACTAGGAAGATTTGCATGTTGATTGGCCAATCAACCACAGTACACTCAATGTTTATCATTTATTCTTTCAGTCTTTCAACATGTTTTTAGTGAATGTCAGCTTTTTCAAGGTGTTGAGTGTAAACATTAAATGGTGGAAATAAGTCCCTGACCAAGGTTCTGACTTTTTCCTTTTGAAAATAGAATATCTTATGGTATTGACTTTCAACAATGAGAATGGTGCTTTTTTAGATATTGTCAAATATAAAAGTACACATCCTTTCTCCATTTTAGATCTGCTTTTGACACATTAGCATTATAACCATCAAAGTTCCTGAGACAATGCATCTCGGCTTTGATTTGGGGTTAAGTGACCTTGCCAATAACTATGACCTCATTTGGCATGTAAATACATGCATTCGGTTTTTTTTTTTTTCCAAGAGCAAATCTAAGGTTCCTTATGAGTTTTTTCTGCATTGAATTGTATTGCCTCTGCAAGTGAGACAGGCGTTCTGTTGCCTCCTGCACTAGCATACAGTTTCACAAGTTCTTGGTTTACTTCCTTGTCTTATAACAGCTGCTTTTGCTGATTTACCATGACAGTTTACCAGAAGGCATGACTGAATGTGTGTCTGTCTCCGTACATCTGTCTGTGTTTGTGCATGTCCCATTTTTATATATGTGTGGTTTCAGGCAGATAGGGAAATTTCATAAAGCGGGTTTGTTAATAGGTTTATGTGAATTTATTGATCACCCTTGAGAGTCTGAAATCAAGGATGGTAGTACAACTTCCCCCAAACTGCCAATATACATAGCTCAGTGGCCACATGTACATTTAATACATATTACCACAACTCCAGTACCACTTTCTCCTGTTGCTGGAGTGTTAGAAACAAAAGACACCAGCCAGATCCCATCCCCATGGTCAGTAGCCTCCCAGTCCCTAAAACAGTGGAAATGGAATGTCAGCACCACCAGCACCAAGACATACTGAAGTTCAGAAAAATCTCTTGGACCATTTATTCTCAAAGACCTCAAGATATCTTTATAACTTGGTACTTGTCCCCAATGTTGACTTGGATTTCAAGACAAATTTTTTCTTAGTTCTAGATGTTAGAATGATAAGTTGAATGATGTGTAGATACAGCAATATATATCAGAACTGGCTGGAGATGAAGAGTTTTCAAATCTATATTTGAAGACATAGTATTTTCCTTCTTTGTTAGGAGAGACATCCTTTAGTTCATTACAGTGTCTAGCATATGTGGGGTTGCAATAAAGAGAGGAGCCAATGCTTAGAAGCTGCCATTCTTCTTACTCTTCGTGAACTAGTGTATGGATTCAGACATTTCTGTCAGTTTAATTAATCTGACCAGCCAATAATGATAGACATTGTTATATATAACCTACATTTTGGGACCATCATTGGTTTAGGGCTATGTTTAGTGAAACGCCGTTTTTTTTAAAGCATTTTTTAAAAAAGATTTATTTGTATTTAAAGCATTTTTTAAGGTGACTTTGTTTTACAATGATGTATATAACTTAGAGGTGTAGAGTTACACCCTTCAGGTGTATACTACACACCACACCACCAAGGCACTCACAGTCCTCCATCATGGTTCGTGTGTCCCCTCCCCACTTGGATCTCCACCCACTTCCTCTCTGATAACCTCAATTTTACAGAGAACTCCAGGTTTTAAGTTAGTAGTTTCTTGGAAGAAGTTTTCACAGGTACCTACATGATTACATAATTATGAACTCAGACAATTACCTCCTTCTATACCAAAGTCCTATATGAAAAATGACAGGCCTTTAGGAACTTTAAAAAATTGAATTACAATTGTTAAATACATTGTTTAGTGGATATTTTTGTTAGCTGCTTCATGAGCAGTTTGAGTGTAAAGAAATATATCAAATGTATCAATAGACTAATATATGAAGATCATAAATAAAGTATACTTGTAATATATTATAAAAATGAATCTCTAATGTTTAGTTTGAAACTAGAAAGCAATAAGTAAGAGTAACAATTTTTATTTTCAGTGTTTGTCAGGATATATACTGTCACTATTTGACACTACTGTTGCTTTACTTAATAGAAGGAAAAGATTCATTATTTCACGCTTGTTCAGTGTGAACCCAGGGAATTTCTATTGAAGTCAGTAGTAGCTGGTGTGAAAGAGAGACAACTCTTTGATAGATACTGCATCCCCTTGAGGTCTTACAAGAGTTTCCATTCATTTTTTACTTAGGTTGATTAGCTGCAATAGGAAGAAAAAAATTCCCTCTGAAAAATTAGAAACCAATCTTTCTGTAGAAATTTATGTGAGTCTCAATGATACACAATTGTATTTTCTTTCCAGTTGCAGGGAAGGAGATAGATTAGACATTAAAAGAGTGTAAGCACTTAAATAGTTAATGATGCCACTGTCATGATTGGAAAAGTACGTGAGAGCTGTTCCTCTGAAGAAAAATATGTTTTACTTGGGCTCATTGATGAAACATAAACATTTTGTACATATTCTAAACCCTTTACAACTTAAAAATTGTCAATACATATAGGAAAATGATGTGGGTTATTTGGAATGTTTCTTCTCCTGAAGACCTAGTGATGATCAAAGTCCGGCAATGACATTGTTGCTTTAGTTGGTTCCAGGGATATGATTTTTGAAGATTAAATGCTTTATTCTTATTAAGCAAAGGATAGTTAGTTAACAAATTACATCACATAAACATGGCTGGATTAGCTTAAGGTTTTCAAACAAGGTATTTTGACAAGCTACGGGAGAAGGCTGAGGATATACAGTACATAAAGTCACAATATACTTTTATTCATACTTTAGCAACTATCTTTTTTGAAAAGCAACCCTATGTGATTATAACTTTCTTTTATAAAAAGGAAAGAAAAACTCTGCTCTTTATACATAATTGAAGACATTGCTTATTATTAGTAAAAGTTCCTAATTCCTTTGGAAATTGAACTTCTATATTATATATTTTCAGTATTTAGAATGACTTACTATTGTAGTATTTTCCTAAGTTCTATACAGATATATTCTGTTTTCTTGATGTCAATGGGTAGGTCTTTTTAAAAAGTTTCAAAGCATTTTATTAATATTAGTAAATTTGCTAGTTATTAAAAATCATATATTAAATATGACCCAGACACTCTTCTAATGTAATATTCAACAGACTTGGCAAAAAAAATGCTGGTCAGAATTTTGTCAGCTTTAAACGTGTAAAATTTTTAATTATATGAATCCAGTGTATAAATATTCACAATTAAAAATGGAAAAGATCACCTTTAATAAACCTTTGGTATAACTTCAGATCTGAGGATTGAACCTGGCAACACTATTGAGGTTTCCTATGTCAGTTTTTACTTGGGATTAGTTACATATTTCATGTTTTTTTCTTATTCATCTTTGAAATGAATGAAATGGACTATGTTTTTTAAAAGATGCTATTTCAAAGTAGCTTTGATAGCCTTATATAGTTTAAGAATTTTAGTTAAATATTAACTTTTCATTTGCATCATCCTCTTTTTGTGCAGTGGTTTTAGATCATTTGGCATCTTGCCTTGCAGTATCTCTGGAAGGAAGGAAACAAGTAAGAATTATTTCCTTGAATTTACAGATGACGAAGACATCAAGGCAGGACCCATAAGTGCTACACATTTATAGCGGTAGTAGTGGTAGTGGATTATTTGTACTTCAATGACTTTTTCTTCTGCTTTTCTTCTGCTTTATATAATCAACATGGGACTGTATTAGTACCTATGTAGAATGAAGCAAGTTAGTACAACTTTAAATGAAGGTTGTCTGCAAAGCAGGTTCTCAATATATTCCTGCTGATAGGTGTGAACTCTTCTACATATTAATGATTCCTTGATAAACTTGGGAATGGTTTCATCATAGGGTTGACATGGAGTTGTTCTAACACTGGTCTACACTGGTTAACTATTTGGGAGAGTGGTTCCCTCCTGAAATATTCTAGTTTGTTAATGTCTAAATGAAATAGACATGGCTTGGGATACATTCCAGGAGAAAGTCACAGGATATGTGAACAGGAAGGAAAATAATATGGTCAGTATGGATGTAATACTAGTAAAAAACAACCCAACGCCAATGAAACTAGATGTGAGTGAACTTTGAATCATCAAAAATTATTACCTAGAAAAGTTATCCAAAGTTCTTATTAAGTGTTCTTGTTATCTTATGCTACCATTTACAAATGGGCTGGAAAGGAAAATTATGCCACATCATAGTTTGTATTTTTTTTAAAGATTTATTTATTTATACATACAGCTGAGGTATAGGCCAGAGGCGCGGGGCAGCAAGAGGGTTCACAAGAGACAGAGTGGGGAGCAGAACAAGCAGATCAGAAGTAAACTGCTGAGAGGAGCAGCGGGCGAGGCAGGAGAGGTCTGCTGCACCATGTGGGATTCTCCTGGGTTGGGCGTCGAACTCCCATTGCGCGTTGCCGACAGCTCCACAGCTCAGTGCTCAACTGCTGAGCTGCCAGGGAGGCTCCATAGTTGTTTTTGTAAGAAAAAACAACCTTAATTCTAGTCCTAATATTTGGATATGGAGAATGGTCAGAGAAATCATTGGATATAGTTCTTAACCTAAGAGATGAACTTATATTAACCTTTCAATCTGGAAAGACTAGGGCTTAAAAAGGGCATAAAAGAAAGCCATACAAAGAAAAACAGTTTTACCACATCCAAAAAATTTGATATAGGTAGTATGTAGAAAGCAAAGGTTATATTTCTATTTTAAATAAATCTTTTATTTTAAAAATCTTTAAAATAGAAAAATGCAAAGCATATTAAAGACAGCAGTATACAGTCTGAGTTACTCAGACTTGAATTTAGCTCTAACCCCAGAAGTAATTAATACCAAACAAACAGATATTTAATTGAGTTGACAGAAGTTTCCAATTCTGTATAACAGATCAAATTCAGTACAACTCAACTTAGGTATTAAGCATCCTCTATATGCCAGACTTCTTTCCAGTATTGGGGATACAGCAGAGTCAAAAATTACTCCTTGGTCTCTGGAGGAGAAAGACACAATAAACAACCTCAGTCACATTGCAGAATATGAAGGGTGATATTGAGCACTACGAAAAAAAACAATACAAGTAAGGGTGCTAGAGCTCCCTCAAGTGAGTGTAGGTGGGTGGGTGTACATGCTATTTTTAGAGTGAGTTTTTTTTTTTTTTTTTTTTTTTTTTTGAGCAGAGTTGTGAGGGATGTAGTCAAGTGAATTTTAAGCAGAGTTGTGAGGGATGTAGTCAAGTCACCTGTCTCCTTGAAGTTAGTGTTTCTGGAAGCCAGAAGAGGACAGCTGAGAGCACCCCAGCTCAGGTGTAGTCTTACCTGTGGTACTTGCTGCTCCAGGAATCTGTTGGATTCCCACTACTGTGGAAGTCTTGGGTGAGTCATGGAGAAGAGATGAGATATGACTGAGGTGGGGCATGGCCATGAAACTGTAGATGCATAGAAAGAAAGGTCTGCAGAAAGAAAAGGTTAAAGCAGAAAATGGAAGCATGTGAATTGGGAAAGCTGTTAGGAGGTACAGATAACCCCAATCAGAATTATCCCTTTCACCAGGACTCAATGAGATTCCATCTGGAGCTCATTAATGTAGTTTCCGTGAGAGCAGTTTGGGGGTGTCTGAGGATGAAGTGAGTCATCTTTCTCCCTTTCACAATACCAGAGTAGGGTGTGAGGTCTCTATCTCTTCACATCCTTGAACATAAAGTGTAGGAAGCATGAGACTCAGAATAAATTTTATCACAGTGCTTAGTAACTATTTCTGTTAATAAGCTTCTAGATTTATTAAAATGCACCTCTCCCCTTCTACCTTCTTTTCTATCAGTACCTGTAGTTTTATAGCTTTGTTTAGACATTGAGAAGTAATTGAAGGAAAGCCATATGTTTTCTTGGATTGTAACAGACCCAAGCCTAGATCTAGCTCCCTGCCTCTTGGGTTATGGTGAAATAAAAAAAAAAAAAAAGAATGTCTAGGTC
The DNA here is from genome assembly GCA_004024925.1 of Scalopus aquaticus. Lineage (NCBI taxonomy): Eukaryota > Metazoa > Chordata > Mammalia > Eulipotyphla > Talpidae > Scalopus > Scalopus aquaticus. The sequence goes on along the minus strand of PVIJ01000936.1, from coordinate 159,411 downwards.
ATTAAAACTAAGAGGAAGAAAACAAAACACACCTTGTTGGCTGGGTGTAGGAGTAGCAACTGCTTGTCTTTCATTTGTTCCTGAGTCAAACGTTCATGGTATTTCATTTCCTATTTTCTTATTTTTTACTTCAGAAAGTCTATTTAGCTGTATTTGATAAACCCTTTTCAATCAATATGGTTTCTTTCCTCCTCATTTATGCATTTAATGACATGTTTTTGCCTCCTCTGATGCTTGGGCAACTGGAATCAGAATCAGCACAAGGCGGCTCGATGCCATAATCACTTTGCCTCAATAAGGAGGGAGCTCTTTACAGGCCATTTTTTTTTCTTTTTCTTAACGGGATTAAGCAGCTGAGCTTTTTAAATTCTTGCATATAACACTGACATTTGCAGGGTGTGTTTGGACCAGGGAGTTCAAAGAGAAGGAGTAAGAAAGAAAAGCCAATATGACTTTGTTTTTTACCTTGCTGGAGGAGCTGTTTGTGCAAATCGCCTATAAGCTTATTGACCTGGATCTTTGACTCCTTGTGTTCTCTGGATTTGGCTGGAGTGGGGACACTGATGGAGCCCTGATAGAGCTGATTGAACAGCCCCCAGCTTTGCTTGGCACAGACCTTCCTTCCCTTCTCTGCCACCTCCTCCTCCCTCCACATGACATTATTGTTCCTTGGCAAACTCTCTGTTTTCCTGGATCGAGCACTTCTTTTTTTTCTTTTTGAAATTAGTTTTAAAATCATTAATTTTTTCTTACGTAAGTCATCCCATGATGCAAATGGAAAGTACAGTAATTCTTTTTAGAAGGCAGAAAAGGAGGTTATATTAGTGTCCTTGTATTTTTATCTTATGAGATGGAAAAAAAGAAAACCTTATGCCATTGTGTTATCACTCATTTCTGCCTATCTTAAAATACCCAAAGCAAGTTTTTATTTGGAATCAGGTTGATTTTTTTTTTTTCTTAAGCCATAATTGTTGAGAAAATGAGGGAGCCTTTGAAGGCAATTTGTTTGTATAGGAGAGTCAGGATTTTCTTGACTTTGATGCAATCATAGGGCATGCAAATTTTGCCCATAGTTTAGTGTTTTATATATAACGGTCAGATCAAGCTTTGTCTGTGTACCTCATCTCTGATATATTATCATAATAATTTCAACAGAATTAAAATGATATATTTCATGCAGTGTTGGAATGAGTCATGATATCATTTTACAAATCATGTATGATAATATATACCACTTCTTTGCATATGATAAACTAAATTCATTTTTTTTCTCTGTTGGCCATCAACAAACTCCACTGTGCGTTTTGCTAAAGACATTTTTCAAGCATATCAATAGAATATATAATTACCTAATTTTACAATTTATGAAATGATTTCTTACTGTAATGAAGTACATTTCATTCTGCTTTTACCTGTCTATATGTCAGAAGATATTTACTTAAGTTTTAGTTTTATCCTTATTTTGTATCAGTCCTTGCTGTTACTAATAATAATTGAAAGTTAATATAATATTTTTTACCATTTAGAGAATTTGCCTTTTGGGTTTTATGTTTAAAGTTTTGCAAGGGCAAAACATTTTTTAAACTGCAAAATCTAGTTAGTGAAGATTTGTCATTTTCCTGTGATGTTGAAAGTCAAGGGAAAAGTAAAAATTCATTTAACCTCTCATCTTTTGTACATATGTAGCAAAGCATCTAGATAGTAAGAGGCATCTGCATTATTGATTGACTTTCACTTTTAATCTAGATATTGAATTAATTAATCATTAATTTTAGGTGAGTTCTATAAAGGAGAAATATTTATTGGTAATCCCTTTTATTGTTACCTTTTCTTGTGATGTTTCACATAAAATGAAGAGCCCATATTTCTTCACACAATTAGTTTTGATCAAGCTATAAATATATAAGTACTTATTTCAAATTAAAAGTTTTTAAAAATTTTTAATTTGCTCAAATTTTAAAAATATGTAGGACAATTTGTGCTGATCTGCTTTGATGCTTGGCAGTCATTTACATCTTAGTAATTCATAATTTATTGAAAATTAAAAGCATTACCAGCATTAGGAAAGCCTGGAAAGATAATATGTTTTAATCATATGGAATTAATATAACTGACAGCCTTGAATCTGATTGTGATTTGAGATAATTATGGAAAAACTCATCTCTCAGAAGTAGTCATTTCTCCCTTTTCTCTCCTTAAATATAATAAATGATTAGAAGGCAACTGTTTTTCTTTTTCTTGGTTCTGCACTGGCATTTTTTTAGGCATTAAATAAGATTTTCCAAGTTCTTAATCTTCTAGTATAAAATTCATATTTTTTTGCTAGTATGCAAAATTTCTCTACTGTTTTGATTTTCATTTGGGAAGCAACAGGCAATATTAAAGCATTTGCCCCTTCATTGCCTGATGGGATAATCTTTATCTCTGGTAAGCCTAAACGTAGAACATGTAAATGGAAATGTAGAAAGCTGTGGTATGATGAATTTAATTATAGTCATAAAGTCAGTCACTTTTTTGTTGTTCTTAAAAGGTCAAGTAAAAATAACTGAATGTGTTACATCAATGAAGTAAATACTGATAACGAATGCAGATTGCTCTTTCAGCTTTTTCATAGTTCAATAAGATTTCAGAGATTGGCATTGAGGCTCTGTATCAATTATAATAATTATAGTAATGGTAATAACAACCTTCATTTGCGACTGCTCCTGAAAGTCAGACATCCCACTGCACACATATCATTTTTAATCAACTTCCTGTCCTGCAGGGTAGATGTTATTTTCACCCGATACTTCCAAGTCTCACCCGAGTCTTGGCCAAAGTCACAAAACATGAAAGGTTCATACTGATTTAAAACTTAGATTATTGACACCTATAAAGATCGAGAGTTCATTTTGTTTTCTGACGCCCTTCATTGTACAATTTTAGTAGAAAGAGATGTGTACATCTGAAGAAAGCTGGGCATATCCTTTACCAAGGTATTTTTAATCTGGACTTCTCTAACTAAACCCATATTAAACATGGCGTGTCAGTTAAAAATAAGGGCATATACAAAGCAGTTAAGGTAAATAAATTAGGAATGTGCTTAAACTATATCTATACTTTTGCTACTTATTTAAAGACTTGTAGTCAATATAAAACAGCATGCAGTAGTTGGCAGAGTTAGCATTTTGGTACAATGAGAAGGCTTATATTGAAAGTTCTTTAAACTAATTATGCTATAACTGAATGATTATGTAACCCAGATTTGATGGCATGAAAGAAGCCACAATTTGCCCCTACTTCTTTCTTGTGAGGTTGTTTTCAGGTAATTCAAAAGAATGGACAACCCAAAATCTGTGTACTTGGGCAGAAGCCAGTAATGAATTGCAAGCATGTTTACAAATCCATCAGAGACTATTTGAATAGGAATTTCAGCCCTGTAGAAATGTTTGCAAAGTGAACTCTTTCAAACAGTTTGACCTTTACACAAAATAAGACCAAATAAAAAGCGGAGAAAGGAAGGAAGGAAGAGGGGAAGAGGGCATTGTTTGCAGGGAAAGCTCTGGGCACTGTGAAAACTTTTCACTTTTCTGAAGGAAATGCAGTAGAGCAGATGGTAAGAGTGGAAGTGAGATAAACATAGGAACTGGAAAAGTAAGCAATACATTCTAGCAGGTTCTGTATCAGAGATCTGGAGAAGCAGAAAGATTAGACAAGGAACTGTTCTGAAACTTGACAGTGGCTGTATCTTACCAAGTCTTATGCGCACAGCAAAGATGGAAAGTGGGATTGCTCAGACTCTAGGCTGTGATTATATTTTTTCTGACAGTGAGAAGGGAAGGTCTCTTTAAGGATTGTTTTTAAAGATGGAGATTTACCAAGGTGGAAATCTGCAGTAAGATAAAAAGCACTTTGACCCCCCACCTACTATTTAACAAAGGGATTTGATGTAATTTCTATTGTTACAATAGAATTGGCATGAGACAAGATACTTTGAATCTTAGATAAGCTGTATTATTTTTTGTCATGCAAATTATGGTCCAGGCTAGTTAACTAACACTACGAACTTGTTTCTGGTTGTATAGCATGTATATATGTGAGTACCCAAACATGACCATGGATGTATGCAGGCAGAAATGGGAATATATAAAAAAAAGTTCTCATTCTTAAAGAGACAAATCATCAGGTAAGGGAAGGAACACATATGCACAAGTAAAATGAGGGACTATATATAAAGAGTAGAGAAAATGTTGAGTTTGGAAGAAAGCAGTGTGTATTATAAAGCTGCTTTATGTGGCAATATGCAACATTCTAGAATGACACTTTTTACTGGCATGTGAAACTTTTCACTGACCTCTTTTAATTCTGTTCTCATATCCATTCCTAATGGCTGACTAGCAAAGAGAAGATCAAGATACAGTAGGGTGTAACAGAGACAGCAATTCTACAAAAATATAGTCATTCTGAAAGAAAAATAAGGGCTGGGAAAATAACATATACTAAGGGAACTTCAATTTAGAAAAAATGATGTGCTTTCTCTATAATAATCGCCACTCATGTTGAGGAACTTTTAAGGTGGCCCTAAAAAATCAGATCACTAGTAAAAGGAATGAATTATGAAAAGTTATATAAAAAGTATATGTTATCCTCACACTTAACATTTCCAAACAGTAATTAGCTATACTCTTTCCCCTTTTAGTTTATTTAGCATTTGTTTAAATATTTTTATATTGAATGATAGACCTAGTCTATAGTATAGATCAGGACTTACTTGTAGACTCCTACTAAGGCCCTGCACCCAATTTTGTAATTGTAACTGTGTATTCTGTCTTTAAGCAGGCCCTCCCAAATTGTATAAGCTTCAGGCCCCATAGAGCCTGCGTCAACTCCCCTTCTCACCTTCAGTAAATATGCCTGCTCTCATAGGTGACAGCAATGATCAAGGGTGTTGTTTGATTTTAACTTCCTAAATTTTTGAAATTTCTTGAATCAGATTCCTAAAATGTTTTCACTTTTATACTAGATATCTGAATTTCAAATCTGTTATGATTATAGAACAATTACCCCTGGGCCTAAAAAGGGCCTAAAGGGATGACAATGAAAGCACTGTGTTAAAAACTGAAGAAGAAAGGGAACACATTCTCCCATGTTTCTGAGACTCTCAAGGACAAGGTGGTACTATCTGTTTTTCCTGTGTTATCACCAGCAGCTGGGACCCCTTGCAATCCCTGAGGGAGGAGGTGCTGTGGGAAGGCCTTGTGTTGAAAAGAGTTTGAATGGGTCTCATGATAACATACTTGGGGTGGAAGCTAGATATGGATCTGAGTTTGGATGAGACTGATGTGACCTAGAAGATGTGTCTCTTTTTTTCCCCCACAGATACAGGAACTTCATTAGGATTAGATTCAGCTATAAGAATGGGTTTCTGGAAACTGCCACCAGACTTTCCTGCTTATGTCCATTGTCTAGAACTTAGTCTTATGGATTGGTCTACCTCGCTTAAAAGAGAGGCTGAAAAATACAGGTTTCATCATCAGGTGACTATTTGTCCAACTTTAAATTCTATTACTGTGGAGGGTTTTCAGCTGATGCAGAAGGTACAATTTTATTTGTGTTTGCTTACTATTGGGATAATTAATGATTCAAAGCTTTGTGACCTTCAGCCCATTCAACTTGTATGTTTTATCCATCCACTAAATATTCTTTGAACTCTTATTATTTCAGATATTTTGGGATATGCAGTGGGTATCATGTGATTAACACAGGGAAGGTCTTGGCTCGCCTGGAATTTTCATTTTAGTGGGGAGGCAGACATTTATAATATAACCACACGTGTGGTATGGGGTGTCTGACCTAGTGAGGAAGCACAGAAGTGGCCTTAAGAATATGACCCTTCAACTAGCATCTAGTTCTGAGTAGGCCTTAATTAGGTAAATAGCGGTAATAGAGTATCAGAGTGAGCGGCGTGGGGTTGGCAAGTTTTATGAGCATGGAAAGAGGGCAGTGGGGTCTATGGAATGAGTTGATCCTAGGAAATAGATTTGGGCCAGAGTGATCAGGAAGGACAGTGATCCTAAGATAAAGGAAGGAAATACTGAGAGGATGTATAAGAGACCAAGTAAAGTTTCTTAAAAGTGAAAGCATTAAATATAAATTTGAGCTTCCCAGAAGCCATAGTAGAAAGAGAAACCAGATGAGTAGGCTGTAATTCCACTGGAGAAGCAATAGGAAAAAAAAGCAGAACTTATTAGGACAAAGAAGTGTTATTCGCTATTTGTGACCTCTGAGAGGCATTTGTTATTAGGACTCGTTAGCAAAAGTTATATAATGGACTTTTTCAGATACAAACCTAAGTCTTTGTTGGTTGTTCTAGAATATGCATTTTCCTTTGGCTTTAACATTTTGAATATGTGATTTAAATAGTCAATTTACAGTGAGTAAATTATAATAATGGAACACTATGTAAATGAGTGATCATTATGAATCATATTCTTTAATGGATTGTGAGAGGCATGGCCTCTCTGGAATGAATCATTTTGTTAAAAAGGGAAGAATAAACAATAAGGTTATATGCAAAGCAGTGTTTAAATATTGTTATCTTCTTAAATTGTTTTGATTTTTCTCTGTAGGTTGGTTGGTTGAGGAGACAATTTCAGAGATTGTAAGATTTAGTTTTACTTTTTGTTGTTGATAATGATGATTTCTTAAAGTCAATTCTGCGCATAAAGCTTAAAGATTGAGACAAATAAAGAGAAGAGAGAGAGTGGTGTTTTGATGGCAGAGCAACAGATCTGTGAATAGGTAAATTACAGTTCAGAATCCTCATTGACAGACTATCAGGCATTGTTTTGTCTCTTTAGACCAAGAAATGCCTTATTGTGTAGACTCCTCCTCGGAATAGCATGTAGAAGTTGTAGAGAGGATTGCTTTTGAATAACAATGAGCATTTTATTGTGGGTGGAGAAGGGGATGAGATAATAAGAAAACATATTGGAATGTAAACTTTGACCTGCATGTTTTAGAAACATTCTACCTTTTAAAGCAGAATGTGTCCCTCTTCCTGACTTGTTTGTATATTGACTCTTTAAAGTGCTTATTGATAGAAGTAATGAGTGGCATTCCTTAAATGAGATACTGCTAAAAAAAATTGCCTTATTTTATCTCATCTGGAAATTTTCCTTGGTTTTAAATCTTCAGTGAGCTTAAACTTTGCAAATAAAACCTTTGCACATGGAGGATGTTGACATTAGGGAGAAATGTTCACTATTGTAGAAAGAATTTATAAGCCTCTGTTTTCTCTTCCTAAAGTTATCAATACTTTCCATTTGATTCTGTATGACATAGTTGCCATAAACATTAGTGTCTTAAATATTCTTATTTACTGTAATAAAATGCCACAGATTATAGTCACCTTTGACTGGGTATTCAGTTTCTTCTCAAAATAACAGACTTAGCCTTGAACCACTGTTATCAACTGTTTCAAGATTATTTCCCCATTCAGGATCTTAAATTTTATAATCAAATAAAAACGGATCATTTTCTTTTGCTCTGTTTAATCATACATATTTTTTAGGTATGAAAAGTGCTGTTATGTAAGTTACAGGAAATCATGTGTATTTTTGAAAACAGTGGTGTACTGAGTAGCTATCCAGAACATGGCACAATTCCACATTTTCTTAGACATTTGTTGTGAGTCAAAGGGAGATTTGAGTCAGACAACATTATAGGATTTCACAGAACACTAGACCTATTTTCAAACAGTTGAAATGTATAAATATCCTTTATGATAGGTATCATCATAAAGGGGTAACAGTTGCATGCTTTTATTTTTGTATCTGGAGATATAATCATGTCTATAATTTGGTAAGGCAGAGTTAATTTAACATCACAACTTTGTTTGGATTATCTGTAACCAAACAATTGTTTTAAGCCAAGCAAGATTGTGAGGCTATTAGGCAAAGCAAACACCAACTGAATCTTCAACTTTAATATCCTCGCCCTTCAATATAAGCTGCAGTTTTCTGTTTTTGACTGTTATAGTCCTTTAACCAAAGCTATCTTGTCTGATGATAAAACCATAAGTGTATGAAGCACACACATTTTTCATCTCTTTTATGACCTTATCTTTCATGAGCGGCTTCTGTGAAGGTATCCTAACTATAGGAAGCACCTGGAAAACATATGTGATATCTATTCTCTGATAAGCAGTTGTGAACAAGAAAGTAGATCTGTCACTTCTGAACCGTTCATTGTTAAAAAATACTTTGATGATTTAGCTGATTGCAAAATACATTATAGGGATGACTAACAGCTACAGTAACACTCCTAGTCAAGAAAGTTCAATAGTTATATTGTACAAGAATTTCTATAAGAGGTTAATATTGATAGGAACTACATGGATTAAAAGAGCAGGGTTGAGAAAGGCTGTTTGCTTGCATGACTGCTTTCAAACACTACTGCTATTTTGTGCTGAAAAAAGTGACTATCCTGGAATGCAGCAAATCTTTAATGTCTACGGGAATGTCTAACTTTCAGTGAAAAAATGTTTGTTTGTGTTTTTGAAATTATTTTTGCCTGGCAAGCAGAGCTACTGGCTTTATCACCTTGCCAACAATACCTACTATGGAATTTAAAGATGCTGTTTCATGTGTCCCAAAGACCAAATTCTAGTCCATCTCCCTAGCCATTTGTGCTGTGCATTATATTGCTCAATAACACCTTCAATTTCCTCTTATAGGACTCTCATTGATTCTGAAAACTAGACTAAGAAAAATGGAAGGGAATGGAAAAATGGAATGGAAATAGATGTGATATCTTTTAAAAGAATAACAAAAGACTTTAATCTTGCAATGGAAAACCATTAACTCCATAGCCATAATTTTAGAAATATTATAGAAATTGTTACCACTTGACATTTTTTCCATTTATATATATATATATATATATATATATATATAGTCGTTATCCCATTAAATGTTTGTGATTTGCTAAAAATATACTGAAATTTCTATTTAAAAGTAAGTGAATAAAGAATTTAGGTAGTAAATGAATAGATGGCAAATGCATTCCTAACTCTTTCTGTAATTCTCCTCATAGCATCCTTTTTTTCTTGCTTTCCCCTTCCTACCAACAATAATTCTGGAACAATATATTAACAAACTTGTCATTATTATCTTGGCTATTAATTATTCATGCAATTTCTATAATTTTCTCTAGAGTCCTGATTTCAAACATACAAGAATTAAAAATGGGTAGAAGATGTAAAAAAAAAGATGGTCAATAAAGTAATTTCCATTCAAATCAAGAAGCTGGAGTTTGGTCAATATCAAAATAAAGTTCTATTTATAAATTTTCCATGAGGATAAATATATTGAAAAGAAAGAATGAAGTCTCTACTATAAGGGAAAAACAGTGTTTATTAAAAGTAATTCAGAGATTTCCTTTTCAATTAAGTTATTTTTTTAATCATTTTACTTTTCATTAGTAAAAAGATTAAAAATGAATTGGGTAAAACATTGCCATAAAAATGAGACCTATTTTCCTGAGAAAAACTTGGTAGATGAAAGGTCTAAAATGTGACATATTTTAGTTATTCAGTAAAAATAATGTGCTGAAAGCAGTTAATTAGCAAATATACTTCTATTACAAGTAGGTTATGGCAAAAAACAATGAAACCAAAATCTGATTTTCTGACTGGTCAGTGAGCAATGGTTATTGATTATGCATCTTTATATACTTGCTTTTCCTAAGTTCCCAGTGAAATAAAACACTTTAGATTGAAGCTGATAAGGATGAAATCCATCCAGTGTTTCATTTTAACATAGCAGCATAATTTATATATATGATGTGGAGAAAGCAGCTCTAAGCTCACATCAGCTACCTTTGTTGCCTGAATTTGACTAATACCTCAGTGGGTTTGGAGTATAGTCTTTAGAGTCATAGTGGCTTGGGGTCAATTCTTGGCACTTCCACTTGCTAGCAGTGTGCCTGGGCTTCTCATATACCTGCCTCTCATTATTGCTTCTGAAATATTGGTGATGCTAGTGCATGTCAGAGTTGTTAATGTGATTTCATAAAACATTTCTCTAGTGCTGAGTGGTACTTAAGAAATGGTCACCATGTTTAGGTTTAATACAGAATCTGAGCTTGATGACATGATCTCTGCCTTACCTGTCCTTATGGTTTCAAAATTTGATATATAGTAACTTAAAATTAATGTAAATTTAATTCTGACTTCTTTTATTTTCTACATCCAGTGTATCATTTCAAATGGTATTCTTATGTTTTTGGTCATCTTTCCACTTTTTGCTTTCTTTTAGGAAACAAGATTAAATAAGCAGACAAGGACTTAACTATTCCCTCTCAGAATTTATTTTTATTAATGAGATGTATATATTGCACATTTACCCAGTTTCGTAAACAGCTTAAAATAGTCACAAAATATAATTTCTTTTGAGCTCTTAATTGTGTACAATCAACTAGTTTTTATAGTGCTCCTTTAAGTACTCTACAATGTTTATTTTCAATAGTTCTAATTTTATGTGCTGCATAGTGAATTAAATAATGAATTAATGAATTAAAATAAATCATTTCCGTGAATCAGGATTATCAATACTGAGTATCTCTCCAGATGTTGGTACAAGTTGCATCTAAACTCTACTGTTCTGATTTGGCAGTTAAGTGACATTTGATCAAAGTATTTTATTAAATTACTATTATGTAAAATTCCTAGTTCAGTCAAGCCCTTAATAGGCTAAAGTATATTATTTTCATTTTGAGAGGTTTACCAGTTTCTCTGTGTAGCAAAATGTCTGCTGAGATTTACAGTCATTCTGCCATTTTCTTTTCTTAGTGATACTGGGGAAAATGATCCATGGGGAAATCCCACACTGAGCGAAGGAAAATACTTCATTCAATTAATCATCATACAGTGGCGTTATTTCTAGAATCTTTTTCATATGGAATTCTTTGGGGAGATAGCTCTCATTTTTAATATGAAAAATGGGTTTCAATCATGAGCCTTAGGACATGAAACCTACAAAGTTCAGTTTCATCTAAGATTATACCTCCAAAATTTTAGAAGTGTATTTGGTCTTTTCCTCCAGGAAGCTTCCATGGCACCATATATGGGTTAGGAGTTAAGCCTCTGTGTTCCTATCACATCAGGGGCTGTGCCCATCTACTTACTCATCACATGAGATCACAATCTATTGATTTGTGTCGATTCTAGTCTGTAAGTTTGATTTGTCTCCGTTCTAGTCTGTAAGTCATATGACAAAAAGACAGCACTTTGTTTTGTATTTTTAGTGTTCAACACAGTGCCTAGGACTAAAAGCATGGTATTTTAATAATGGTATTTTAATAAACTAATAAACAGTGGTTTAGATCACCTCTCTTCAATAGAGATGAACATTTATAAATTCAACTGAATTCTTTAAGCTTGTAAATAGTCTGATCATTGTGATTGTTCTGAAGTATAATCGTCCAAACATACTTCGTTCTCACTACGTAGATTGCTGTTTTCTTTCCAAATATGTAATTTGCATAGTAAAATATTAAAATAGTAAATATTTAAATAGTAAATAGTAAAATATTAAAATAGTAAATATTTAAAGCAGATTTAACTGTTGTCACAAAAATTTTTCAGAAGCATGTCTAAGACATGAGTCAGTGTTGTTACAGAATGAGTAAGAAAGAACTTATAGACTAGAGGTGTGACAAATTGTGTTTTTAAGAACTTAGTAAATAAAGGTTGATTACTGTGTGTGTGTCACTGTTTCTATTACCACTAATATTTTGCACTCCTTTCAATATGAAGATAGAAGTCCAAAATTAATTACAATAGGTTCTCCATGGCCAATGTCATTTTCTGCTTCTGTTCTCTGACTAGATCTTATGTGTTCTCATTTGGAATTACTCATGTACTGCATCGATTGTAGGTTTTTATCAGTGGTTGCCTCTTTTGCGCTTGTTGCCTCTCTCCTTTACATTATATGGTCATTAAGAGAGAGCGACTTTTTTTCTTTTTCATATATCACACTGTATCTTCAAAAATATACATTAAAAATGTTAATGATTGCTTAATTCTTGTATGGCATCCCATGTTTCCAACAACATACAGATGATATAGTTAATATCTGAATATAAATCCTAACTTCTCTAAGTTGTTCTGCCCCAAATTTTACTCTCTATTTTCTCATCTGCGCCCCTGGATATGTGATTTATAATATATGGTCCTGTGCTTCTTGGTTTGACAGTTTTCTAGGATTAATCTATAACTATTTCAGGTGTTGTTGGTTTTCTCCTGGCTGTGCTATGCAGCTGTCAAAGAGGAGGATGTACTTGACTGTTCTCCTGCCCTCTGATCTTCTGATCTCCAGTGGAAGGATGAGTAGAGAAAAGATGTTTTGGAAAGAATGCTGGTTAGGAGACTCAAATTTAATCCAAACCTTGCATAAATTGCTAAGTTTGGTGAACTTACTTAGGCCTCTTCATGCTCCCTCCCACCCCTTCTATCCTGCATGTTAAGGGAAAGAGTTCTACCTAAAGCTGCCTCAGTCTACCCCTGTGGGATAAAAGGGGAACTTTCATTTATGAAGCCTGAGAAAGTTCTTGGGGGATGCCTTATGCAAAAATAAATATTGTAGCTATTAATATAAGGTCAGACATAAGTTACTGACTCCATCTGTACAATTCTCTGATCAGCAAATTTGTCTAATTTGGGTTAATCTCTAGATTTCCCACTGGTCCTCAAATCCCTGTTTCAAGATTTGTAAGACATGATGAGAAAAGGCCTTGAAGGAGAAGATACTGTTTAAAGTATTTGGGTTTCATTCTCTACTCTTCCCTGTTGGGGAGGGATTTTCCCCTGTAAGCTGCCCTGCATTAGTGCCCTGAGTCAAACCTCCACTCTTCCTGTGGAATGTAATCAGAAGGTCACTCTCGTTAAGTAGTAGGATCTATTGTAGAGCCTGAACCCACGAAAAAGTGTTTGGAAAGGTCAATGCCCCCCAACTTGTGTCAGGTATCCCAGGTGATATTCAAGAACATTAGGTGGTACACTGATATTTTACTAATTTAGGATCAAATCAGTAGGTGAGGAAATTTTCAAATTTCTTGTATTTCTTGTATATTAATGAGAATGTTCCAACTTATGTTACTATGACTTGAAGACCTTACTGCTTGATACTTTTCTTGTTTAAGGAAATGAAACCAGAGACAGTCTAAATAGACACATCAACTGGAAGTTAAGGGATTAACTAAAGAGGACTGATGAAGGGACAGTGTATAAGGAATGGGCAGAGCTAAAGGATTGAGGGAGGCTGGGAAGCACATTGCATCTTGTGAGAAGCTGTTACAACTCCTTTCTGAAGGGCCAGGAGAGGGCCTAGTGATATGGGAACTTTGGGGGTGGGGGAGGGTCTCACTGCAGGAGCTCTGGCTGTGCCATGCAGTCGAAGAGGAGGAAGTACTTGACTGCTTTCCTGTTCCTCTGATCTTCTGATCTCCAGTCAGTCCCTCCATTGGAAGATTCCAGCCAGAATCAGAGAAGATGGGAGCCCCAGGAATGGAGTCAACAATCTGCCTCCTTGGGCACAAAGAAGGGCAGCGATGGAGGAGAGTCATTTGGAGCCAACAGGAAGGGCCAAGCAGAGACTAACAGGCTCTTCTGGAGCAGCGAGCTTCTCTGCCAGAGCTAATATTTTATGATTCTTGTGATGTCAACGTGCTAATTACTTGGCATTAGTTCAATACTTACATATATGCAGAGATAATATTCAAAGTCTGTAACAACTGATACAGCCTGGACTGACCAATCAGAGCAGATGACATAAACTTCCTATTGTCTAGGTTTTAATCCTTGAATTTCTAAATTCAGGGAGGGGTATGAGGGAGCTGATTAGGGTGGGGCCAGAGCAGGCAGAGTTGGACTGAGGAGCACTGGTTAGTTTATGTCTTGCAGTGTTTCAGTGTGTTTAAAGGTAATGGAGCCTGCTTGTGTGTGCAAGGCTGAGGAACAGCCCTATTTGCATCTAAGAAACTAGAGAATGCTTGTACTGGTCTCCTATGATAATTGGTTGATAACTCTAGATTATTTTGTGTGCCCTGCAAAAAGGAACACAGAGGATTAAAAATCTCATATTACTGCTGAGCCTTTGTATCTTTCTTTCTTATGGACCTTGTCTTGCAATCTCATTATTTGTGAACTAACTTTCTTTAATGCTTTCTATGCTTTTTTTCCTAAATGGAACTGTTTTTTCGTACATATCGTAATATACTTCATACAGTTCTTTAAACATGATAGATGCTCAATAAACATTTTCTGGAGAGAATTTTGTTGTGATCCTCCTGAAAGGAGGAGATAACTCATCTTTCAAAGAACCTTCAAGTCCAAAATGAGGTTCAGTGCTATGGGATATGTGTTTTATTTTTTGTTAGCATCAAAGTAAATGGTCCTCTGTTAAGGAAATTGAGTTACACAAAATGTCACTGGGTTTCAACATTGTCCCTTTTAACTTTCATTCTGCTTTTTTAAAGTGATTCATTTTAGGACCTATATATACACACACACACGTATGGAATATATGGAGTTTAAATTTCAAAACACATATAAACATCATGCTAATGTCATTTATTGTTTCAATAGTTTCTTGAACCTTGTGTACTTTGTAGGTTACTTTGAAATATTTTAAGAATACCATTTTTTAAAAAGATTTATTTATTTATACATACAAGCTGGGGTACAGGCCAGAGGCTTGGGGCTGCGAGAGGGTTCACCAGAGACAGAGCGGGGAGCAGAACAGGCAGATCAGAAGTACACTGCTGAAGGGAGCAGCAGGCAAGGCAGGAGAGGTCTGCCGCACCATGTGGGATTCTACCCGGCAGGGCGTGGAACTCGCATCGCTGCTGCCGACAGCTCCACAGTGCAGCGCTCAACCGCTGAGCCACCGGGGAGGCCCTGGTGTGTTTTTCAATAATCACATAAAGATTTAGGTACTATTAGAGATCTGAGAAATAGTTATTGAATACTTAAAGACTAGATGAACAAGCAATTTAATTTAAAATTTTAGCATTACTTTAGTCAAAGCTTAGTTACCTTGTGTTTAGTATGCATTCTTTTTATTTCTGGAATTGCATTTTCTTATTCTGTTTCCTGGTCTCTGTTACCATTTATAAGTAGGTATTCATATTTTTGGGTGCACTTGTTAGGATAGCCTTTTTGTGTTCATCATGTCGTCATGCTAGTTTCTTTTAAAGAAACAAATACTTTGTTATCAACTAAAATGAAGTATTGTAAATTAGTTTTTTTACTTTTAAATTTGGTTGTGTTCTATGTTTCTCCTTCTTTGCCATAACTATACTTTTGTTCAAAGTGTATTATACTTTTTTCCTTTTCTTAAATGAAAATGAATACATGGAATTGTGCAAACTAGATGCACATATTCAGTGAAAGTCTAGGACAAGTCTAGCTTTATAGCTTCTTGCATTGTTTGGATTTGAGTCATTGACCCATCTTACATGCTGATCATTTAATTATGGTGTTCTTATAACTTTTGATAAAAAGAAACACAACCAAGTTTTAACAATCTTAATAATGGAAAAAAAATAACATCTTTTCCAAAATAATCTAGATAATCTAGATCTACCCGAAACATAAATGTGCCTTTTTATACACTATTTGGTATTTTTCTGTTACATCTTGTCTTTATAAAAATTGTAAGTTGGAAATAAGTTGAGGTCTTCTGAATTGAAAGCACTGCAAATTGTATACTGCTTTAAATTTTCTTGTTTACCTATATTACTAACTCTGAAAACTTTTATGGAAATGTTCTTTATTATTTCCAGCAGCTGACTTTATTTGTAATACTGATTTTCTTTATTATAAAGTGATAAAAATATTTGGACAATTAAACATGGACACCAGTATAATGACAATGTATGTAATAATCATAATTCAACATATGCTAAAAACATCTCTGTATGAAGATTTGAATGTCAAATAGAACTCTCAAATCATTTCCCCTTCTTTCTGTGCTTTTTTTTTTTTTTTTCCAGGTGATGATGGAGTCCAGGAGACAGCAGAATCAGATGGTGATACACATTCAGAGAAACCAGGGCAGCCTGGAGTTGAGACAGATGACTGGGATGGACCAGGTAGGACAAATAATTTAAAATTTTATCTATCGCTACTATCAAGAATTCACTTTTTCTTAATTTTTAGTTAGACTGTAAAACTCTTACAATCTCAATTCTGACTTAAAAATATTTTGTGGATATTGGTTACATGGACATTTAAATAAACATCATTATTTTAAAGACTCTTATCTCTTTGTTAAATAGATTATAAAGCCAAAGGTTACCTCAGTGTGAAATCTCCATCTTTATATTTTTTCATATTCATATACGAATCAGCCAATTATACTTATGTTTTCTTTGAATGGAAATCTTTCTCCTATCTCCATGTTCAAATTGGACATACTTTTAAAGTTTATAAGCAATAAATAATAACATCTGAAAGAAATATTTTCATGTCAATCATGTTTTAACTCATAGATTGTCTCAATATATATTTAAAAGTTTAGAAAATACTAACAAAATATCCCCCTTATTCAAAAGTTTTGGTAACATTTTCATTTTTATGAACAAAATTAAATTTGATTTTAAAGATTCTGACATTTATTAATTTCAAGAAAAGCCAAAAACTGATCAAAATACATCAAAAACACTGTGTAACTTTATGTAAAAATATACAGTTCGTAATACTGCTATGAAAAGAAACCTTTATATTTAGTGCCAAGTAATTTACAATTGATGGTATATTTGTAAATGGGAACTATTATGTCAGAGGGTTTAAGGATATAAGTGAGTTTTGAAATAGTCTTAACCATAATTTTCAAAGCAAGTAACATTTTTCATTAAGAAAGATCCCTCTATTTCAATCACATTTTCACCCTTGCATGACTTTGAAAATTGCTCTCTGCTGTGTGTGAAGAAGAGAAGACATCCAGTGGTAATTTTCTGAAACCAGTAGCTGGAAAATATAATGCAAACAAAAAATGAAGATACACTATATCTGATTATTATGATGTTATTTCTAATGTTATTCATGATACACACAAATGTTTGTATTCTGGATACTATAGCATCATGTTACACAAGATTTTGGATCAAAATGTAATATATATAAGGTTCCATTATACTGCTTTTTAAGAGTTTGAGAGAAAATGCAGACTTCTGGCATTTTTACCTTATTGCATAATGCTCTGTCTTCTCAATGTGGGGAGGAATTTCCTAGATAAAAAAGTCTTTGTAAATTTTGGTGTTTTCTTGCGGATTACCTTTAGCTTAAAAAGGGTGTGTGAACTTTATGTTGTATGTTTCTTCATAGAATTAAATATGTTTATGCTATTTAGAAACACTTTACATTTTAAATTAGATTAGGTGGCCTTTTGGATATGCCTGTTTGCAAAAGGATGCTTCTGGTTTCTTTTTGCATGGGGCAAACTTGGAGGAGCAGATTTTCTTCTTCCTTGGACCTGCAGTGTTTCTAGTGACTTAGAAGGAATTAAGCACATTCAGGGGATGATGAATTATTAAGCACATACTGCATATCCAATGTTGGCTTTTTTTTAGGAACATTTTTTAGAAATAAAGTTGCATTATTAACTTGAATAAAAAGAGAGAAAATCCAGGAAAAGAATTATGCTGGGCTTAAAAAAACAAAGCAAAACAAACAAAAAACAGAAAAAAAAAAACCCCAAACAAACCAGTAGTATATCTGATCCAACAAAGGGTAAATTTCTGTAATACTAAACATCTAGTTTCGAATTTAAGCACAAATTATTGGTTAAGATATGAGATAAGAAGCCAGGTGTGGGCCTTCCCGGTGGCGCAGTGGTTGAGTGCTGCGCTGTGGAGCTGTCGGCAGCGGAGACGCGAGTTCGACGCCCGGCAGGGGAGAATCCCACATGGCGTGGCAGACCTCTCCTGCCTCGCCCGCTGCTCTCCTCAGCAGCGTATTTCTGATCTGCCTGTTCTGCTCCCCGCTCTGTCTCTGGTGAACCCTCTCGCCGCCCTACACCTCTGGCCTGTACCCCAGCTTGTATGTATAAATAAAAAAAAAAAAAAAAAAAAAAAAAAAAAAGAAGCCAGGTGTGATTTCAAGGTCTCCTAATTTTAAGGTCCTCCCAGCCAGACCTGATTGTCATCCTAAGTTAGACAGTTTTCTCTGAAAATAGAACAGAATCAAAACACAAGGAAATTATCTAAAGAATTTGAGGCACAAGGCTGACATCATTTACGATGGATGAGGATTTATCTTATTTTTAAACATTTTGATTGAAGATGACTCCATAACCTTTCTAATGACTCAATTCAGTAATAAATCAACTCCTGTCTGAAGTATTCTATTTTTATCAGTTCCACAGTGCAATAAAATTTTTCCCTTATTTGTTATTCAGCTAAAAGATACGCATAGTAATTGCTCACACCTTCGTCAATGCTTATGATTAGGTGGACCCTAAACAAACTTAAGGACAATTATCTTACATTTACAAACATTTCTGTGGTGAAATTCTTTCATGCTTAAATATTTGTTACTTGTTAAAATATTCTTTAAGTTTCTCTGAATCTTTCACCGTTTGAGTGGAGAGCTAGACACTCACTGAACAAGTAAAGTTCAGGCCAAAGTAAAAGTAATTACCTCATTATTTCAGCATTTCACACATCTGTTTTTAAATTTTATTGTTCTTTCTTGCTTTAAAAAAATTTACTCAGGTACTGCTTTGCCTGGAATCTAATTCACAGAATGCCTGCTGTCCACTGTTCTTCCTTTCATCTGTATTTACCTGTTCTTCACACATATAATTTTTGTCTTCTTTTTAAGTAAACACCTTTCCTTTTATCACCCACACAAGTTTTTTGCTTTTGCTTTATCACCCTCATAAGTACTTCAGTTACATGTATATAAGTGTATACATATATATTATATACTTACAATAAACATTTACTGAACACCAATCACTGTGAAAGGCGCTAGGAAGAAGTCCAAAGAGTTGTAGATGCTGCCCACACTCTCCTTTTTTCATGTCACTGTTCTCCTTTGAGTTTCTTTAATTTCTCTTGTATTTAGGTTATTGATGCAACAAATATGCACATCAACCTAGAGTGGTCTAAACTAAGAAGAAAATGTGTACATTTTAGAAGCAAATCTGTGTTTGAGTTAGCACATTGGCATCTTGGGTATAGTAAATAGCTAGGACCTCAGTTCCCTTATCTTTATTTTTTAAAAAATAATTATTTTTATTGAGGCATAAATAACATATAACATGATATTAGTTTCTGGTGTACAAGTGATCACCACAATAAACTAAATAACATTCATTACCATATATAACTCTAATTTTTTTTATTATTATAATCAAAACTTTTAAGATTTATTTTTTATTTTTTAGTAATTTTCAAATATGCAATATAGTGTTATTAACTATGGTTGCCATGTTGTACCTTAGATCCCCAAGGCTAATTTATTTTGTAACTGGAAGTTTGTAATGTTTTGACCCATTGCATCCATTCATCCATTTCTTCCAGCTTGCTCCACTCCATATCTATGGCAATGAGCAACCTGCTCTTTGAAATTATCAGCTTTTTTTTCCCCCTTAGGTTCTACATATAAATGAAATAATAAGGTATTTGTCATTTTTCTGTCTTTTTTCACTTAGCATAATGCCATTAGGTCTATCCATGTCGTTGCAAATGGCAAGATTTCATTCTTTTTTATGGCTGCGTAGTATTTCATATATTTATATATATCAGTTTTTTTATTCATCTATCAGTTGACACTTAGATTGTTTCCATATCTTGGCTATTGTAAAAATAGCTTCAGTGAACATATGGGTGAATATATCCTTTTTAATTAGTGTTTTTATTTTCTTTGGATAAATATTGGAAGTGGAATTGCCGTATTATATGATATTCTTTTTAACAATTTTTTGAGGCTTCCCTGTTTCCTATAGTGTGTGTTCTAACATATTTCTATCCACAGTGTACAGTGTTCCTTTTCCTTCATGTCCTCCCCAACACTTGTTATTTCTTATCGTTTTGAAAATAGCCATGCTCATAGTTGGGAGAGGTTATTTCATTATGTGTTTGTGCTTTTTTCTCATGTCCCTGATGATTGGCTTTTTTTCCTTTGGATCTACATATCTTCTTTCAAAAAATGTCAGATCTCTTCCCATTTTTTAATTGGATTGTTTTATTTGTTTATTTTTTGTTTTGCTATTCAGTTGTTTGTGTTCCTTAGACACTTCAGATCTTAAGCCCTTTCAGATAAATGATTTGCAAATATTTTCTTGCATTCAGTAGTTTGCTGTTTTATTTTGTTGATGATTTTCTTTGCAATGCAGAAGCTTTTTGATTTCAGGTAGTTCCTCTTGTTTATTTTGTTTTTATTGACTTTGCTTTTGTTGTTAGATACGAAAACTATTGCCAAGGCTAATATTTAGGAGCCTATCATCTATGTTTTCTCCTAGGAGTTTTATGGTTTCCTATCTTACATTTAAGTCTTTGCTCCATTTCCAGTTGGTTTTTGTGTATGGTATGAAATAGTTTACATGTGGTTGCCCAGTTTTCTCAACACCCAAGTGTTGAAGAGACCGTCCTTTCCTTATTACATATTGACTCCTTTGTTATAAATTAATTAACCATATATGCCTGGGTATATTTTTGACTTCTTTGTTCTGCCCTATTGATCTCTGTGTCAGCTTTTATGCTGTTTTAATTTTTATAAAGCTTTGCTATATAATTTGGAATGAGAGAGAATTTATGCTTCCAACTTTTTCCTTCTTTCTCAGTATGTTTTGGCTATTTGGGCTATTTTGTAATTTCATACACATTTTAGGATTGCTTTTTCTATTTCTTTAAAAAATGCCATTGTCATTGTGATAGAGATTACATTGAATCTGTAAATCTCTTTGGGTAGTATCAACATTTAGTAATAATTCTTCCAATACATGTCATGTAATATCTTTCCACTTATTTGGTTCTTCTTAGTTTTCTTATGTTTAAATGGAAAGGATAATGACTGCCTTGTTAAGAGGGTAAAATTTAAAGAGATGAAAGCTTGGGAGAACCTGGGATTTGCTAGATGTTAATGACCTTTCCTGACCTAGCACCACTTACACAGACTGAAATTTGAAATGTGGACCTTATTTTGAAAATAATGTTTATCTCTCACTCTTTCAAGAAAATCTTATAAGCACAATATATGGCCAAACTCTTTGTATTTAAATTTGTACCTTGTATTTAAATTTAAAAGTAGATTTTGGGGAAAGAATTCAGTAAGTCATTATAAATTCATCATCTCCCTCTATGAAATGAGCTCCTTAAAAGTTACTTTTATTTGCATCGATTCTAAGGATGTTATTATTTTATTAATCTGACTTATGTTATTAAAAACATAGTTACTTCTTTTGGCACTTGGGAGTAGTGAATAATTTGATTTCTCTGGTTTATTATGAAATGATTCTAAGTGCTCCCGTTAAGTTTACTGCAGTTATAACTGAAATTTCCAGGAGTTCTAATGAAGGAACATATGTTATTCAAAGGTGCAAATAATATATGCACCTCCAAAATTGTGTATTAATGCAAACATATGCAGTTTTAAAATTTTGAGTAAGCTATTATTTACTTTCTTTAATGTGACATTTTCAACATAAGCATGTACTTTAATTGAAATATATTATGGTATTTATATGTTAAGCACCTGAGGCATTTAAATAAAAATGAAGTAGAAAATCAGAATTCATATTAGTTCATGAATTAATACAATTAAAGTGAGGGGAAGTTTTTATATATTACAGACTATCACAACTTGTTCCTAGATTGATAAACAGAAATTTGATTTTCTTTCAAAGGTAAGTTGTTTTGGGGTGGTGTAATGAATGGAGGAAACCAAAAATATTTCTTCCTTTTTTGTCATGGCCCTGCTCCTTATCAGTTGTGTGATGACTTACTAACTTACTTAACCATAGTTAGTAACTAGTCAACTTACTAACTCATCAAAGCTTCAGTTTGCTTGTTTATGAAATGGAGCTAGTTATAGTCTAACTACATCATTTTATTTTCCATGTAAAACATGGATATGAGCACCTCATATGTGCTCCATCAACAGCTCTAATATTACTTTTAGTGTCATTTTGGCAGTTGTGGCTTAGTAACCTTTACAATGCCTTACATATTATAAGCCCTCACTAAACATTTGCATAATGAATTACTTTGCAAAATGAGTTTTGGTGTATAAAAGTCACCATAGGATTATATCAACTATGTTTTATTCAACTGGATTTAAAACATGATTCAGTTAAAGAAATTTAATGTAAATGATAAATTTTCAAGAGCAAATGTGGAGCATAAAATCAGACATGTACTTGTTGCATCTGGTCTGAAAATTGGTCAGAGATCTGTAAGTGGCCTCATTCACTTGCTGTTCAACATGACAGCTACATGCAGATGCTGGGGCTAGTTCTGCTTTGTCCCCTAAATTAAACTAAAAAGATGGGTAGTATTTTGCATAAAGTGGAATGGCAGCTTGAAGACCACAGTGAGATAGAAGCAAGAACTAATGATACAGTACCCCCCCCCCACCCCTTTAGTAGTCCAAAGAAGGGCTTGGAGATTACAGTTCTGATTTCGTTTCCTTTTTGATTGGGAAAATGTGGTAGATATGAGATCTGGGAAATGCCATTTGAAGTAAATTAACAGAAACCTATGAAACATAGTTAACCATAGATATAGTCTGACAGTAAGAAGAATATTGTGAGAAGCGGAGGAAATCGTAGAATGACTGTGTATTACTCTGACAGTGAATTGGTATTATCTCTGCTATCAGATAATGCAGTTATCATTAATTTTCACATTTGCATTTCAATCTTTGGAAGGAAATGACTCTTGCCGGATGAAGATAAGAGCTCTGTACCACTATAATGAACCATCATTTTATCCCAATGCTTTGTGTCCATATGAAAATGAGGCAGGGAGGAGAGAGAGAGAGAGAGAGAGAGAGAGAGAGAGAGAGAGAGAATGTGTGTGTGTGGGGGGGATGTCAGTACAGCATAACAAAGTGTCAAAAATTGCTACAGACTTTTGAACCCCTTATGAAACAAGAGGGGGTCAAAATAAATCTTCTGTGGTGTAGTTAAGTGGATATCGGATTAAGAGATGAAAGCTTTTACTCTTTATAGGACGGAATTCCACATAAACACAGTAAAAAAAAGTTCTCTTTATCTCATTCTTGCTCCAGTTTGTGCTCTCATGTAGAATTAGTGCACCCATAAAGCCATCCAAAAATAAAAAATGGTAGGTTGGAGACAAAGTACTTATGATCATTGTTTGGAAAGATATGTCTTTCAGTTAGAAAGAACTGCATAAAATAGACCATTTACTTATTATTATCATTTTTTATTTATTGCATATTATGATATTTTATCATTATTCTTTTGCAGTAATTTGGGTATTCTTATTATCTATACTTTCAGTTGTACAAGAATGGAATTAAGGATATTTATATAACGATTTGTTTTAGAATTTGCAAATACCTAATGTGTTTGTACAAGTTTATTGAGAAATTCAAGTTAAAGGGTATTGAATTTGATATTAATTTTCTTTTGAAACTTTCTCTTCAGTGACCTTTTCCTCAAACACATGACTTGGAAATTAATACAATATCAAATTTTGTAAATATGTCATGGTCCCAGGAAAATATATAATAATACATTATTTCCAGTGCTACATTCAGATCTGTGGCAAAATTCATTAATCAACTGTTTACAATAGAAGTTCCCCTATTTAAACTCTGATTTCTCTCCAGGGCACTCCAGGAGACACTACAAGTCAGTCAGAACTGACATATAAGATATTTTTGCTGTCCCTTTTATAGTTTTCTTTCATTAAAACATGCTCATTAAAATTTATTTTAGGACAAGGATAATTAATATTGACTTTTTCTTGACTCAGTATTGTGTCCTGAAAAAAATGCCCAAAAATATGATAACTCATATCTGGAAAGTAGAAAAAAGAAAAACTAAACTTTGTAATTACTTGTTCTTGGTTTGTCATTTCAGGAAAGGGCATAGTTTGCCTTGAGAGGGTAAGAGTTTATTGCACATAACTGATGCAGTTATGTGCAATAGAAGTAGTTAAAAAAATATGGAAAATATAAGCAACTGCTTAGAAATATAGGTACTTACTATTAGTGGGCCACATATTATAGGATACTATAGGGTACTATCAATTGAGCATAGAAGATAATTTAGTTAGTTGGGGCAAGTATTTGTTTTTTCAACAATATATTGAGTAGTGACTATATGCAATGCTCTGTGCTAGATTCTAGAATATGTAGCAGGAAATAAGATAGTCTCTACATCAGAGTTTATGCTCTCCCAGAAATGCAAGTTATAATAATAGTAATTATTTTTTGTGTATTTACTGTATGTATGATAGTTTTTCTTTAGATAAAACATAAATAATACTATAAAACCATATTAATGATGATGGGCTAGCCTTAGTCTGGTTGTAAGGGAGTCAAATGAATTCTTTGAGGAATAATTTTAACGAAATTTGTTCTTATTTTTAATTTTTATGTTTTATTATGCAAGTTTTAAGTATACATAAAATAAGAGGGTAGAGTATGATGAATCCTCGTGTTTTCATTTCCAAGTTTCAGGAGTTATCAGTGTTTTGCTAATCTGGTTTCATTAGTTTGTCTTACTTTTCTTTCTTGAGTGTTTTAGGGGAAATCATAGAAATCATCTAATTTCACTCATAAGTGCCTTGGTATGTATCTCTAATAAATGACGATTTCTGTTTTAAATATAACCACTATGCTAATACAACACAAATACAAAAATACTTCCTAATGGTATCTAAAACTATATTCATTTTCATTTTTTTTTTTTTTTTTGGTCTCAAAAAAAGTGTGTTTGTTGATTTGCTGGAATAAGGATTCAGGGAAGGTTCACATAGTACTTAATAGGATTAAAGTCTTTTCTAGTCCATAGTAGTCTCTTAGTTCCCTTTCCCCCTTATTTATTGAAGAAAGCAATTTATTTATCCCAGAACATTTCACATTCTAAATTGGGTAGATTGTATCCTACTTATGTAACATACTTCTCAACTTGCCCCCACCCCGACTCACACATGCAGGCACATTTTTTATAAATTTAAAGTTAAATCTAGGGCCTCCCTGGTGGCACAACAGATTAAGTTGCAGCACTATGAAGCTATCCAGAGCCTGTACCCAGCCAGGGAGCTTCCCATATGGCACAGCAGCAGACCTCTCCTGTCTCACCCTCTGCTCCCCTCAGCAGTGTATTTCAGTCAATCTGCTTTTTCTGTTCCCCACTCTATCTCTGGTGAATCCTCTCCCCCCCTCCCCCACACACACCTGTGGCCTACACCCCAGCTTGTATGCATAAATAAATAAATCTTTAAAAAAGAAAGTTAAGTCTAGATCCTTAAATAAATTCTGATTCAATACTGTAGGGTACAATGCTTCATATAAACCACCGGGTGCTTGCTATTGCATCGCATCAGTGGGCACACAAAGCCAGGATGCTTCCCATTTGCGGTGATACTGCATGTATGAAGTGGTTCAGGTGTTTTCAGCCCGATCCATACATTATAAAGTTTCCCATCAACTTTTTGCCTAATAATTATTGCTAGACTCTATTATATCACTAGGGCTTGCATAATGGTGATTTCGCTTTTATCATTCTTCCCATGTTATTAGCTGATACTATCTTCTGCAGATCGCGCCTTCACTTTTGTTACCCCTAAATACCATTCTAAAGAGATGGAAAGGTATACGCTAAATTCTGTCTCATTACTTACTTCCCAAATAGTAAAGACTAGAAAGAGTGGCATAAAATGAGGTTAGTAAAAAAGCAGGACCTAGATTCTTCAGGACCTTGTAGTCCATAATATTGTTCCTGGATTTAAATTCCAGACCAGTGTAAAGACATGCTATGGCTCTGTGACATTTGCATTTAAGAATAAGCTGCAGTGTATGAAGGGCAGCAGGAATGCAGTAGTCTGATCAGGAGGTACAAGTGGCCTGTCGAGAGCACTGGTCATATTTGAAGATGTGCCTGTATGAGGCTTACTCAACTTAGAGTGTTTTGTTGTCATTCACAGAGGAAAGGAAGTCTAAGAGAAAGGCACTTTCAGGAAGAAAGATGAGTTGGATTTTAATCTGTTGAGTTCGCATTTTGCATGAAACATCCAAGTAGAGCTGTTGAGTAGGACGTTGATAATAGAGACCAGGAGCTTGGAGAGAGGTCTGGTCTAGAGATATAAACTGGAAAATCAGCATTCCGTGGCAGAGGAATTCACTGGAGTAAATGCAGTTGCTTAGGGTGGCAATATATAAAAGAGAGCTTGCATATGAAGCTTGACAAACTCTTATCTCTTGTGGAAGGACAGAGGAAAGGGTGTCATCAAAGGAGACCAATAATGAGTGTCCAGAAAAGATGGGGAAAACAAAGAGAATATAATTATTTTTAAGAAGGAGGGAGTTGATGCTGGCTTAAATACTGCCAGGTGGTCAAGATTGAGATTTAAAAACTGTCCTTGAATTTAGTGACATGTTGATATTAGTGACTTTACCTAAAACTGTTTCAGTGTAGCTCTGATAGCAATGTGTGGTAGGTTGAAGTGGGAGGAAAAGATGAACAAATGAAGTTAACAATTATAAACAACTATCTTCTGAGTATTCTCAGTAATTAACTACGTAACATATTTGACTTTCTATACAGTTCTTTATTGATAAAATTATTGATTTTCTCTTATTTCTAAGACTCTCTCAAACTTTAGAATTTAGATATGCTTCCAAGGAAATTTGTTTGCCATACAAAACTATTCTGAATATACTATCCATTAAATTTTATAAATGATTAAAACGCTATTTTTTTTGTTTCTGGCCCCAACCATATCTTCAGACTTTATATAATACACTTTTGTGAATTTTTGAAATTATATCATTTCAATTTTTGGCTCCCAATAGCTAGTTTACCAAATAGTTCCTTTTTTGAGGTTTATCACTTTTAGTGTAATTGATAGGCTAAATTTTATGACTATATATAATGAACTATAAATTGGGTAGGGTTAGAGGTGCATTCCCTATTCAAACTGATAACAACCAATATTTTGTTATTATTTTTGCTATTGATTTAACCCCAGTAGCACATTTGACCTTGAGGGTTATTATATCTTTTTCCTCATAATAAACTCCTGCTCTTGCTTTTAAGATTGATACTTGGAACTTGAAGTTCATTCACTCATAAATTTAATTTGCATATGCTTGCCAGATCTTCTACTTCTTCCCCTGCACCTTTTCAGAATAACATTGAATTAATTAATTTAATTAGTTGAAACAGTCACTGAATAACTGTGTGCCAGACTCCAAGGATAAAAAGATGACTGGACTCAGACTACCTTCAGAAAAGCCCAGAGTACAAAGGAGGAGCTGGACAAATGATGAGATAATTAAAATGCACTGCTCTGGATTCAGTTGTAGAGGCAGATGTAGTGTGTGGTGGTAGCTGAGGAAGATCATCAACTGAATGTGGGACTTATGGTGGGAAGATGACTGATGGATCAACTTGCACAGAAGGAGAAGGAAGGGTTTGTGTGCAGGTAGTGAAACATCACGCCCAGTGGCACAGGGATACATTTACACTGGGCCCACTCTGAAGTTGTTATGGATGGAAAATGTTTTGTGTTTTTCAAGAGTGTAATTCCATAACATGTGGTAAACTGCTGCCATCTTGCCTGTTCAGAAACCTCTACTTTTTAGTGAGAGCTGACCTTTGAGTCACTGTTATTAAAAGCTTGAGGAAGGGACAGGCTTTTTAAAAGACAGCGGAAACTAAAGTATCCTCAGATCACAGATGCAAATCCAGACTTAGACAAGGAGATATTTGTTGAAGATCATTTATATCTGTGAACTATTAAAGAACAACAGTGAAAGAGTTTGGTAAAAGGTCAGCAGAGACACTAAAGAAACCTAATTGTAATTTAGGCTATTGCCTGGAAAACAAACTGCAAAGTAGGTCTCTGGTGGCCTGCTCTAGCCTTGTGCTTAGAGGTTGTGCAGGCTCCTGTGGGGTTTCTTGGCAGTCCTTCTTGGCAGAATTCCTAGGAATCATGTTTAGTTATACCAAGAAGAAAATTACAAAGAGCCACATGTTTTCTTGAGTATCTGTGACATACAGGGGAGTAATAAAAATAACATATTGGGTGGTAAACAGAAGTTAATATTTGAGTAAATACACAGAGAATCAAAGATCTTTTCTTGAGTTTTCATTACAGAATCTCTTGTTGTTATCAAAGAGTCTAACATTCATATCTACCGGCACCTTGGGTAAGAACAGTCATAAATCTGATCAAATGGAATTTTAACAAATCCTTTACTTCATGCCACCATTACCCTTTCATATTTATTAATCAAAGTTGTTGTTACATTTTGAACTTTGTATTAATAATATAAAGTTAAAAGAACACCCATGTATATTCTAATAAGGATAGGAATCTTGTATTTCTTACAGAATTAAGTGATCTATACAAGCCAGACAGATTATAAAAATGACTGTCTGAGACTTGTAGCATTTATTTTCAGTATGTGTTTTTAATAAAAATGCATCATTTAATTTTATGGCATTTAAATTTTTTTATATTAAAGCGATATAAGCAATCCAAAAGAAAATAGCAGGAACATTTCCTATCATCAGTGTTTGTTCTATCAATTCCCTCTAGCCATTTTTTCTTTAAATGTTTTCCAAGAAAATTACCATCTTCCTTAGTTGAGGGTATTTTTCATTACGCTGACAGTTGAATAAAAGGGGGATGTTGGGTGTATAAACACAGTAATTATTACAATGTGATAAATGCAGTAGTTGTTAAATAGGGTGGCAAATTAAATAAAATTTTTATAAATACTATATTTAATACTGTAGCTGGACAGAGTATGTCTTCTTAGAGTTACTTTTTTATTGTACAAGAAATTACTTGAGTGGTTCTTCTTAATTATGCAGATACAAAGCAAATAAGAACCAGGGTCTTTCAAACTGGTTGTGGGACCTCTTTGTCTCTTTGCCAGGAATACTTTCTGTCTTAGAAATCTCACAGCAAGAACCCCCATTCCTACCTCCCACACCCAGCACACACTTCAGAGGACCGATTGGCATATGTAGCCTAGGGACTTTCTATGTGATAATCAACAAAATTCTTGTTCTCAAATTAAGGTGTATATTATTGGGCTGCCATAGCAGAATACCATAGATTAGGTGACTTAAACACCAGTTTTGGAGGCTGGAATTCCAAGATCACTGTGCCTGTAGGGTTGGTTTCTGGCAAGGTATGTCACCTCACATACAGATTGTCACCTTCTCTCTGTGTCCTCACATAGCTTTTCCTTTGTGCACACCCACTACTGGAATCTCTTCATCTTTATGGACCAATCCTTATGACATCATTTAACTTTAATCACCTCCGTAAAGGCCCCAATGTAGCCACATTGAGAGCTAGGGCTTCAACATAATGAATTTTGGAAGAGACAGAGTTAAGCCCATAACAGGTTGAATTGGGATAACATTAAACAAAGTCTACTGGCAGGGAAAGGACACCAAGGGAGATTTCTGAAAGGCAGGCAAAACTAAGACTCAACAATAGGGCCTTCTGTTTTAGGGGAGAGGGTGGTTTGCTCCTGAATCTGGAACCCCTTGTAGGGCTCACTAATGTATTCTGGTGTCCTGTCAAGAGTGAATGACTAATCTGAAATGTGAGCATGAATTCAGTGAATTGAACCTGATGTCTAAGGAAGACACCATGACCTGTTGTACAACAACTGAGCCTACTTGGGTGTCACCTGGGTGGAGAAGGAGTATCTACCATCCTGTGCAAGATTGTTTTTTAGTAGTAATCAAAATCAAAGAATAGTGAATAAGCAGAGGCTCCAGAGAACAAAGCAGGGGATCCAGTGGCCTAAATGATCTTCTTGGAATTTGAAAGTGGCATTGGTTCTTGAAGAATTTGGGGGGAATAAAAATCAAGCACAATTTTAAGCCCAACCTGATGAATGAGGACATATGAGTAATGGAAGAATATAAAGGAGATCCAGAAAAAGAGACACCTGTTTCTGCTTTGGGAGGCCAGTTCAGACCTCTTTACTTGGTGAGCATGGAAACATTAATGGATGGAAAAAGAGAAGAGGTAAAAGACATTCTAGCATTCCAGAAAGAGGGAGTATAGTGCACCCGGATTGATTATGGAGTGTGAATTAGGGTTAGTAGTGAGACAGGGATTCCCATTACCTAGACAACAGCCTTTGCGGGAGCTCTAGTCAGGAAGCAGTAGAGATGTGGGTAAAATGAAGATGGTCAGTATCATTAATGAGTATTTGTGTTCACTGTGAAGGGGATTGGAAGCTGTAAAGGAGGAAGGAAAGTTTCCTTCACCCAGACTCCACATACAGTCTGCAAGTGGCACTGGGGAACAAGAGAGAAACAGCTTGGCTCCAGGCCTGCTCTGAACCTTTGTGAGACACACAGACATACACACATTTTCTTTGAAATGTGCAAAATCGAGGGTTTTCTGAGGGTGACATGAACCAAATGAACCTTTATTTTTATTCTGTAAGAAATAATGCTTTGTTCACTGTAAAAATATTTTAATTTTTTATTATTAAAGTTTGATGATTATCTTTAAGGATTACATCAAATTTGAAAATAAATACAAAATTTTAGAAAGCATTCAGTCACATACTGGTTGACATACTGGTTTGTATTATGGAAAATATTCTTTGATTTTTAAAGAACAAGTAGATAATTTTGAAAAGCCCAAATTATTCATTTATTAAAAATCATAATTACAGTGATGTGGCAAAATTAATTTCCTATAAAATAGGTTTGTTGGGAAAATTGAAGAGAATTATTTTAAGAACTCATATAACTTAAGGCTAACATTTCATGAGAATGATTAATATATAGTAGTATTTTAGCACATTTAAAATTAAAGAAGTTGTTAGGTAACTCATCCTTTTGAATTTTACTCATTTTTTACTTTAAAAGTAAACATAATAAAATGAAAAGAAAACAGATTTTAATAAAGTTAAAGATGCTGTAATATAACTTAAACTTGCATGAAAGATTTCAATCATGGTTTAAAAGTATTGAAATAAATTAATAAAACCTCTGATTCCCTTGGGGCATTTAACAGTAACTGTATGTAATTCAAGACTTGTCATTCGTGTCACTCGTTTTCAGAAATCCTAAAACATACAAATTAAAATACTGATAAAGGTACCAGTCAGTCAGATTTTTCAGGATATTCTCTTGAAATGATCACAATATAAACTATTATCTAGACTTGAATATCTGCTCTGGGAAACATTTTCCTCCTTATGAATGTTCTAACTTGACTCTTTCATTCATAACTCTAGTAGCTAATATTTATTGAGAGTTTTCTCTATGCTGGTTACTTTTAATAGACATGGAGAATGTTAGAACAAACACATTCTCTCATTGTATTCCCTATAACTACTCTAGGAATATTGACAAATGAATAGACTGAGGCATAGAAACATTAAGTAACTTGCCAAAGATCACAAAGCAAATCATCATGGAACTAAAATAAAGCAACTTGACCCTAGGGATTGTGGTTCTTGCCATTTCATTTTCTTTATTTTTCATCAAATTAGCCCTCCCTTATTTTTTTGTTACTTTGCTATAACAACAATTCACCTCAGTTGGGTTCTATTTATCCCTTCCCTTAAATACAAATAAGGAGAATGTTTTATTTTTATTTACATCTGTTTATTAAACTTAATGTATGCTCTAATAGAATTTTTGTGAAATCTAAGGCTTCCTTTGCAGTGCTCAACTTTTGGGTTACTACTTGTGATTCATCATTTGTCCCATGTCATCCTGCAAAACACACATCATAGTCCTCACAGCTAGCATTCACTCCTCACCCTGGCTCATCACTGACTTTCTTTTAGAGTTGAGGAAATTGAGACTTAAAAAAAAACTTACTGATGTAGCTGAGAAGTGACCCAGACAGGACTTTAATCTCATTGAGAATAGCAATCAATAATTCTGACAACATCCCTTTAGAGGGCACTGGCTTTCTTCTAGGCACTATGTGAGTGATGCCATTTATTACCTCCTTTAATTTTCAGGACAAGTCCAATAGGTCATCCCTATTTTATAGGTGAAGGTGTTAAATCTTAGTGTAGTTAAGTAGTTAACTTGGTCTCACATTGTGAATAGGGGATAAGTAGCTTACCTACTCTCACCTCAGGCCAAGCCTGGCTTTACTGATTCACTCAGCTGGATAGGAGACTAAGGTCACAGAGCTCAGTTTCCAGGGAAGGAAGATGGGGATATTATGGGGGGACACAATTTGAGCTGAAAAATTGCCTTCAAATTCTGCTCCTAATAGCTCGGTAAATTTGAACAAATTACTTAATTTTTCCACCCTCAACTTTCTTATCTGTGAAATGGGAGTGTGGTGTACCTGCTCCTTGTGGGTTTGTGAGCATTCCTCCAGTGAAGTCCTGAGAAGGATGACTTAACACCAAGTGCTGTGTTCCTGATGCAAACATGAGGTCATCCTCCTCCTCCTTGTTTTATAGCCATATTTTTTTTTAACTCTTCAACCTTGTTTCCTGCTTTAACCTTATTTCTTCTACTTTGTCAGATCTAAGTTTTGAATAGCCAAATAAATAAGGTATCAGTTTATATCTGATTTGTTCTGAAAACCAGAATCTTTTAGCGGATTCAACATCCTTGATTAGAATCAGACTCGTGGTTGAATTTGAAATGCTAGACTATTTTAGAAAATTATTTTACAAGACACTTTATGTATTTTGCTTATGCTCAGTCACATTCCATGAGGGATTTGGGGTAACTTATTAAAAAACATGAAACGGAAAATGGTAGAATGATATTAAAGTAGATAAAGAAAACATGAACAAGAAAATTATAGAGGCAGGAATAATATAATTACAGGTCTATCTAAGCCCTAGATTCCAAGGAGTGTGGATCAAAAGCAGCTCAAAATCCCCACTTTTTTCCTCTCTTCTCTGTACTTCTCTTTGATTTTCCAGAACCTTGTAGTTTTTCAAAATTGACTTCCTATATCTCTTCCCCTTTTCTTTTTTCTTCTTGGAACTTTCCTCTGCACACTTCTTCAGACATTCTCACAAATTGTTTTCATGAGCTCTCTATTCTCAGTCAGGTTTATATCTTTCAATGTTATGGCCTACCCCAAACTGCATAGTTGTCTTTCTGAAGAAGACATAAGAAAGTGCAGAATGTTACCAATTCTTTCCTCCTGTGCTTAAAAAGAAAACACAACATTGGCTACTTTGTTGTACCTTCTTTTGCAAAAATTCCTTTTAAGAAATCAAATATATGCTTATCATTATTTTAATAAAACTCCACTGAATAAATGAATTCCATAGAATTGGAAAAAAGAAAAGTTTTCTATGAATAGTGGATGATACTGGTATTCAATAGGGAACTCTTAAAAATAGACCACATGCATGAGACATTTTTGCAGTTTTCAATTTGTAAGAAAATTATTTCATTAAGAGAGGGAAAGAGAGAAAGAGAAAAACCTTCAGTCGGAATGTTGGAGAATGCAGGCTCCTGATGAGACCAGGGAGAAGACAAACTCAGTATAGGGATGCAGATTAGGCCTCAGAAGATGAGGGCATAAAAGGGATTTAATGTTGGGGTGGATTATAGAAATCCATGTAACAATGTTAAATAATTACAGTTCCAGCCGAGATCAAAGTGGTGCTGATTGAACGCCCTCAAGCTGTTAACATGAAGTATCTGGAAGGGAAAAAAACCCACCTCAGAGATTGGTCAGCCTGGGCAAACAATGTCTGTGATCTATAGAAGTTCCAGCGCTATTGAAGGCACTAGTTGTGGGGGAGGAAATCTCGAGGAGGGGGTCTGTGAGGGAATTTTCTTCCTCTGAACTCCATATTAAAACTGACTTTTGGAGCTGTTTGTAATTTGGTTGCAACTGCTGAAAAAAAATTGGTTTATGATTAACCATTTTTCATGGAAGGTAAAGACTTACTCAACTATCTAACAGATGTCAACGAAAAATTTTATAATTGTTTTACTTACCTTACTTGATTTTTTGCTTTCAGAATATATACCAGAGGGATAGTGACTGTAGTAAGATTAACTGAACGAAGTTTCTTTCTGGAAGACACACGCATCTGCAGAAGGAGAAGACGGTGTAGGACTCTTAAGGGAAAAAAAAAAAATGCATAAATCTTGCACATGTGGATTTGTTTGATTTTATAATGCCCCAAGACATGATAAAGTGTAATGTTACACAAAAAAACCTGATATCAATCAGGAAATGAGACGGCTGATTAACCCTAAATTCTCGTGTTTTGAGCAAATTTACTGTAGAACTGTATCTATAGCAATAACTCTATACATTGTGTGATCAAGGAAAGATGGCAGCATAGTATTGACACTTTACAGTTGCATCTTTAGCTTTCAATTGAGTCACTAAAAATGCAAAGCCAACAATTACTCTAGCTAGATTTATAGAAATTATACTTACACATTTTATATTACCCATTTAAAATATATAGTTGACATAAAGAGTTGAATTATATAGTGGAAAAGCCATCTATTTGCAAATGCTTTTTATGAATGGCTATTTGGCTGGAATTTCACTTAGAGAGGATTAAAACAGGCATTTCAGTTAGGCACCTGGCATTTCTAACACAATGGTCATTTTAAGATTTAAGATGTGTGGGATTGAACTAGCCACCTCATTTTGAATTTTGAAAACCTTTGTGTTAGGAGATGAAATATTGATCCAAATATTTGATAATAAATATTTATGCATTGCTGAAGAAGTTGGTTATCACTTCTTAAGGGAAAATTGCTTTTAGAAAGACAAAATCTGATTTTTTTAGAATAATTTAATAAAATTTTACTAATTCAAGTATGTGTGCTAAACACTTAGGTAAGACTTTCTGCTGTATGTTTCCTTCTATTGTAGGAAATAACCAATATTATAGACAATGCTTCATTGAATTTGTGTGATGGATGATTCAATGTCATGGCTTTTCTTAGGTAGAGGCTTTATGACATTGCATTTAATTTTTAATATTTTAATATGAATGCATTTTCTTTGCCAAACTAATTTCTATTTTTATAGAGGTACAGATGTGTTAGCTGTAACATCTTTTCTAATCTGTGGAAAACATTTCTCATCGCTAAAAACATTATTTTAAAATCATGTTCATGTCATACTGGAGAAAGTGATAAGAAATAGTAGGATTAAACTACTTTTATGTATGTACATTGAATATTCTCAAAACAGTTTGAAACACTAAAAATCTAATGCAAATTAAGACAATTTCAACAAACTACCAACTAATTATTAGTCAATTTTATAGTTGCCCACACATTTTTATGTTAGGATGTCAGTAGTGTTCTAAAGCTTGTCTTATATTTTTAACAACCTACTATTTGGTTATTTTATTTCTATTTCTTTTCATTGTGCTTTTCTATTTACATGTAAACAAAGAATTTTTTTCATTATTTTCATAGGTTCTTCTCACTCTAGTAAGTTTATAAAATACAGAAATGTATTATTCATTAACTGTCCAAGTTATCCATGCCAAAATGTTATTCCTTTAGATTGTAACTTTAATTTTATTTGTTTAAAGTTATATCATTTTACCCCACCTCTAATGGCATACTTGAGAGTAAATGCCAGACTAAATGATTCTTTACATATTGTCTTACTTTCTTATTTTGAGGAAGTTTTTTTTGTTCTGAGAGTGTAGGTGCTCACTTGGTTATTGATGAGTTTAGCATCAAACAAAAATTCTGATTTATCATAGGATGGACAAAGAAAAACCTAGATTGTTTTTTTTTTAAGATTTATTTTAT
This sequence comes from Scalopus aquaticus, assembly GCA_004024925.1. Lineage (NCBI taxonomy): Eukaryota > Metazoa > Chordata > Mammalia > Eulipotyphla > Talpidae > Scalopus > Scalopus aquaticus. The sequence continues at coordinate 123,439 of PVIJ01000936.1, read as the reverse complement.
TTATGCATACAAGCTGGGGTGTAGTCCAGAGGTGTGGGGTGGTGAGAGGATTCACCAGAGACAGAGTGGGGAGCAGAACAGGCAGATTGACTGAAATACACTGCTGAGGAGAGCAGCAGGTGATGCAGGAGAGGTCTGCTGCGCCATGTGGGAAGTTCCCTGGCCGGGTATCGAACTAGTGCTGCATTGGCTCTGGATAGCTTCAGAATGCTGCGACTTAGCATGTAGCTCCACCAGGGAGGCCTGAAAAACCTAGATTGTTTATTCAGACAAAACTGGGTTCAATCCTGTTTTGGTGTCCAATTACTTCTCAATTGGATGGACTTAGAAATCTTGCTCACCAGCTCTGAATTTTAGTTTCCTCATGGGAATAATGTCTACTTCATAGACATGCTGTGAGAATTAAACAAGGTCAAGTGAAATACCATTTTTTCTTTGCAACCTGACTGCAGACATGCCTAGATAGAACATTGCCGAGGGAACTGTCCAATGGCCTTTACCAATAAAATCAGATGATAGCAAAATTTGAATGGAGATCTCTGACCTGCACCCTCACAATTTTGAAGTATATTCCTCATCCTAATACAACTCTCCTTGCCAAAATGAAAAATAAGAATCTCAGAATTTGAGTGGATTTTGCTAACTTACTTTATGCCTTTAATCCTCAATTTACCCACAAGTAAATGGGAGTAACAGTATGTACTGTTTGTGCATAAAATGCATCTTCAATAAAGGGAAGTAGAATTTTCAAATGCCTGGCACACAGAGGTAATTGATAATTGAGTTATTGTTGCTTTTATTATTATCTCAATTAAAGACTACTTACTGGTAGTAAATAGCTTTTAAAATATGTCAAGCACATTAGATTAGTAACTATTTAGTGACTTTCCATATATAATGGGAATTCTGAACAGATTAGTGTGGTCAACAAGACAGAAAAATCCTTGGTCTCACATGAACACTGTTTAAAATCCGTTTAATTGACATAAAATATACCAAACGTTTTAAAAACAGTGCTTATTTTAATGGTTGTGAAAGTAATGCATCTAGTCTTTGAAGAAAACATATAATTTGGATTTCATGGAAGGAAAAGAATGACTTAGCAAAATCTTTTCAGGCTCTTTTAAAAACATTTCTTACTTTATTATTTCCCCCAATACCTTCTGAAAGGAGAACCTCTCGTTTCTCCATCACCACTTCCGTGTTGACCATCATTCAGATTCCTTATCTCATTGCTCTTCATTAGGCTCTTCTGTCACTCCTCACTGATCTCTTTAGACACAGCTTTATCGTTGTGGTTCAACAAACCATATCGACTTCTCCGGTGTCCAGGTCTCCTAGTCACACCTAGTCTATAGACCATTAAGCCAAGCACTTTCTCCTCCACTGTCACTTGTTAATCTCAACTTCCCCTTAGGACTCTTGCCAGCTATTCGACATTCACCTGCATTTTCTAGCCTGCCTTCCTGAGTACCTCCATTATCACTGTCTATCTCATTCAACTTGTGGCCTTCACCCACTGTAACTTGACAGCTACTTCTGCCCAAGGGATCCTGTGCTCCTCCACATATTTCAAACCCCTCATCCAGCCACATTTAATATTCCTCTCCTCTCAGAACTATTGTCACAGACTCAGATATTTCCTTCTCTGTGTATGACCGTCTCTGCCTTTTCTCATCATCTCATTGTGGGATCTACATGACTCCTGGCTTCATTCCCAGTATTATTCAGCCTTGACTCCACAGCCTACCAATTCAACATTACAATTGTTAGTACCTTAGATGGCTTGAACTCTCTGAAGCTGGCTCATCATTGCCTCACTGTGAGGGTGAGGAATCGGCATTCTCTGTTCCTGCTACTTCTGGCACCAGGGATGCTAGATGGGTTCATGGACCGTTTATTATAATTGAGGTTCCAGACACTTCATAACATCTAGGCAATCCTCTCAAAATCTAAGAACTTGAGAAAATCATAAACTTTATTGGTATCTATGCAGATTGTTTCCTGGTTATTGTATTCCCAGATAACCTTGTATGTAAGCCCCCACAGTAGTTCTAAAACTCCCCAGTCTTGCAATTATTAATCCCCTGTCCTCTCTACTTTCCTCTCAAATACTCTGCTGAATGCAGAGCAGTTTTTTTTTTTGTTGTTGTTGTTTGTTTGTTTGTTTTATGAGAGGGATTCCTTTGTGAAGACCTTTCAAAATTCAAAACTCTCATTTGTTCCATGGGGGAGCTGGGGGAAGTGATACAGCAGGGATGCCTTCTCAGAGCACATAAATCTAGAAACATTGTAGCTTAGAGGTATTACAACTACTTTGATCATGGAGCCATGTCACTAGATGTTTTTCCTATTATCTTTGCACAGTTATATAATAAGTTTTGCCAACTTCAAGGTGAATCTGCTTTAATGTTGCTTTTAATTTTCTCAGTATGATCTCTTATATTTCTGAGTGCTCACTCTTAAATTAATTGCTGCTTGTGATTAAAAGAAAATGACCTCACTGTTACATGAGAATTTCCTGTAATGAACTTTTCTTCTCATTTCACATCCTCCTACCCTTTTTCATCCTTCCCCTCTCTGTCTCTGAATTGCCTGCTCCTTTTTATCATTGAGTATCCCATTTTCTATCTCTCTTCAACTTTGTTCTAGCTTGTTCATTTTCTACTTTCCAGTGTGAGGTTCTAAAACAGACCACCTGACTTCAAATACTGGCCTTTTCAGTGCCAAGCTCTGAAACTTTTAGGAAGTCCCTTAATCTCTGTGTACCCATTTCCTAATCTATCAGTAATAATAGTGATTTTTATCAGTAATAAATGAAAACAGCTAAATTTTCCCTAGCACCATGCTAGGGTCCCTGAGATAAAATATATATCAATGTAGTGGCTAGTCTCAAGAAGCTTCCACTATATTAAAGAATTTTAAACACTCTAATTTTTTTCTTTCCATCTCCTTTTCCCCTCCTCCTGATCTTCTCCTTGCTGTTGTTTTTCCTCCTCATTCTTTTCTCCTCCTCTTCCTCATTCTCCTTTCCTCTTGTTCTCTTTCTTTGGTGAGCAGAATGGAGTAGCACAAGATTAAGATCACAGATTTAGTGTCCATGATTATTGGCCTGCCTCTCACCTCGGCTTCTGCTCTTGTACCAGATGACCTTTGACAAGCAAATTCGCTTGGCTTTTCTTCAATATTTTTATCAATAAAATGGGCCAAACCTATGTCTGCCTTATAAAATTATTAAGTGATTTAATGCATGTAAAGTACCTGAGTATGGGAAACACAGTAGAATTAGTGGATTGTTGTACTCTATTTTTATTTATTAGCTGCAAAATACATGTAAAAAGTTTTAAGAGCATGCTTTATTACTCTTGATTAATTATAGTGATTAACTTCTTCCCTGTTCTTAATTTTAACACCTTACATATTTCTTATTTTACATGCTTCCTTTTAATGATTTCTAAATTATAATTATTTTCATTTCCCTATTACTATTAATATTTTCTTTAAAATAATGGCTCAGATTAAAAGTAACTTCATTATTTCCATTCCTTGAAATATGGAATTTGTTTGTTTGATTGATTATATTATTGTATAGTTGACATTTTTCTCTTGTGCATCTTGTTAGAAGCAATTATTGATTATCCATTTAACTTTTCTAGATGTCAGCTTCATTCTGTTACTTACTCTGGAGTATAATAAAAATCTTAAGGGAGTATCAGGAAGTTAATCCATTTCTTCCAGTTTAAAGATTCTGGGACATAGAGGACCGGCTTTTCTCAGTCAGTGCATGGTGGGGTTCACGGGGTATGGGAATCTGACCAGTGGTTTGTAGATTGTGGCTGACCAAACACTCATGTTTCTTCCAAATAAGCAGAATGGGGGGGAGGATGAGGGCAGCACTGTATGGGATCAGAACTTTCTCCAATTTTCAAAGTAAAAACTTACTTGTGGAAGGCTGTTTAAGTGCTTTGCTGATACCAGGTTTTCTCCATTTGTTGCTTAGGAGTTCAGTTCTAACAAGAGCAGAAACCCGGCCTAATTATAACTCTGTCAGAACTATCACTAAATTTTAATACACCTACATAGTCTTTTTAACATAAAATTAGTTTAGATTAAACTGCCAGAGTTTGACCTTCTCACACAGTCATATGGGTTATGACCCCAGACCCCAACTTTCCAGGCCAGTGTCTCACACAATGTAGTCAGAGGACTACTTGTACACCACCCTCGGTAAACTGAGTCATAAAATCCGTAACATTTTTATGCACTACGATCTTTGGAAACCTGTATAGGAACCTGCAAAATAAATTAGAGGGCTTTAACAGCCTTCATTTACTTTGGCAACATATAAAAATAATAGATCTTAGTACTCTGGTATGTCTTCAAAGAATCAGAACAATATTTATTATACAGTTTTAAAGACAAGCCGAGCTATCCTTATTGTCATTTGTTTGAAACTACCAAGTTGAAAAACAAAACTACTAGGAAATCTGAAACAACTGAGTTACCAATGTATTACTTCATCCTAGCAAATATCCCTGATGGTTTACTTAGAAAAATTTTATTTTCCACCGACATCATAGAATACTTGTCATTGAGCCATTAGTGATTAGACTTACTGCTGCTCAATTTATATAAATGGAGAGCAATTTAAATAAGAGAAAATAACTGGTATATGACTTCTAAACACTCCCCTTATTTTTTATTTATGATTTCACCCACCTGGAACATACCTTTCTTATCCTACCCAAACCTGACCATCTTGCCAGGTTCAGCTCAAGGGCTTCTTTTTCTAAGCTCTTTTTCTCTCCTGGGTCCTGTGGCAAGAGCACATTATACAGTTTTTTCTGTAATGAATCAAATGCTAGCTTGTGACATTTTATGTTTTATGATTGTAAACTAATGTTTATAATCTTATTTTAACATTTTGTACATCTGTATGTTATTCCCCTGACTAATTGAGCACTTCTTTATATTCTCTGTGGAACCCAGCATAGTGGCTCAAACACAAAATTTAGTGATTTAAGATCTATTCAATTCTAGTGGGTTAAGGAGTAAAGAAAAGAATCAGCTTTGCCAGGAATGACTTGAAGACAGCTAAAGGCAAGTTCAAAGGCCACTGGGTTTAGATTGCTGTTGTTACATCTGTTAGATCTAGAGGAAACACCTACATTGCATTTCCCCCTCCCTTCTAAAGCTTTCAGAAATAGATGTACTCAAACTTGGAAAAATTATTTTGTATTTATGCATCTACTATTTGTGTATACGTAAGAAAGTGCATGTTTATATGCCTTACCTATAGACACACACATAAATGCACACACACATCTAGGTGAATATATATGTGCATAAATACACATGTGCAGTGGAAGTAGCTTTTAATAGTGGGGAGAGAATCTAATTGATTTTATTCTTTGGTTTTGCAGCTTAGATTGGAAAAGTTCCAAAGCACTTAGGGGACTCTGATGCCTTAAACAGGCTATCCTGCCATATGGCAGTTTTACTGTGGAGGTTTAGTTATAATTGATTTATATTAGATTATGATGATATACTCGGTAGTCCATTAACAAAGTGACTAAGCTGGGTTCTTGACTACTGGTCATGTTCCTATATAAAACCTAAGATTTCTGTTTCTAGTTACTGTTTCAGTTGCTCTTTGGTTCTGTTTTTATAACTGAAACTCCTGTGCTGAGGAAAATGTACAACAGATCTATATTCTGAGTCTTTAAGGTTGTCAAAAGTTATTATGTTGACCGTGTGGTCTTCAGACCAACAACTACTAGTTCTCAATCACTCATGTTAACATGGTCAGGAAGCATGTAAATCTGTGAATTGAGTGACTTACTAGAAATCAACAGTTTAAAATGATATCGGCATTTTTAACTAAAAGGCTGATGAGAAACAAAATTAGAAATTTTATGATTTTATTCCTTTTTTATCCCCCCTTTTTCCCTACTCTTCCTATCACTGATAAGTAAAAAAAATAAACAAGCATTAAGAAAAAAAAACATAAAACAACTCACAATCCCTTAAATATTAAAAAAGTTAATAAGAATTCTGTGGAAAATTTGCAGAATTTATCTTACTATAATCTAATTTTAATCTTAACCATTATGTATTATCTAACATGCAATTATATAACAATTTGTCGACTAAATGTGAATATTTATGATCATGGCATTAAAAAAATCTCATGAATAGTTCAGTGTACAAGTGATCATGTGGGGGGGCCTTTAAAAGCATTCATCCTAGATGAATACCCCACCTCCTGATTCAAGCTGAATAGCTTAAGTGCTCCCCCCTCCTTCTCTTTCTGTCTCTCTAGTTACTTCTCTGTCTCTCACAGTTTTCCAGGCCTAATGCCCTCAGGGGACCCCCACCTTCAGTGCCTATAGGACTTCTCAATAGCACTTCATTCTATGATATAGTAGTTTGTACTAATTCAGTTAAAATAGAAGAACACCCATATAAGCAAATAAAATGTGGATTTAATACAGAGTTCCTGATTTATTGAAAAACACTGGCTAAAAGTACTTCATTTCTTTTACTGCTGCAATAAAGTGATTTTACAGTTAGTAACATATAACTTCTAGGAGTGACAAATTTGGTACTTAAAAAATATTTAGTTTAAAAAAAACTTGTCACTTCCTCTAAGTCATTTTTAGAGTGTAATCATTTTAATTTTCCCTCTCTCTAATTTTATAACCAGGAGACAACCTTTCCAAGGAAAATCCCTAACCTCCTGTAAAGAACCTTTCTCCTTCTCATTGTTACGACCCTCCACCAATGATTAGTGAAGTTATGACTGACCTAGAAATTAGGAAACACTTGGCTCCTTCTTCTGGTACCCTGTGCACATAATAAATAAATACCATCAATTTGAAACAGCTTGAATGTACAAGTTCACCATAAAACCTTTGATTGTCTGAAGAGATCAAGTGTTTGAAGTGCTTGGTGCTTGTGATTTGTTGAGGAAATTTCAAGTGTCTGATCACAATACAGTAGCCAAAGAAAATTCGTACGTGCCAAATGTCTTAAGCTGAGGAGGAAACGGACCTGAATTAAAGATAATTCTGGAGAGGCTCGATTAAAAATGTCAGTGTGTATCTGGAAAGCATTTTCAACCCTGTGTCTGGGAGTCATTAGTGAACAGTTTTTCACAACAGTAAGCTGTGAAACAGAATTCTTGAGCCACTTCAACTTTTCACTGCAGAATTTTTATCATTTTGCTTATTGATTTAGAGAAATGTCTGTTATCTTGTGAGGCAGATTTAAATTTTCACATTTAATTTTGAAATGCAATTTTTAAATAATCAGGAGTTCCAAAATATGAGCCTTGTAAGGAAATAATATGAGCGTTTTAAGGGCAAGTAAGGAAAGTGGTGCTCACAATGAGTTACGCATCATAAATACGTATGGAGCTTTATAAAACTAAACAGAGTCGGAATTCCTTGTGATAGTTTTGGGGATCTTCATATTTCTTGAAATCTATACAAGATTTTGATTTGTGTTAAGAATTTGAACCATTTGTCTACTATTTATTCTGGATAATCCTACGTACATTTTTTTTGCAGGGCAGATGTGACTTTTTTTTTAAAGATTTATTTATTTATGCATACAAGAACTGGGGTGTAGGCCAGAGGTGTGGGGTGGGAAGAGAATTCACCAGAGACAGAGTAGCATGCAGAACAGGCGGATCTACTGAAGTACACTGCTGAGGGGAGCAGCGGGTGAGACAGGAGAGGTCTGCTGTGCCATGTGGGAAGCTCCCTGGCCGGGAAGCAGACTCATACTGCAGTGGCTGTGGATAGCTTCATAGTGCTGAGGCTTAACCCACTGTGCCACCAGGGGAGTCCCCAGATGTAACTTTTAATTGCTTTCAAAAGTGATTCTCAGAGCCATGAGTCACCTGCCCATCACTCCCCTCTGGTCCACTCGATGATGGCCCCTCCTCCAGTATTTACCTTCCTGCAAGTTAATGATCTGGAAACCTTTCTTCCTCTAGCTGGAGGTACTGTGGGATGAGAGCCTTGTCTTCCTTGCTTCCTATAGTATTACTAGTAAATAGCATAGGGTATGGCCCATAATAGGTAATTGAGTGATATTTATTGAATGAATGTGGAACTTACCCTATTGCTTTTTGACATTTAAAGATTTCCTGTTCAAATTAACATACTCAAATGTGATTTGAATGAAGAGTGGGGTTAGGAGTAGCTTGGGGGTGGGCATTGTGGGTTTTTAAGATTTGATTATTTGTAATTGGCATTATAGCTTTCGGATGTTAGTCCCATCCAGCACAAGGTCTCATATGTTCAATCCTGAAGTATTTCACTAGTCATTTAAGAATTGAATGCTGCGCAAATACCCACAGACACCATTTTCTCTCACAGCAATGCAGTATACTTTTTATCTACATAGAAAAAGTAAAAGTTATGAAGTAATGATTTTAAAACGTGTGTGTGTGTGTGCATGTGTGTGTGTAATTTTTTTTCAAGAATTTGGGAAATGTTAGCTTGCATTTAATATTGAACCATAGTGAAATAATTTCAGTCATCTCATTTCATTCTGCTATTTTTGGTATGGACAGGGAATTAATGACTGTCTACCACAAGATTACCAAATTAAAGAGTATTTTGCAAATGAGAGAAATAAGTACTTTTATTAAAGAATTTCTGATAATTTTCTAACACTTTCTCTTATAACATGGCCATTACCAATAATCTTGAAGAGCATAGCAGAGCAATGCTCCTGTGTATTTATATGAGGTAACAGCTTTCCCATTCTCGCAATGCGGAAATTAGGCCCAAGTAATTTACAAGGCTTCTTCAGTAAGTGGTGGTTCTAGAATTCGAAACTGGTTCTCCAACTTGCTTTAAAGTTTTCCATCACACCACAACTCTAGTTTTTCTACATCTGGGTCATTCAGGATTAAGGGGTAATATTCATTATGTCTTTCCTTTAATGTACAGTGTACTTACCTCCATGATAAGAATTGTTCAATTTTGACTCCAGAAGAGATTAATTCTTTCAAGAATAATAACATGGGATTCTGATTCAAATTTGTAAAGTAACAAGTCATTTGATATAACTCTTACAGTTTTCCTAATTAGCCATCTTTCATTTTAAATGCTGTTGAACATGGGAAGTGAAGTTGGAAAATCTCAGTTCGAGTATCAGCACTCAACCCCATGCTTCCTAGCAGTGTGGTGTTCATAGAAGTGTTTGGCTTCTCCGCTCTAACATCAAGTATCGTTTAAAACTGATGTGAAGATTAAATGATAATGTGTGTTGAACTGCTGGTGTAAATTGTCCTCTAAAAGTCTTGTGTAGATTTAACTTACATTAAAAAATGTAATTCTCTCCTTATCCAGTTTAATTTATAAGAATGGAGAGTGTCGAAGGAACTTGCTGTCCTCTACTCTGCCCCTGACCTGAAGATGCTCTGCCCATACTTGTATATAACAGAACCTGGAGTAGCTAAAAGAATTTACTTCCCTGCTGTCCTGATCCTAATGGGAATTATCTGGGTGGATTGGGAGCAAGATTTTGTCACTCTTTTAGTTGGATATGCAAAAATTTTATTTATGCTTTTTTCAGATCTTATATTGATAAGTCTCATTATTGGAATGTACTTCAGAGACTGATAATTAGGTTACCAAGTCTCATCCCTGAGAAAATTAATTTTATGATGTAGAAAGGGACCTGGGAAGTTACGTTTTCAGTGCCTCCCTCTTCCTGCTCAGGTGATTCTGCTGACCACCAGGTTGGGTATAAAGTTACTGTCTCAAAAGACATGACCAGATTCCTGATAAGGTTATTGAATTCTCCTTCTCCTCCTCCTCTGCAGTTTTATTACTTCAGACATTTTACTGAGAATAAAGAAGAGCCCAAAGATAATGCTTGGATTATTTACCTCTTTTCTGGTTGATCTCCTTAATCCTGCAAAGTAAGTTTTAGAAAACTATGGAAACCTTTTAGACAGCAAATATACTTTCCTTTGTTAGTGGTGTTCTCAGAGACCAAGAAATCTTAAATTTTGTATAATGTCCTTTTGCTAACATAATAATAGTGAAGTATCTTATTTGCTTTCCATCTGAGGTTAATGTTAAACTGACTCAATTTGAAGAGACTCAGATTGAAATTAAAATTCACATTGCTATCTGGAAACTACTTCATTTTTAGAAAACTAACAAATGGCAATTGTTCCATTTTATTTTGCTTTCTTCTTAATTGTCTTTCAGAGTGGGAAAATAGGTACTTTATATTAAAAATGTTACTTTAATTTTTCCCAATAGTCTTGCTCTCCTGAGACTATAAAATCTTTGATGGCAGGTACATTTTGAAATATATAGATGTTAATCCTTTGCAATCCCAGTCCTGTGCCTGTTACATAGAAGGTAATGACCAAATTTATGTTCACTTTTATGAATGATTTAAATAATGTGGTAATGTCTATAATAACTATTTTTAAGATAAGTGCAACTGAGGTTAATCCTGTGCAACTAGGGAAATACTTAATGGTAGCATTCTTGAAGCAGATTGGTGAAGAATCAGCCATTATAAACAAGGAGAACTTTTTGCAGTTCATTCTCTGTACTTCATATGTTGGAAATAAAAGAATATTTAACACTTCTGAAATAAAAACTATAGGAACTTATTTGAGAGAATCTGTGACTTTGTTTTTCTGTAAGCAGAAGATACACAGTGAGACATGTTTACAAAAATACAACTGTCTGCTTGGTAGAGGTTTTTTTTGTTTGTTTGTTTGGTTTTTTTTTAGTGACAGTACTTTGTCAGGCCTATAATGTAAAATTCAACTCTTTTTCTTTATGTGAGATATCATGATTATTTCACTCTCATTCTGTTCCAAAGATGCTTTTATTACAGTGCTCATATAAAGAAGCTGTCATGTTGTGCCATGTTGGTGATGCACTTCAACTCTGTTGAGCATCAAATATGTGGTAGGTAACCACAAGCTGTAAACTCAGTTACTGGCCTTGCTAATATTTCAAGAATGATGATTAAGTTAGCACATTGTTTTCTTGTCAGCAATTTCTTTTATATGTAGCAGCTCACAGCTTCATTGGACTAATGGAAATTTTAAATTCTCTTTCATGACTTGCAGGGGAGCAGGGAGTTACCATATATCTTATGCCCGGCTCTCTGAACTGTGTGTGTGAAAGAAAAGAGCATTATTTACCCAGGGAGCATTGATACCTTATCTAATTTGCCACTTCTTTCTTCCTTTCAGAATCATTTCATCTTCCTACGCCTGCATGCATGCACGTATCTTCTCCTTACACGGCAATTATATTGCACAACTCTGAATCTACTAACATAACTCTATCTAAACAATCTCGGGTATTGCACCAGTATCACAGTGGATTCCAGGTGCGTGCATTACCTCAGAGAAGTGGGCTATGTAGCATGCGCTTTCTGTTCATTGCATTTATTTGAACCCTTACCATCAACTAGATTTTTCTCTTTAGTCAACAGGTATTTCTTGAACTTGTACAATGGGTAGAAATCTTGAATATAAAATTATTTCAAGGGAAAAAAGACATTCTGCAAAAGTTAAAAAGACTCTTGTGAAACAAGAAATAGTTTTATAAGTACTAACTGCAACATGTCCTTTCTTAATTAATGAATGATTACACCATGGGATTACATTCTCAGAAAATCCAGTCCAGAAAAGTAGGTGGTAGCTAAGAAAGGTTAAATGTGAGTTAGGAGTACATGTTACCCACTAATTTTGGTTTAAGATTTTTAAACATTTTGATTATATCGTATCCATTAATTTCTATTATCGTTTGTTTTGTCACTCTATTCTTTTGCTCAGGCTACCATAACAAAATATCACATACTGAGTGACTTAAACAGAAAATTATTTTCTCACAGTTCTTTGGCTGGAGGTTTGAGATCAGGCCGCCAACATGGTCAAGTTCCGTTGAGAACTCTCATTCTGGCTTGGAAATGGCTGCAAGCTTGTTATGTCCTTGCTTGGCCCTTTCTCAGTGTGAGGGAGGATACAGGGGGCGCTGGTCTCTCACTTCTTTTTTTTTATTATTCATATTTTTTACATTATTGTGTATGCCCCATAGATTACCCACCACCAATTCACTCGTGAACCATCACCATAGTCCCTTGTGCTCTTTTCTACCCCTTTTTGAGCCCTTATACTCCCCCACCCTTGCTGGATGTCTCTTTCTTGTTTGGTTTACCTATATTCTGGCTAAAAGTGAAACCATTCGTTATTTTTCTCTTTCTTTCTGGCTTATTTCGCAGAGCATTATCCCTTCTACCTCCATCCATATTGCTGCAAATTGCATGTTTTATCTTTTTTGAATGTTGAATAGTATTCCATTGTGTATATATGCCACATCTTCTTGATCCAATCATCTATTTTTGGACATCTGGGTTGTTTCCATATTTTAGCTATTGTAAACAGTGCTACAATAAACATCTGGGTGCATGTCTCATTTTGAATTAATGTTTTTGTGTCCTTTGCGTAGATTTCCAGAAGTGGTATTACTGGGTCATATGGAGGCTCCATTTTTAGCAATTTGAGGAACTGCCATACAGCTTTCCACAGTGGCTGGACCAGTTTGCATTCCCACCAGCAGTGTAGGAGAGTTCCTGTTTCTCCACATCCTCGCCAACATTTGTTGTTCTGTTTTTTTAATACGTGCCATTCTTGCTGGTGTAAGGTGGTACCTCATTGTGGTTTTTACTTGCATTTCCCTGATTGAGCAGTTTTTCATATGCCTATTGGCCATTTGCATTTCTTCTTTGGAGAAATGTCTTTTAAGTTCTTCTGCCTATTTTTTGACTGGATTTTTTGCTTTGTTTTTGTTGAGTCGTGTGAGTTCTTTGTAGATTTTTGTGATCAGTCCCTTGTCTGTTGTATGGAGTGCAAAAATTGGTTCCCAGTCTGTAGGCTGTTTGTTTTGATTAATGTTTCTTTTGCTGTACAGAAGCTTTTCAGTTTGATGTAATCCCAACTATTAATCTATTCCTTCACTATCTTTCCTTTGGAGGATGTGTCTTTAAAAATGGTACTAAGGTGGATGTCATGTATTATTTTGCCTATGTTTTCTTCTATATATTTTATGGTTTCAGGTCTTATGTCCAAGTCTCTTACCCATTTTGAATTGATTTTAGTGCATGGTGTGAAGTAATAGTCTAGTTTCATTTTTCTGCATGTAGTCGTCCAGTTTTTGCAGCACCATTTGTTGAACAAACTGTCCTTGTTTCACTGAATGTTCTTTGCACTTTTATCAAAGATTAATTGTCCATGTGTATGTGGGTTAATTTCTGGGTTCCCTATTCGATTCCATTGATCTGTATGTCTATTTTTGTTCCAGTACCATGCAGTCTTAATTATTACAGCTTTGTAGTACAGTTTGAAGTCTGGGTGGTGATACCTCCATTCTCCTTTTTGATCAGGAGGGCTTTGGCTATTCGAGGTTTTTTGTGATTCCAAATGAACTTCATCCGTATTCGTCCTATCTCTTTGAAGTATGTCATTGAGATTTTTATTGGAATAGCATTTAATCTGTAAATTACTTTCGATAGTATGGCCATTTTGATGTTGTTAATTCTTCCAATCCATGAGCAAGGGATGTCTTTCCATTTCTTTGTGTCTTCTTTTTCTTTTAATAAAGTTTTATGGATTTCTTTGTATAGGTCTTTTGCTTCTTTTGTTAGACTTATTCCCAGGTATTTGATTTTTTTTCAATTGTAAATGGGGTGGTTTTCTTGATTTCCTCTTCTTCAGATTGATTATTTGCATATAGGAAGGCTACTGACTTTTGTGTGTTGATTTTGTATCCCAATACTTTACTAAATTGGTTGATTCTTAGGGTTCTCTTTCTATATTATCATTTCATTGGCAAATAGTGAAAGCTTTACTTCTTCTTTCCATATGTGGATTCCTTGTATGCCTTTCCCTTGTCTTATTGCTCTGGCTAGGACTTCCAGTATTATACTGAAGAGCAGTGGTAACAGTGGACATCCTTGTCTGTTCCAGATTTCAGGGGAAAGCCTTTCAGCTTTTCACCATTGAGGATAATATTGGCTATTGGTTTGTTGTATATGGCCTTTATCATGTTAAATTATGTTCCTTCTGTCCCTATAATTTTGAGGACTTTCATCATAAATGGGTGTTGGACTTTGTCGAATGCTTTCTCAGCATCTATTAATATGATCATGTGGTTTTTATTTTTCTTTTTGTTGATGTGTTGGATTACGTTAATTGATTTTCTGATGTTGAATCATCCTCTGCTCCTGGAATAAATCCCACTTGGTCATGGTGAATTATCTTTTTGATGCATTGCTGAATTCTGTTAGCTAGGATTTTATTGAGGATTTTTGCATCAATGTTCATTAGAGATACTGGTCTGTAGTTTTCTTTTTTTGTATTGTCCTTGTTTGGTTTTGGTATTAGTGTAATGTTGGCTTCATAAAACGTATTTGGTAGTATTCCTTCCTTCTCGATTTTTTGAAAGAGTTTGTGTAAGACAGGCACTAGTTCATTTCTGAATGTTTGGTTGAATTTATTTGTGAAACCATCTCGTCCTGAGCTTTTGTTTTGGGGGAGGGTTTTGATTACTGCTTGTAATTGGTCTGTTTAGGTGTTTTATTTCTTCTTGATCTAGCTTAGGATGTTTGTATAGTTCTAGGAATTTGTCCTTCTCTTCTAGGTTGTTGAACTTGTTTGCATGTAACTGTTCATAGTGGTTTCTGATTATTTTGATTTCTGCTGTGTCTGTTGTAATTTCTCCTCTTTCATTTATGATTCTATTTATTTGTGCTTTTTCCTATTTTTTCTTTGTGAACCTGGTTAGAGGTTTGTCTATCTTGTTTAATTTTTAAAAGAATCAGCTTTTGGTTTCTTTGATCTTTTGAATTGTTTTTTTTTTTAAACTTCTATTTCATTTGTTTCTGCTTTGATTTTTATTATTTCCTTTCTTCTGCTGGCTTTTGGGTTCTTTTGTTGTTCTTTTTCCAGTTCTTTGAGGTGGGATATTAGGTTGTTTTTTAGAGATCTTGTTTTCTGATGTGAGCCTGTATTGCTATGTATTTTCCTCTTATAACTGCTTTTGCTATGTCCCAAACATTCTGGAAGGTTGTGTCCTCGTTATCATGTCTCAAGATACTTTTTAATTTCTTCTTTGATTTCCTCATTGATCCAGTGGTCTTCCAATAGAGTGGGTTTCAATCTCTGTGAGGTAGGAAGTTTCCTTGTTTTCTTTCTGTGGTTTATTTCCAGTTTGATGCCTTTATGATCAGAGAGGATGGTTGGTATGATTTTGACCTTGGTATATCTGTTGATGTTGTCTCGTGTCCCAATATGTGATCTATCCTGGAGAATGTTCTGTGAGTACTTGAGAAGAATGTGTACTCTGATTTTTTGGGGTTCGGTGTCCTGTATATGTCTGTTAAACCCATGAGATCTAAGTCTTTTAAAGATTTTTTATTTTTTTATTTTTGCATACAAACTGGGGTGCAGGCCAGAGGCGAGGGGCGGCGAGAGGGTTCACAGAGACAGAGTGGGGAGCAGAATCGACGGAAACACACTGCTGAGGGGAGCAGCGGGCGAGGCAGGAGAGGTCTGCCGCGCCATGTGGGAATCTCCCCAGCCGGGCACCGAACTCGCGGGGCAGCTGCCGTCAGCTCCACAGCGCAGCGCCTAACCCGTTGTGCCACCAGGGAGGCCCGAGATCTAAGTCTTTATTTAGGGCTTTAGTGTCCTTGTTTATTTTTTGTCTCGTTGATCTGTCTATTTGTGAGAGTGGGGTGTTGAAGTCTCCCGATATGTATGTGTTTTCTCTAATGTCTTTTTTCAGAGATATTAATAGTTGTCTGATATATTTTGGTGCTTCTTCATTTGGTGCGTATGTCTTGATGAGTGTTATGTCTTCTAGATATATCTACATAGATATATGACATAGATATATCTATGTCTCTTTTAACTTTTTTAAGTTTGAAGTCTATTTTATCTGATATAAGTATAGCTGTTCCTGCCTTCTTTTTTGGTCCATTTGCTTGTAGAATTGTTTTCCAACCTTTTACTTTCAATCTGTGTTTATCTTTTGTAGTTAGATGTGTTTCCTGTAGGCAGCAAAAGGTTGGATTCTGTTTTTTAATCCAGTCTGCTACTCTGTGTCTTTTTATTAATGAGTTTAATCCATTTACATTCAGATTTAATATTGATATGTTGACGTTCATATAAGTCATTTTGTTGGCCTTTTTGTGATTTTATTCCTTCCCTATTTCTGTCGTACCTATTCATTCTTCTGTTGGTTTTGACTCTAGGGTTTCTTGTAGCATTTTTTGGAGTGGAGGTTTAGTAGTGGAGAATTTCTGGAGATTTTGTCTGTCTGAAAAGATTTTTATTTTTCCTTCGTAGAGGAAGGAGAGCTTTGTGGGGTAGAGTATTCTTGGTTGGAATTTGTTCACTTGGAGTTTGTTATATATGTCTGACCATTCTCTTCTAGCCCATAATGTTTCCTCAGAGAATTCTGATATCATCCTGATAGGTTTTCCTTTGTAGGTTATCTGTTTCTTCGTCCTTATCATTTTCATTATTTTTTCCTTGTCTTGAACCTTTGGAAGTCTTATTATTATATATCTTGGTGTATTTTGTTTTTGTTATGATAATTTGGTGTTCTTCTAGCTTCCTGTAGCTCTATTTTCATATGCTCCTTTATGTCTGGGAAGTTCTCTTCGATTATCTCCTTGAATAGCTTTTCGGTTTCTTGGTCTCTCTCCTCACCTTCTGGGACTATGACTCTTATATTTCCTTTCCTCGTGGTGTCTGATGTTTCTCTGATTGCTTCTTCATTCTTTTTTCTTTGTAATTCTCCATTTTTTCTCTTTTTTCGTCCTTTCTGTATCCTTATCTTCGAGAGTACTAATTTGTCCCTCCATTTCATCAATTCTATTTTTGTTGCTTTTTCCAGAGTACTTTAGGTCTTCCAATTATCTTATCTCCTGAATTTCTTTCCTTTCCTTCTCTAGGGTCTCAATTCTATTGCTCTGATCGTTAATTATTTTTCTCATATCGTTCTTTTCCTTTTTGTTTTCTATACGTTTTTAATCATGAACATTTAAAATTTTTTATTTGGCATGGAGAAAAGCTCTTCTCTGTCATTGTTGTGTTCTGGTGGCTGATTTTCTTTTTGTGTTGTGACCTTTCCCTGTGGTCTTGGTTGGTTATTTGTGGTTTTTCTTCTTCCTGTTGATTGTCTTCTGATTTGTTCTACCCCTTGGGACACTGTGCTACTGATGTTGGCAGGCATTTCTTCGGAGTGCTCCTTCTGGGGTGTCTGAAACTGGTGTTCAGTCCAGGTCCGCCCCTATTATTCCAGAGTTCCACAGGCCTCCTGGGGTGCTGTCCTGCTGCTCCAGGTGCCAAGGGGTCACTTCTGCCCCCTGTGAGTGCTGCGTGCTGGCCTATTGTTCTGTAGATCCGGGCACCTGAGAGTCCACTCCTGCCCCACGTGTGTGCTGCCCTTTGGCTGTTTCTATCGCTGAGGGTGGGTAGGGGGGGTCTGCTGCCTCCCTGCCAGTAAGTGTGCCTAGTTGCTGTTTCGTGCCACACCCAGTGCCTGGTCACTGCTTCTAGAGTTGAGGGTAGGGCTCCACTCCTTCCTTGTGCTCCTGCAGCACAACCGGCTCCAGCCCTGGGGTGGAGTTGTAGTGTGCTGCAGTTAAGTATGCTGCACATGATGGTTCCTTCCCCTATGGTGCCGGAAGTCTTCCTCCCCGAGCTTACCTGGGGGCCCAGCCAGAGCAGTGGCCAGAGGTGTGGAGTGGTTTTTCAGTCCCTAAAAACCCTTGGGCAGAGGCCTGGGGGCTAATTTGCTCCCGGCAGCTACTCTCCAGTCCTTGCACTCATACCCCTGCTGTTGGGGTGTGCTATGTGTTACAGTTCCTTCCCCTGTGGCAACAGGAGTCTTCTCCCAGAGCTCACCTGGGGGCCCAGCTGGAGCGGAGTCAAGGGGTATGGAGCTGGTTGTTCAGTCCCTAAAAATCCCTGGGTGGAGGCCTGCTGGATAATTTGCTCCCAGCAGCTACTCTCCAGTCCTTGCACTCACGCCTGTTCTCTCACTTCTTAAAAGGACACTATTCTTATTGGATCAGAGCCCTCCCTTTATGATTTTATTTAATTTTAGTGATTCACACAAAGACATTATTTTCAAATACTCTCACTTTAGCGGTTAAGGTTTCAGTTCCACAACAAAAGAACCCACTGGGGGGTCTGCTCCGAGATTGGCATCCATATAGTAAGAATGTGTCTTAAGTTGGTTAGTCAGTATCCAGTTGATGCTTAGAAAAATAATACATAGCATTCTCTCTATTAAACAAACTAGAGTGTCAACTTTGAGTATAGTTGTCAAAGCAGAATTTCAACATATATTACATCATTGTTCATTTTTGTGCAGTGATTTCTGCTCTCAGGTGTAGTCTCCATAAAATTCCCACCACCAAGTCACCCAGGTCTTCTTTGATTAGATGTCTTTTAAGGTCTTTGGCCCATTTTTTTTTAATCAAGTGTTTTGTTTTCTTGTTGTTGAATGTTAAGAGTTCTTTGAATATTTTGGTCACAGTGCTTTATCAGATATTTTCTTCTAGTCAATGGCTTGTCTTTTTATCCTCTTCACATTATCATTTGTGGATTTGAAATTTTTAATTTTAATGATTCCTTTTAATTTTCTTATTTTAGATGTGTTTCTTGAATGTAATGTATAGGTAGAATAAAAAAAATAAACTCAGATTTCTTGCCTGTTAGCTTGATATTTCTTCTGTTTTCATTTATCATGATTATAGACATAACTTCTATTTATTTCAACATTATATTTTTGTATTGTAATAAATTCTTTGATTCTTTTTTAACCCTTATAACAACCTCCCAAATAATAATTTTTGCAAACTTATTATTTGCCAATTTTTAAAAACTCCCAATTTTCCTTTACTAATTTGGAAAATATGTCTTTAATTTCTATTTTTTAGTGATTTTGTCTGAATATTTATTTATCTTGACTCTTCATAGAGTAAGGTATATCATTAGTCAAAATCTACGTCCTCTTCCAAACAAAGTAAAGGCTAAAATTGTTTAATGGTTCACGGGTGAATTGGTGATGGGAAACCTACGGAGAATACACAATAATGTAAAGGATATAAATAAAAAATAAATATAAAATTGTAAAAAAAGTTTAATCCCTATGACTGTCTCATTTTACATGAGAGCAATGTTATTTTCTAGTACTTTAAAATTTTGTTTTTATTGTGTTATAGATTCAATATTTATTTAGATGTGTTCTGTTTATTTACATGGGATCTTTCTTCACTATTGCTTTTTGTTTTTCATTCTTTTAATTTCTTACTCTTGAAATAAATTAGTAGTTCCCTTTGCAATGTTCCCTTTCAGCCTTAAAAAAATATTTACTTGGCCTTCACTACTGAATAATAAACTGGATACGTTGACAGTCCATTTCTCACAGAACTTTGATGATATTAGCCTATTATTTTCTGGCGTCTTTTCTCGCTATTTGAAAAATTAATTGTCATTCCTTTCTAGTTCATCTGTCTTTCCACTTTGGCTACTTTTAAATCTTTTTTTTGACTTTGATAGTCTGTACTTCCACATGATCTGTCTAGGTGTGGTTTTATTATCTTCCCCCCATTATTCAGGTTTGCCAAATATGATGATTCACTTTTTTACCAATTCTAGACAAATTTTAGCCATCTTGTCTTTTATATTTTTCATTCTCTCATTTCTCTTTTCCTGGATCTCATTTGAGACATATGAACTATTTAGTGTGCCCTTAATGTATCCTAATTTTTTTTCAATAGTTCTCTCTTTAGTCTCACTGGGGGACTAGTTTAAATTTACTGACTTCTAGAAAGTCAATTATTTTCAAATCTCATTATTATTTTAATAGTATGGAATTTTGATTAATTTTACATCATTAATCATTTTATTTTTTTTTTACATTTTTAAAATTTATTTTTTTAAAGATTTATTTATTTTTGTATACAAGCTGGGGTGCAGGCCGAGGTGTGGGGTGGTGAGAGGATTCACCAGAGACAGAGAGGGGAGCAAAACAGGCAGAGCCACTGAAGTAGACTTCTGAGGGGAGTAGCAGAGGAGACGGAAGAGGTCTGCTGCACGGTGTGGGAATCTCCCCGCCGTGCATTGAACTCTCGCAGCAGCCACGGACAGTGCACTTAACCCGTTGTGCCACCAGGGAGGCCCTTAATTATTTTAATTGCACTTATTTTTAGTATTTATTCACTTATTTCAAATATTTTTTTTCAAATGTAAAGGAGATAGTAGAGCTCATGGAGTTACTATGGGTCTTGAATGTGTGAATACATGAAAGATTCTTAAAACAGTGCCTGGCATATATTTGTGCCTTACATATATTCGTAAGTCTTCAACAAATATTGACCATTATTATTGTCATCATCCCCAGAGATTATTTTATTTTTGGACTGATGCTTCTATGTCTTTATGTGTATTTTCTAATTTTGGATTATGATCTTATTTTCAGGGGAGTTTGTCAAAATAGTGGCTGGTTTGCGAACACATTTTTCTAGAACAGTTTTTAATATTTCCTTTGGTCAGGTGCCCTGTGGATATTAACAGCCTGGACTGTTTTTGGTCTCAATCCGTAGGTGGTTGGGGTTTCCAGAGGTAATATAGCATAATTTCTAGTCCTAAACTCTGGCAAGAGCATAGTGATGGACCAGTGATGATACACTCTCAAAAAAATATGCATTTTTACCACCTAAAGCCCATGTAAATACAGACAAGTTTCTCTAGTAATTTCATATGCTGGCAAGTTTAACTTATAAAGGGGCCTGACTTCATGAAATGGCTTATTTTCCATTTCATGTTTCTAAAGTGGCCTCAGTTCTAATTCCCCTCTTCCTTTGTACCTAAGTGTTAATTGACCACAGTTGCCCATAAACGCTGAGGTTGCAGAAAGCAGACCCTGATAGCCTGCCTACATTCTGGCGTCTTCAGTCCAGAGGATTCAGCTTCTTATTTTATTTTTTTAACAATAAGAAAATTAAAGGTCAGATGCATTTTTACAAGGTTGACCACTACAACCACCTGTCATGGACTACTTAGAAATGGACTACTTAAATTTGACTAAAGAGATAAATGTGGCAAAAAAAAAGTGATGAAAATTTAAAGCAACGTAAGAGAAGCAGAGAGAGAGGAGATGGACGAGCAGGTAGCCGCTAACAGAAATCTCAGGAATTTGTTTAGGATTTTTAGAGCAATGACAACAGGTAAGATTATTGTGTAAGAAAAAGTGGAATATCAAGAGAAAATGACCCTGTAAGCCTCCAATATTTAAGGAAGTGCCAGAGTAAGAGAATACCAGGATTCAAGGAGACTGAGAAGGAACAGTCAGGACGACAGGAAGGAAACCAGGAGAAGTAGTGATTTAAGCTTTTTATAATAATTTAAGGCATTAAATTTATTATTTATTTATTAAAGTAATGCTCCTAAGGCATTACTGGTGAATTATAACTTATGCTGACCATCTACTTGACTAAATGTGGCCTGATTTAGAGACTGAAGCAGGCTCAATAACACAGAGATCCATCACCTATGCTGTGGATGATTCACATGAAAAGCTGGCCAGGATTGAAAAACTGGAGGCATCTTTTTAAAAGCTTTTCAGAACTGAATCTTTCTGATTGTCACTTTTCCTTCTGCCCGACTCATAATCCGACTTTTAGAATTGAGGATGCGATAATCTTCTAAGAAGTCGCTTGAACTTTATGGCATGGACTCTACTACTCACTAAGCACCTTATGTGATGTCTGGCCCTAATATTTTAGTGTGGCTACTTGAGATACGATGCATAACTTTTCTGAACATAGGTATTTTAAATGACTGATATTTGAGCATAAATTGTAAAATCTTCTCTTTCAAAATTTACATTTTTTTTAATGTATTGTCTCATGAGTTCTTCCAGTTTCTTTTTTTCTCTTTGGTCATTCTTTTGGAATTTTATCCACATTTTGTTTATTGCGGTAAAGTAGGTTTACCTCATTGTGTGTGCTTTGGACGTTATAGGTTTAACATCTACAAATGTACTTTTTCATACCCTGCCTATCACCAGTTTCTCAGTAACCCTCCACCATGTCCCAATGAGTTCTTCCCTCCACCTATTCCCATGCTGCCACACTCCCTCTCTGGTTGCCTCAGTTTTGCAGTCAGATATTGTGTTTATCATTAATTTGGTTTTGACCAATCCTTTGTTATGTTTCTCTATATTTTGCATATGAAGAAAGGCCTTCTTTATATGTGTTGTGCTGTGCGCTATGTGTACATGTTTGTTTGTATGTGTGACTTAAAGGCATCTAGTATTTTTTTTCTTCCTGGACCTTGGAGAGTTGAAATGTTTTCTTAGAAAGCTGCTCCTAATAACTGTTCTAATAGCTGCTTTTCTAGCCATTTGGTTATATTTTGAGACATCCATTAGTGTTGGGATATCAATATATGACTTGCAGGGGACACACGAAACACTCATGCCACAAAAATGAATAAATGTAGTTCAGGATCCTTTGCCGTCAACTCCAGTATGCACAGGGGAAAAAAAAAAAAGCTATTGAAATTTATCTCCTAGAAATAATAGTTTTTTTAACTGAATTGAATAAATGCATAGCAATGTAGACAAATCTCAAACTGTGGATACAGATACAAGAAGACAAAGCTTACAAGAGACTATACATACAACACAATACCTATTCGTTTATTTTCAGTATCAAGTATACCAGAAATTTATGTTAGATTTTCTGTCTTATTTTCTCTATGCAAGCACGCTATATCAGAAGTATGTTTAACAACAATGTGATAAAAATTAGGGGTCTAGTTTCATAGTGCTAATATTTAATTGTGCTAGTTTTTGAGAGTCTGATTTGTCTATCTTCACAATTAAGTTACATGCTCAAGACTGGTGAAGTATTGATGACAAATTGTCAAGTATGTCCCCTCTTGTTTTTTGTGTTCCCATTACTGATTAACTCATTTTCACAGTGAAATTTTAAGACTTTGTATGAGTGTGTTATCCTGTACATTTAAGTGTTCATTCTTATGAACATTTTATGAACATTTGTTCTTCTATCTTATTACTAGAATGTTAGCTTCATGGTTCTCTTGAGTAGGGATCAGAAAATGTTTTCTAAAAGTAAAGAGCTATGTAGTGAATATAAACTCTGGAACTGTTGTGCAATAGTAGCTATAGACTAATTACAAATGAATGGACATAACTATATACAGTGAAACTCTGCTTGCAAATGGAGATGGATTTTACCAGTCCCCACTCTAGAATAGTGTCTGGCACATAGTCGGAATGGGGTTAAAAAAAAAAAAACAACAGCATATGAAATTCATTTAAAAAATCAAAATATTTTTGCCATTGCTATCATCATCGTCATCAGCTACATTTGTCCAAAGATTACTAAAAATCTGGCACTGTGTTAAGTATTCCATATGCATTTTCTCATTTAATTTATTACATCAGCCCTATAAAGTCTATCAGTCTTGACTGCAAGTGAACAAAATTTCAAAATAGGATTGGATTATATTAGAAAGAAGTTTATCTTTCTCAATGTATATGGAGTTTTGTATAAACAATCTATAGTTTGTTGACAAGCCTAGGATGATAAGACATCCAGGCTCCTTCCATTTTGTTGTTCTACTATATTCAGCCATGTATTTCCATCTCAAGAGCCACAGTTGACTGCTCATTGCTAGTCATTTCATCTGCTTGCAGCCCTTAGCAATAAGGAAAGGGTGAATGAAGTATAGTTCTCCCTCTTTCGTTGTATAGACCTCCTGGAATTTCACCTTTGTTTAATTGTCAGAATTAAACAGAATTAAATCTAAATATTTGTTTATTTGTCAGAATTTGCATCAAATGGCCGTTCACCTACAGAGAACATGGATATTGATAAATTTGCCTCAAGGAATCACGTTTAAAATTTAAAAGCAAAAATTCATGGGAAAATGGGTAGAGGTAAATCAGGGGAGTTAATTAATAACTTCTCACACAGTTGAAGTATCATCATAACCATTTTTCAGGCAAGAGAACATAGGTTTGGAGCAACTAAGAAACTTTTCCCATGAAAAGACTTAGAGGGGTACAGATTCTGGGTGAAAAAGCCACGTCTCTGGAATCTTCCTGTTTTGGAACCCATTCTCTCTTTTAGGGAAGACCTAAACTTTTCTAGTCCACTATGAGTCCTTGTTTTAAATCCTATTTTTCATTGGTAACTTCATGTTTGTTTTTTTTTTTGTTTTTTTTTTGCTTTCAAAAGTTTTGATACCGATTTCATGTACTGAAATCTGCCTGTAATATCCATAAGTTGTCTAAATCGACACATTAGGTTTTGATGTAATTTGCCCACCGAGGTTTGTAACAAAAATAGATTCCTAAAGGGAACTATGAAGAAGGCCGTAGTAGGGAGGACACAAACTGAAGGTACCCAGGTCATAATAACAGTGACTTGGGACAAAAGTGCCAACTGTGCCACAGCATGCTTATACTTTCAGTAAATCAACTTGCCAAGAATTATGTGGTGATTATATTCTCTGTTTAGAAGAAATAACTAAATAATGGGGTTAATAAATGACAGAATTTAAGCATTCCTTATAAAAAATAATTATCTCTCCCCATCGTTACCTAAAGTTGCCAGAAATTCAGAATGTTTTTTCAAATTACATTTTATGTTTGCAGCATAGATTTTTATGAAGGAGAACAATAACTGGTGATCTCATCTCGTTGTTGTGTGGTCCTAAGGAAATGGCGTCCTGCGAGTTCAGACATTTCTTACACTTTCCAGTTTCAGTTTACTTTTACTAAAATGATGTTGTCATTTAAATACTCATTTCTAGCAGAGGCTTACCATTTCATTAGTAAAATTACTCTATGGGATTTTTTTCTCCATAAACAACATTAGAGAACCACTACGCATCTGTATTCCAGTATAATATTTTTATTAAGATAGCAGTCAGATCGCAACTCTTAGTTGCCTGAAGCTTCAAAGGTGTAACCATGCTTCTGTACATTTAGCATGTATTTGTATTTGGTTATCAATATTCAATTTAGCCAAGTGTTCCTAAGCTAACTCTGAAAGTAGAATCCAACTTTTGTTGTAACCATTCATTTTAATATTTCTAAAGTGAGCAATTTGAAGGCAGGCATGCTTTCTTACCAATGTTTAAATTCCAGGGACTGAGTACAGAGCCAGGGCCATCGACATGTATGAGTAAATCATATTCGCTTGAGTAAATGAAATAAAAAAGAAAATTTCCTCCCTGTGTGAGATCTCCTGTCCAAAACACAATTACAAGATTAATTACCAAAAAATACTTCCTAATATGTAACTGGCTAAAAGTAGGATTAAAAGACAGTGTCTTTCATATTTATCTAAAATCTTAACATTTAAATGAAATTATATATTTAAAAGTTCATTTACTTATACCAAATATGCAAGAATTCTAAAATGTCTATTCTTGATATTATGTAAAATCCTTGTGTTTCTAGAATTGTTAATTTTTTTATTCCTCTGTCATCAATGACACTACACTTTTTTGGGGGGGCTGGTATATATGTTTAATTGGAAGCTGCCTGCATTTTGAAATTTTGAAATTGTGAGGAACATTCTGATGAAGCAGCATTGTATTTTATTCTTGCTCAAGAAGTATCCTGCCTTCAGTTCCATATCCTTTCACCTCTTGGTCACAGAATTGCATCATTTCCTAGTGAGAAGAGTGCATTAGTAAGCATAATAATAATAATAATAATAATAATAATAATAATGAATGTTAATCAAAAAAACTGCATGCGTCTTTCTGATTGTGCCAGTGTTGTGGTATTCAATTATGCAATTTTCATTGGCATATTAATCATCTTTTCAACAAACAAGCGGCGTTAATTAAAGCAAACCTTGGATAAAGACATGTTGCCCGATCATCATTCCGTTTATCACAGTGCGCAGGCTGGCCGTTAAGTAAATTCCAGACTGTGAGATGAATTTCAATATTGGCCTCGTCTTTTTTTGTTGTTGTTGGAGTTTGAATGCAACTTATCTAACAATAATAACAACCAAACTTCAGACTTCACAAGAGAAAGATGAATTTGTTTGTAATTAATGGTGAGGAGGGAAAGAGGAGCTGTGTGCTTCCTGTGTGGACTTAGGCTATTTGCAACTGAATAATTTTTGAAGATTTTCCATAACTCTTAAGTGCCAGGATAAGGCTGAATAGTGAATTTATTTCTGTAGATCTACCTGGCAAAAAAGTATTCTTTGTTAGAAAGTGAATTAGTGATTGTAGTTTACATGCACAATTCAGTGTTTTTATAAAAAGAATGTATCTCAATGTATAATATTTTACGTATTAAACTTGAATCCCTTGAATTTTTAATTAAAATAGGATTTTTTTGGGGAAATACAGCAAGTCATCATGCTTCCTTTATTCTAAGTTCAACTGCAAATGTCCTTCAACCCTTGTTCCTGTGTCCCATTCTCAGGCTTCCTTTAGAAGTGATTACTATAGTGGCTCCAATCTTTCAAAGCCCACACACACCACTAATAATGATTATGAGAGGGATAAATTGCTTTGTCAAGCTGTGTTGAAACAAAGAGCACCAAATATGTTTACTGTTTTACTGTGTACTTGTAAGCTCAATATTAGGCAGTAATTATAATTAATCTTAACATACCAGTCTCTAGAAATGCATCCACTGTGTTTTAAAAAACATCAAATTTCCACATGCTAGTTAGCTATATGCCAATTACATATGTGTTTCTCCACCCTTAAGGATTTTGACATTTTGTACTGGAACCCCAATTGCTGGAATATCAGATTAGTTCTAGTGATGCCAAAAATAGCAGTGATCTTTCTGAAATATGTGAAGCCGGAAAATGTTATTTTACACAAAATAGTATTTATACATTTACTTTTTGATTAAAAATAATTTATGTTGCTTTTTGGAAAAATTCTGAGGGAAGAATGACTGCATATAATAGCTTACAAAACATTTGTCAAGTACAACGGTAAGAAAAAGTAAAAATATATTGTGAGGTTCCTATCACTTGCTCATAGCTTTGTTCTGCTCAAGGCAGTAATTATATTTATTTAATAGAGTTGTCGTGAAGTGAGTATAATGGTGTGCATATAATTCTTGGCATAGGAAAAGCCCTTGTAAATAAATATCAGTGAGAATTTTTATAGATTTTTTTTAATTTTCAAATGCAACCTATATACATGACACTGCAAAATAAAATCTAATATACAAATAGAGAATAATCAGTGCCCTACTCTTGCAGCTGTGGGGTTACTCAGTGGATTTGCTCCCTAATTTTTTGTAGTACCTTTTGTGCATTTTTTAATTGACTCAGTTTCTTGGACTCTGAATCGATTGAGACTTTGATCATTTGCCTTTTGGGGAAGCAGCATTTATAAAGAACTGCTGTGATAGGAGTTAAATGTATTAAATATATCTTGCTTTGGAAGTGCGATAAAATCTAATCATTTTCTCTTAATGACTTCATTGCAAATTAAGTTTGTTCCTATGGAATGTAGGTTGATCCTAAACTGTCTCGTTAGTGGTTTGGCCTCATAAGAAGCGCTGAGCTCTTCTTTCCTGAACTTCATGATTTAACTTAGTAGCTACTCTGTACAAAGAAAACTCTATATGATTCTTAGAGATGCTGATATATGAAGCAAATATTTACAGATTAAACCTTGGAGAAAAGAAGATGACAAAGGTTCTTTTCACACTTTATGCCTTGAGATTTGGCAGTCTTCTCCCTTTTTAAAAAAAATTTATTTATGCATACAAGAACTGAGGTCTAGGCCAGAGGATTCACCATAGAGAGAGTAGGGAGCAGAATAGGCAGATCTACTGAAATACACTGCTGAGGGGAGCAGCAGGTGAGACAGGAGAGGTCTGCTGCATAGTGTGGGTCAGCTCCATGGTGGGGGATGGAGTTACTCATGCTGCAGTGGCTGCAGATAGCTTCATAGTGCTGAAACTTAACCTCTGCACCACCAGGGAGGCCCCTGGGCAATCTTCTTATCCCATTCAGCACTGCTAGTGATAAGAGAAATACTTCTTTTGCTTCTTCTGTGACATCACCTGATGATGTCATGCCAAGGTTGTGACAGGCACATAACATTTTATAGACTGTGTTTATTAGATTACCCACCCTGACCTCAGGACCACTAGGCAACTTTAGCCTTCTGACTCCAGAGAGAAATTCCAAACCATCACCTTTTACTGCAAGCCCTTAACAATATTCTCTGATAGGATGAACTCTCAGCAGACAAGCAGTTCATCTGCCCTCTGATTTATATCTCATGTTGCTTTTAACTAGTCTTTTGTCTCTTTCTTTACAGAAACCGTCCTAGAAATAATCTCCAAATGTCCTATATTGTCTCCTGTTTATCCCCATGCTACACTGACACACTTCTCAATTTTATGAGTTATATTACCTGCTAAATCCAAAGGCCACTTATTCCTTAACTTATCTGACCTTCAAAACAATCACATCTTTAGGGCAGCTGTCTTATTATTGTTCTAGTTGTCCTTCCCATCCACTGAGACCTCCTGAATGTTGGTGTTCTCTAAGATTTTCTTTCCAATTCCAGTTTCTACTCAACCCTGCACATGTTTTCTGTGATCGCTCTCATATCTCCGCAGTAACTTCCAAATCCACAGCTTTAACACAAATCCCACTTCTTAGCTAATGCCCCTCTCCCCCCAAAATCACCAATTATCTCTCAGGCTTAATAATAATTTTGCAACTTTCCTTCCAAATCAGCCACTCATTTTGCATTATACATTTCATTGAAAATCACTGCTATTATTCCATTCCCAATGCTAAAAACCATGTAATGCTCAACTCCTAGAGTATTCCCCTTCCACTACTAACTTCCATCCAAATTCTGCAGAAGTTCTCTCTTTTTTTGAATATGCATCTGCACCAGTGCTTTGTCTTGATCTGGGCCATTATTATCACTCTTACTGAATTTGTCATGTAGGACTGCCCGTGTCCCTTACTGGAAGGCTCTTCTGTATGTCCTTTGCCTACAATGTCCTCTCATTCTGTCTCTACTTATGACCTTTCCCATTGTCCCTTGAACAAGATGTCTATTTTAATATCTGGTCTCTGAACCAACAGCAAGAGCATAATATGGGAACTTGTTAGAAGTGTAAATACTCTAGTCCCACCCAGGACCAACTGGGTCAAAATCTGAGAGGGTAAGATCAAACAATCTGTGTTAAACCCTCCAGGGAATTTGATGCACACCAGGATTGAGACCATTGCATTAGGTAGGGTAGGAGTTGTCAGACTTTTTCTGTAAAGATTTATATAGCAAATATTTTAGGCTTTGACAGCCGAGAGGCAAAATTAAGAAGAAAATGTGGGCACTTACATAACAGTGGGAAATATGTTTACATGATTTTTATTGACAAAGTTCAAAATTTTACTTATGGACACAGATATTTGAATTTCAAACAATATATACATCATAATATAGTATTTTTAAGATTTTATGCAAATGAAAATATAAAACCCTTTCTTTACTCATAACTGTACAGAAAGAGGCAGGAAGGGCCCACATGCTGTGGCCTGTGGAGCCTTGTCTTCAGCCATCACTGGATCTAACTCATCTAATTTTATTGTAACTTTGAACTTCTTGTTTACTTTTCAGTTATCTGTTTGTACCCTTCTCCTTCACTACATTTTGATCTCTTTTAGGGCAGTAGTTACATTTTCTCAATTTGTATATTGTCAGCACGAAGTATAATGCCTGGCTTGGTAGCTATTTGTTCTTTGGGTAGAGGGGAGAATGAATGCATGAGAAAGCAGAGAATACCTTTTTTTTTGTGACTCTTCCATCAATTTATTTGATATCTTTACTAACTTAAAAAATGTGTTCATTTTCTGTAGCAACACATGTATTTTGTGTTTATTTTCAACTTAGAAATATCCATGTGATTGTATTCATTTTCATTTCTCTTCCTTCTTTAAAGAAGATCTCCACTTCCACTTACTACAAAGACTCCACCAGCTGAAAAATAAGTGGTTTCTTTGAACTGCCAGTTTTTTTCAGCTAACATTTCATGATTTTAGTGATGTGGAAAAGGAAGAATTGAATACTGAGACTGCCACATGTGGGGTTTTAGCTTAAAGTTTTTCTTACTTCTGAAAAAATTCTGCCACCAGTTAAACTATTGCTTCGAACTGCCTCATTACAGATGTTTTATTTTGATCACACCACTATACTTGATCATACATTATACTTAGGTTTACAGAAAAGTAACAGAGATGGTTTGAGAGCTCATACACAATTCCAAGATTTCTCTAATGTAACCATCTTATGTAATCATATTAGGATTATCAAAAGCAGGAAGTTAACATTGAGTCAATACTTATCAACTAAATAACAGGCTTTATTTGGGTTTTACAATTTTTCCCCACTAGTACCATTTTTTGATTCCAAGGTCTAATCCACAATTCCACATCGGATTTAGGAATCACAGCTCTTTACTCCAACCCATGACAGTTCTTCATCTCTTCCTCTCTTTAGTGATATATTTGATGAGTAGGTTTATATCTCAGAGAATGTCTCTAAATTAGGGTCTCTCTAGTGTTTCCTCATGGTTAGGTTGAGGTTATGCATTTTTGGCAGGAAGACCAGAAAAAAATGATGTTGTGCCTTTCTTAATGCCTCTTACTAGGCTACTCTCGATGTTAATGTTGAACTTGATCCCTTGACTAGGGTGATATTTATAGACAAGCCATTGTATTTAAGGTGATCCACTTCACTTGAAATGCCTCTTAAAGCATTCTAGTATCAGATCTAATCTTGAGTTATGCAATGTGTGATCAAGTGTGATTTGAATAGTTAGCAAAGGGATTTTTGTATAAAAATAAAATAATCAAGCAAAATGCTAGATAATATGAATTTAGATTATCTAGGTATCATTTCAGATGTACAGTGCTGAAAAAAAATTGAAGTGCGCTGTCAATAATATTAAGGCTTAGCAATGTTTAAGTTGGGCTGCTTCCTGTCTATACTGTGTTCACATTGAAAAAAAAAGACTTGTATCAATAATTACTCTTTTCACATAAGAAAGATACAGCATTTTGTATCTCATTTAGATAACTTGAGTGAAGAAAGGAAGATTATAAGGCAGAAGTTAGTAGTAGATAGGGCAGGCTTTATAGAGTTTTGCTGGAGTACAGCCATAGCTAGGGAGTTAAGGACAAAATTTGAGTCTCCATTTTACTGTTACATATTGGAAGATGGAAAGAATAACAAAGACACTTTCAATTTGAAGGTAAATCAAGTACAATAAATAATTTTAAATGTTTTTACATGATAAAGTCACTTAATTGAGAATAATCTGCAATAATCAATTGGCTGTATATAAATAGTGTTTCCATAGAAATTCCACTTGCTTTTTTATAATTCTTTCATTATACCAGGTTTTCCTCTATCCTTTCAGAAAGGCAGAAAAGATTTTCTGGAGAAGAATTAGGAGTTTCTTGTACAATTTCCAATTTAGCAATTAGTACTTTGTAGTTTATTTAGATAGTTGCCTTTCCTCTACCTCAAATTCCAAGACCCTCCTTGTCTTTTCATTTTTATATACCACACATCTGCTTAACACAGTCAAATCCCTGGAAAAAAAAGAGTGAGAGTTAGCAGGAGGGAGTAAAATAAATCTGATAGTGAGAGAGGGAATTCTGAGTGAATAGAAGGAGAGCTAATTCCAGGATCAGATTGCCTACACATTATGCTTTCCACGTTTCCTTCTTCTTCTTTTTCATATCCCACGGATACTCTGAAAGAGTACACTTTATTCTCTAAAACTCTTTTCAGCCTCCCCCTCCATGTATCATTTGCCTGATTCCTAGTCAAAACTGATTGGTTCAGAAGAGACCCATTAATTTTCACAAAAAGCAGTTTGAAGAGAAGAAAGAAGAAACTTTGTGGGGTTATCATGGTAGATGGTAGATGATGGGTAGTTTGGAGTAGGGATAACTAGAAATATAAGTTTCAGGTTAGAGATTTAAGTTAAATCTTTTTTAGATTGATCACAAAACAATTCTTGTATATATTATGAGTTGGATAAAAAATACATGATCATGTAATTCCAAGTTAACAAATAATTTGAATGCAATTTGTTCTGCTTTTTGGTGAAATAGCTATTGTCCACATTATTGCAGAGCAGATTGAATTTAAATAGTTTGTTCTAGACCCTTTATTTCCAAAGTTTAATTTTCATAAACTGTTTCCTCTACAGTATTAGCTAAATATTCAAAACCTCTGTTATACTGAGTTTACAGTTGTGATCATTTGATGATTTCTTCCTATAGCGTTGTTTATGTACCAACAAATAGCATATAATTTAGCCTGAAGTTTAGCATGCTAAATATCAGCATGAGAAGAATATGACTTTAGAAATTATTGATAGAATGCTTTTTTAAAACATAAGATAGGGAAGTATCCTGCTCAGATTTGAGAATAAACACAGATTGGTTGAATGTCAGCATAAACCAAACACTTAGGAAATATTTCTAAATAAAGTGGGTGTATGGCATTTTTATATTTACAACTAAATTAGGTGTTATTTTTGGCCTGAATCCACATTGTATATACTTTATATATATATTTTAAGCACAATGACATTTCTGATGGGTGAAGAATTTTGACAGCTAATGAAAATGAACAACCATATTGATTTTTGTTTTTGAGTATAGTTAAAGACAAATTTAGGTTTTGTGAAGTGATAATGTATGTATTATTAGTTAAATATGTTGTAATGCCAACTTATTTAGTTTTATAGTGTTGAATGAAATATAATCTCAAAGACATTCTATCTAAACAAAGTATGTTGTTTTTAAAATACTTTGTCTCACAAAATCTTATAGAAGTGTTTGTGATAAAACATATTTGCAATAAGTACTTCAATTAAACTATTCATTAAAATGCTAATTCTGAGAAAACTGATACAAACAAAAGCTAAGAATACATAGGTAGATTATACATTTTTTTATTATTTTTTTTAAAGGTTTATTTTTTATTTTTACATACAAGCTGGGGTTCAGGCCAGAGGCGTGGGGCGGGGAGAGGGTTCACCAGAGCCAGAGCAGGGAGCAGAACAGGCAGATCAGAAATACACTGCTGAGGGGAGCAGCGGGCGAGGCAGGAGAGGTCTGCCGTGCCACGTGGGATTCTCCCCCGCCGGGCGTCGAACTCGCGTCACCGCTGCCGACAGCTCCACAGCGCAGCGCTTAACCGCTGCGCCACCAGGGAGGCCCGGTAGATTATGCATTTTAACAACTATAAAAAGGCTGACAAAATTGAAAAGGTAAGTGTTAAGACTTTGTGGTCCCTCTCATGTATTAATACGTGTTCAGCTAGTCTCTGGTTTTTCACGCCACGGTGGATTTATTTGGAACTATTAGGAGCTGTTTCTTTGATCGTACTCAGTCTAGAAGCTTTACACATTGTTTTGGTGAAAGTTAAGGTGTTTTATGAGAGATATTACAGTTTTTTAGTTTTTTTAATATCCAGTAGTTCAGGAGTTGTATGTGTTTTATTGAATGCTTATACCATTCATGCAGTGGCACAGAAAATGACCAGCACACAAAGTGTTAAAACAGTGAAATTCACTAAGCATCTATTTTCTTCTAGAATTTTTCCCCATAAATTTAAGAGAAATTGATTCATTAATAGGAATGATCATATCTGCACTGTGAAGACAATTGACCTGCTTGTTGTGACTGTAGCTGTTTTGATTTGTAGTGCCCAATCCTTAGAGTTTTCTTATTTTCTTCCAAAGCTATTCTGATAAGGTCGATGTTTTGGTTGTAGAGTGTTAATTTACTTTTCACTAAGCATTGATAATTGAGCTGTACATTTTTGGCAATAAGGCAATCAGCATAAGCTTTGTAGAAAAAAAGTTATGACAGCTTCATTAAATTATTTTCTAGTTGAAATAATGGTAAAAATATACATATTGATGAGCCAATGTTAAAAGAAATTGAAATGTTTAGTACAGTATCATACTTAAAAATGTTTTCATATAACTAAATATCAGCAATGGTATTTTGAATGATGCATATTTGTATGCATTGTGTGTATGTATTCATATATGTAATAATATATGTCTCCCTCTCAAGGCCATCTTTTCCATGTCTTTAAGTGTTTCAGATTCTACCTACATACATTTCTGAGGGTTAAGCTTATTTACTGAGACTTTGTAGGTTTGCAAGACTTACAACTTCATAATTTAATGCTATACAAAAACTCTGATTGCTTTAATACTACAACTGCTCTTGTTTTCCATATAATCTACTTCCTATTCTAATCTCTAATTTTATTGGGTATAAATTGCTGTCTTAATTTTATCAGTGTGAGTGAACAATCTATTTGTTGCATCTAATGTTACGTAAAATGAAACTAATCTGAACTTTGTGACCAGTTCTCTTACTTTTCATTGTATCCCTTTTAGGAAAGAATCATGTTGCTATTTTTATGTTGCCTATTAACTTAATTTTGATTCTAACCATTATCTTCTTTTGATATAATTTCATTAGCAATGGATTTTTTTAAAGATTTATTTATTTACTCATAAAAGAACTGGGGTAAAGGCCATAGGTGCAGCGGGGTAGTGGGGATGGATTCACCAGAGACAGAGTGGGGAGCAGAACAGGCAGATTCACTGAAATACACTGCTGAGGGGAGCAGTGGGCAGGTCTGCTGTGCCATGTGGGTTAGCTCCTTGGCAGAGGATCAAACCCAGGCTGCCACCAGAGAGGCCCCCAGCAACGAATTTCTTAATTGACTTTTCTTCAATTTATAATTTTTCATTTTATCAGCATAAATTATATTTTAAAAGGTCTTTTTCCAATATTTTTGAATTTTTTAAACATGGTAAGCAGGTAAAATTTCAGAACATGATGTCTTAATTCAAAGTAACACTAATTTATTTTCTCTACATGTTTTTGGCTAATGAACATTATTTAAGCCATCAAAGTTTACCCTCTATAAAATAAATATTTTTACTTAGAAAGAAAAAAATGAAATAAAAATTTAGATTAAAATATATATTGACAATCAAAGTACACACAAATTAAATGTTCAACTTTAAAGTAAGTCAGCACCTCAAAAGATAGTAAATAAAAACCTTAGGAAAGAGTAATGACTTAGAAAACATTTTCAAGGGCTATCTTTCTTTGAGTAGTACATGGGCTTCTCAGAGAAGGATTTGGTTTGTAATATGATCATTATTTGTATCCACTTTGAAAGCATGGAAAATGAAGTTAGACTAGGGAAAAAGCATGCATTTTGAGTTTGACACATCAAAATATAGGAACTGAATATATGTTTGCTGAAGGTATTGAAGGGTTTAATCTCATTAATATATGGGAGAACATAAAAAGGACAGGAGAGAATTCACCATTTATGGGGCAAGTAGTGACCATCCTTAAGAAAAGAAAAAGAAAAAAAAAAAAGGCGATCTTGGTAATTATAGACCAGTCAGCTTAACTTTGATACTAAGGCAGATACTAGAGCAAATCATCAAACAATCAATTTACAATCATCTAGAAGAGCAAAAGTTAGTGGGTAGCAACCAACATGGTTTTGTGAAGAGCAAATTGTGCCAGGCCAATTTAATTTCCTTCTATGATAGAGTGACAGGCCATGTAGATAAGGGCAAAGTAATAGATGTAATCTATCCAGACTTCAGTAACGCTTTTGATTCCTCTCCACATGACATTCTCATCAACAAGCAAGAAAGATACGGTCTAGACCATACTTTGGTTAGTTGAGTGCACAGTTGTCTGTGGATTCATACTCCACAGTTGATTATCAGCTACTAGCCATCAGCCCTGGTGTCCCTATTGATTGGCACACGAGCAGGTTGGTATCGTTAATAAGACCAGTTGTGTTTCCCTTGATGATGGTAGAATTGGATTGGCAAAGAGGCACATTAAGCCAAATACCTTTTATGCCTAAATGAAAGAGCCCAACTTCAGCAGCATCTTGTATCTTATGGGCACATCTAATGGATGACAGTGTGGGGAATGAATAACAGAAAAAACAAAGTTAATCAGTTTTTACCATTATTCGATCATAAGTGTTGTCGTTAGGTGTATAAGAGATGTCAGGTATTCCGTTAGACTCCCTGGGAATAAATGATTTCCTTAAAACACTGTAGAAACCATACTCAAAGGGAGCAACTAAAAAGCGTATAGAAAAGGGCTTTTAGCAGGAAGGGATGTTGACATACAATGACCCAGAAATACAGAGATGAAGCACCTTTTTCCTGACCTTGATCATAGAATCGAGAACATTTAGTTACACATTATAAGATGAGCAATTTAAAAAAAATAATAACTGTAGATAAGAAGAAATTTCCAAACAATTTCAATATTTTGGGAAAATAGTCTATGGAAAAAACAAGTTAAAGGTCATGGGAATGAAAAAGATAAAAGATAAGAAAAAAAGTCTGGCCTGGCTCTTCACATTGGGAACAGGCTCCAGAGTGTCAGCAAGCCGTGCTTGGCTATCTGGGAGCAGGGTCATGTGATAATATTATTAATGAATTAACTGGAGAGTGCTGCGAAAGCTAAAGATTCTCAAGTTTCTTTGTAAAGCAGAAATAATACAAACAAGTGTTTATTAGCACACATTTCCACTGAATAATGACAAGCACTCATTAAGGAGGACATTATTTATCAGCATTTTATAATGCCACTTTTAAAGTAGAAAAGGTATGCAGTAGAGCAAGGAAACACATTTTTGTTTTTTTGTTTCTTTTAATCAGAACCCACATTAACAAAGATGTAGAAAACAATGGCTTTTAAGTGATTCACTAGTTAATCTGATTCTTTGGTTCATACTAGACGAATTTTGAAATTTACTAGTCTCTGCTTGGTCATTCATCCTGTTCTGTGGCACCATTTGGACCCTGTGATTTTATGAATAACATTCCCCTGCAGAGAGTTGATTAGAACTGTCCTTATTTTTAAAACGTTTGTATTCTGTAGACTCTCAAGAAATAACCAGCAGAGCTTTCTTAGAGATAACTCCTCTAGGATTAAATCCAAGGGAGTGGTTCTTAAACATTTTTCTTCCACAACTCCCTGAGAGTTCCTGCCAAGAGCACTGCCCATTTCATCCCTCTTAATTGCATACAGGAAGACAGAAGAGGATATTATCATCTTGTCTTTATTTAGTCTAGGGGAACACCAGATTGCTCAGTGAATATGGTTGACTGAAAGTTGATAAGCACCAGCGGGAGCAGAAGAGAAATGTAAGATGTTTTGAGGCAGACAAATACTGCCATCGCTACTAACAAGTATGACACACTCTGGCTTCATTTCTCTCACATAATTTGGAAACTCCTGGTGATGGGTAAAAAAAAAAATTACATTTCCTAAATTTAAGAAACTTCAAAGAAAAATCCAAGAAGTGATGGCATCAGAACTTCGAGAGCCTTCTTAAATCGGATGTCATTAACTAAAGTTGGGTTATCGTGCTTTTTAGTTTGCCTTCTGTAATGTAATTTTGAGTTCCTGGCCTCAGTTAAAACATTGTAAGTTAAGCAGATGTTGATATAACACATAGAAACAGGGATGTGGTGACAGAGCAAAGTTAGTGACTACTTTAGCAACAGTGTATGGATTTAGCACAGGAACTGACTGGTGTCTGGCAACGTTGCCTCAACATTATAATTATTTCTAGCTAGATATAGACCTTTCTAGTGCTTACATTAACAACTTTGTTGAATCCTTGTCTTTATTCAGTGTGCTTGAGTTTTTATAGGAAAAATTAAGAGAGAGCAAATTTATAACATCTGATTATATTTCAAAAAAATCATCAAAGTAGTGTTTTCTTATGATAAATTAACTTATAACATTTCAAAAAAGGAAAAGTAATATTAGTAATAAATGATTACTAGTGGTTGCTTTGAAACAAACATATTTAACTATATGTGAAAATGTTTTAATTTGTGTGTATGAAAGAGCTCTCACAGCAAGGCATATGGAAAAGAGCCTGGACTTGGAACCCCAAAGATCTGGGTGCCAGTCCTGATTCTTGGCTAGTACTTAAGCTCTCTGAACCTTAGGTGCCTCTGTTGCAAAACGAGAGTAATTACATTTACTCTAAAAGTTGACTGCTGTGAGAATTAGAAGGAGGACCGTGGTACCATGAAGGATAGAATTGGATGTTTCACGATGACCTTAATGTAGGATATATGCATATTGATTCTCATTGATGCTTGCCTGAAACATATATGATCAGTGTTTACTTCAACTAAAAAAATAAAAACGTGTTATGTTTAAGAAAAAAGCAAACATCTCATAAAACAAAAGAGTAGGACTTTTGTAAATACTAGTAATTGTTTCAGTGGTGGTTTTATTTTTTATTTTTTTAAAGATTTATTTATTTATTCACACAAGCAGGGGTGCAGACCAGAGGTGTGGGGTGGTGAGAGGGTTCACCAGAGACAGAGTGGGGAGCAGACAGAACAGGCAGATGAACTGAAGTACACTGCTGAGGGGAGCAGTGGGCGAGGCAGGAGAGGTCTGCTGCACCATGTGGGAAACTCCCCAGGCGGGTGTTGAACTTGCACCGCAGCCACTGACAGCTCCACAGCTCTGTGCTTAACCCATTTCGCCACCAGGGAGACCCTCAGTGGTGGCTTTAGTAGGAGCAACTCTATTGCTAGAAGAATACCAGCAGCAGAATATTGGAGAATTACAGCTATCAGTCAGATTTATTTGGGTTTGGAGAAACAGACAGCTCGCACCTACTGGAATGTTTAGCTCATTCGGTTTGTCTCTTCATTTGCCATATAGTTAGATATAAACTCAAAATGTTTGTCTAAGAAGGTCTTTAACTTATGGAAGAAAATAGCCCAACACAAAAATGTACATAGTAAATGATGTCTAAAACATACTTTTATATGATAACATTTTAGTGAGGTCATTAAGATAAAACATAATATTTGACTTTTACAGTTTCTATAATTAATCAAGTACCACGTTGTTTCACTAAAAAACATGTAAGAAAGAAATATGCAAGTATATTCTGTTAGACTGCAGATCTTATTACTATTTTTCTTTAAGAGAATGGGAGAATGGGTAACCTAAACTAATAATTAATCAGTGGTAATCAATGATATATATAATATATGTATATCTCAATTTATAAACAGTAGTCAATAAAGTGTCATACCAAAAATCTACTCTCATGTTCACTCTTGGAGAGCTTTTTAATTTAAAAATTACAATAATGCTGAATAAAGTATGATGTAAGAAGTATAAAGATACTCTAGCCTGCTTTTGACAGAAATATAGAGGAAAAACATATTGAAATTTTTTCTTCATCTAAATAATATTTTTTAAAACAGAAATAAATTTGGTTCCAAATCATACTCAATGAAGAAGCAAAAAAAAAAAAAAGCCTTCTGCAAAGTCAAGTGTAACGAAGCACTGTAAATATCATAAATAAATGTCACCTTCTCACAGTATTAATAAATGGGGAAATAAAGCATGTCTCTTATCTTTTTTGGCATAATTTAAGATAGTTTATTATTTTGGAGCAGCAAGCAGTGAGCACTTGTTAGATATCATCATTTGGTCACAGATTTGTAAATATATCAATTCATTGCTGAAAGAAGGATTATCCTCGACCTATTCCACTGAAAATAATTACAAATATATTCATAAATGTTTTGAACAGGTGACTTTTATCTAGTTTTCATCTATATGCAAATGCACACAGAATTTACTAGCAGGGATTGTTTTTCATTTTTTTAATATTTGACTCTAAATTTCCTCCATTATAAAGTAAAATCTTCTAATTCAGATTTTAAAAATAAATTAAAACATAAATATAATACTTAAAAAGAAAATTAGTTTACAATTAAACTTCTACTTTTCCAAATCGTGAACACTCTCAAAGGTAGTTTGTTGGAAAGATGTTTTATTCTGTTGTCTATTGCTTTTAGAACAGAAACATTACAGCAGTACCCTTAAGTAAACGTGCATACATTATATTTTATTATTTGTAGGAGACATCTGTAAAAGATTATTGAATTATTTTACCTTAATATTTTAACAGATACTAAATTTTAAAATAAATTGAAGCGTTGTAAGAGATGATTTTGTAAAGGTATAGAGAGATGTAAAGGTATGTATGTAAAAACATAGAGAGATGAAAACAAAGGCATCCATGTGTATCACACCAACTCCACATTTAAAATATATTCAAACAAATATTTTGCAATTTACTAGTAGTAATACAGGCTTATGCTTTTTAAAACCAGCTAATTCCTGAATAGTTACCTAAGAGAATACATGTCTAGATACATTAGTATCGCCCATATATCTATTTCTTAAATTTTATCACTTGTCTCTGAAATGCTGCAGACCATACAAACCATTGGTTATGAGTGATCTCAGACTGACTGGGGTTGAATGTCTATGTCTGTCATCAAACACCTTGAGAACTTCCTCATAAGTCCTTTTGTCCAAAGATAAGGAAATTAGTTTACCAGCTATCCCACATACTAGGAAAGAATGTGGCATTTGATGACAAATTCAGACTTTGCATCTAAAGTGACACAGTGATTTGGGACAAGTTATTTAATTGGGTTGAACCTCAGTTTAGTCATAATTTTGTAGTAGTGTTGCTTATAAAGTTTAAATGTAAACATACAAATGGGACCTCCCTGGTGGTGCAAGGGGTTAAGTAGCAGCACTATGAAGCTATCCAGGGCCATACAGCATGAGTTCAATCCCTGGCCAGGTAGTTTCCCACATGGCCTCTCCTGTCTCGCCTGCTGCTTCCCTCAACAGAGTATTTCAGTGAATCTGCCTGTTCTGCTCCCCACTCTGTCTCTGGTGAATCCTCTCATCGCCCCCCACATACCTCTGGCCTACACTCCAGGTTGTATGCATAAATAAACAAATCTTTAAAAAAAATTAAATGTAAACATACAAATGACAACACATTGTAAACGTAAAGGTAATACAAATGCTATGTGTCATTAGACACAATAATAAAATAGCTCCTGTGAGCATAGAGTAAAACATGGACTATGCTGTTTTGCTCTCAAGTTTTTGACACTATGCAGGGATGACCTCATCAATAACACAAATGTCTTTTTTGGTTCTGGGCAATGAGTTGACTACTAATGGAGAGAAGAAAACAGTAAACCAGCTCACCCCTTCCCATCTGCTGCCCTCTGTCAAATCATAAGAATGAATTAAAATGTATTCTTGGAAGTAATTGAAGCTGATGTGTAGATTGGGTTGAATTGCAATCTTTTGTGATGGCAGAAAATTAAGGATTTTCTTAGATTGAAACAAGGTATAAATAAAATTTATTGGGGTAGAAAAAGTTATTTGTCAAGGAAGGAAAGAGCAGAGGAGTTTCCAGGCTGCTGGGAGTGCCAAGAAACGAAAAGGTTCTGAGAAGCTGCAGAATTTCAGATGCTTCCAAGAAAATCTTACCTCCACCTCATCTTATGGTGTAACCATTAGTTGCATAGCATTTTGTTCGAGCGTCGTTTCTCTTGGAGACCACCTCACTGTTTATAGCAACAAATTCCCATCTGATAACGTGAGAAGTCCTTTTGGTAGCCCCTAGAACAGTCCCACCAGTAACACAGTTTTCTGGTCTCGTCACTAATTCCTGTTGGAAATTTATCAGCTTCTGTCTCTAGCAGCAGAATCCTGACTGATAAGAGAAGAGGCTCATCTGCTGGTAGCAGACCCCCACCCCCAGCCTTCCAGTTTATCAGCTTCTGACCAGTTCATAAATCAGTCTGTGGGATTTTTTGTTTATTTGTTTTGTTTTATCCAACTGCATTTCTCTCGCTGCAACAGTTAATACTTATTAATCAGGGAACTTAACCAGGGACATTAGGAAGTTAGTTAGAGACATCTTGCAGGAACCTCCTCCCTTGTCAGTGACAAGGTAAGGTAATCCTATACACAGGCTGCTATTGTGAGCTGGGAAACTGGCCTCCTTCGCTGCCAGAGACCAGATGCACCTCTCTCTATCCTAATCTGTAAACGACTTAAAGGAGCCTTATCTCGGGGCTCTTCGGCTTCATTTCATGCTTGATTTACTTTAATTTGTCTGATAGGGCACAAGGATTTGGAGACGGCCCATCTTTCTGCAGAAAACGTTCAGATTTTTTTCCCCTGGCATTGTTGTGTTGGGGTTTGGGATTTTTTTTTTTTGAATTTTTTTTTCAACGTGGAAGAAATCTTGCTCCAGTGCAGCAAGCTGCTTGAGTGTGTTTAGATTTAAGCTACCCCAGCAGAAAAGAGTTTGTGAAGTGGTGTGATTGTGTGATGGGCCCCATTTACATTGAAATCACATTATGCGATATATCAGGATTCCTGAAGGGAGCGGTGCAGTAGAGCGCAGGGCCCACAAGATACTTTGAAAGGCCTATATATAGCAGCAACAATTGATAGGAGATTTTACAGGAGACTTTATAAATATGTAAATGGACGTTATCTGATTGGGTTCTGTGGCTACACATCTGTACCTCAAAGGAAGCAGAGCTGTGAGAACTACCAGGAAAACAGTAGTTTGCATTCTAAGTGAGCCTGAGAAATAGAAATGTTTCCCGGGTTGACAGCAGGTCAGGGTGGAGGCACTTTGCATACCTTGGAGGGGAAGCTTCTGTGCCTTGGAAGGGATCCCTTCCTTCTCCCAGAAGGGTTGACTACTCCACTCACCAAGTTTGCATTTGTTTTATAACAGTGTTCAGATCGGTAGCTGTTGACCTTTCACCTTTCTTGTTATTTCTTTAAATTGTTCATGCGATATGGTGCCAGGGGGAATTGCTCTTACGTTTTTTGCATTTTAAAAAATGTACTTGCAGTGACCCAGGGGAAAGAAAATAAAGTCTTTGGTACATTGATCCCTTGATTAGTTATTTCCTAAATGAAAATGGAAATACTATTAAAGCGGTAATAATGTTCCATCTTAATAGTTGAGGAGTCAATAAATGGCTCCCATGTGCTTCATTAAGATCCTTAATGAAGCCATTTTTGATAGCTGAACTTTACATTATCCCTTTTTCTGTTCTTTTCGCTCTTTTTATTTTTTTAAACTAGGAATCATTTAAGGAAGGGAAGTAGTAGGTATAAATTGTTTTACAGATTTTCTTTATATTAACATGATTGCCAGGGCTAAACTAAAATGAATGGCAATTCTGGAATAAATTCATATACAGAAGATAAAACTCAGGGATTTACTTTGCATGTAGGACATATTTGAAAAGAAGTAGGTATGCTTGACCAGTCACACACTAATGCAGTTAGTAGTTACATCCCAGGGCCTTCTATGTTCTTTTATTCTGTGGTCATCCGTAGTTGGGTAGTTAGTTAATCTGGATGGGTAAAATGCACATAAGGCTGAAAGAGAGAGTAACTTGTACTTCATTAGTTATTTACTTTTTAGTTTCGACAGGCTTATCAGAATCTTTTCTGGGAGATTTGTTTATAAACGAGAAAGTGAAAGAAAGATGGAAGACTGAGCATCCAGCAGTGAGAGGTGATGAACGTGGAGGCCGCAGAGGGCTGAGGGGCTGTCAGTGAAGAGATGGGAAGCATCACAGTAGATGCTCCCCACCCCCACCAAATCTATTTGACCATGATCTCCAAGTACTGAAGACCTTTTTGCTCTTCCAGCAGATTTAGTGGGTAGCCCAGGGACTGGTATTCCTTAGTGCTACAGAAAGGCTTGGCTCATCTGTCTGCAACCCTGTTCTCTTCATTGCCGGGCAGGCACCAATGATATAACTCCACCACAGGAACATTCTGAACCCAGTACACAGATCCCTAAGATAGGAGTAAAGTCTCTCAGGCACTGAACATATTTTGAGACCTTTTGAGTCTTCTACCCTGGAGATCTCCTTGTGTAGCATGAAGGGGGTTGAAAATTCTTGAGGTTTTAGGGGGTAAACCTTGCCCCCCACAACTCCCAATTCAGGGCCTAAGTCTCCAATCCAGTTCTTGAGCACTGGCAACTCAACTATTATACTATCATTGGAAGGGGTACTTTTAACAAATTTTAACCTAAATAATCAATGAACTTTTGTCAGAGTTGTTTTGCATTCTCTCCTCAAAAAAGTTGGAAAGCAATTGCAATTAACCTTAAAGCTTGGCATGGCACGCACCTAGAGACCTTCAAGAATTGGGGATGGACGGAGAGCAGAAGCAGATTATCAATCTGTATATTTTTAATTATAATCAATCAGTTTATTTCCTGACTGAATAGTATTTGTCATCTATCAATATTGTGAATTGTCCACAAGATAAGATTCCAA
This sequence comes from Scalopus aquaticus, assembly GCA_004024925.1. Lineage (NCBI taxonomy): Eukaryota > Metazoa > Chordata > Mammalia > Eulipotyphla > Talpidae > Scalopus > Scalopus aquaticus. The sequence goes on along the minus strand of PVIJ01000936.1, from coordinate 79,013 downwards.
AGTGGGGGGATGTCTGAGAACTAAACAACAGTATGCACAGCTTCCTAATTATGTGCCTCTCAACCCAAATTATAAGAGCGTTTGTCATAAACCTGTTTTACTTTGACTCTACTGATTGTTTTTGCTAAATGAGCAGAACTATTTGATGTTGACACTTTCTGACCTCTGTTGATCTGATATTGGCATTTTAAGGAGGAAATGTTTCAGCAGGTAAGGGTTTACTCCCAAAAGATCAAATAACCCAATATAATAATTTCTTTTAAAGGAAAAAGTTCTTCTTTTAAGGTCACAAAATAATACCCTGGACCATTAACTACCATTGCAGTATATTCTGTATTATAAGAATCACCTGGCTAGTGCAGCCAAACTAGGAATCCAAAAGCATCAAGTCTGTCATAGTGCACATAGTGTGCTCTTTGTTCACAAAAGACCATAAATGTATATTCTTGTTATGACCTTAAGATATTGAGTGTCCTGTATTAGGTTAAATTGTAAATTGGGCTGTTTTGGAAAATAATACCTTTCATGTGAATAGCATGGTTATTGAAGTCAGGTGATCATGGGTTCAATTTAACTTTAACCCTTATAGACTTTTTCATCTAGGGTCTCAATTTGTTCTGCCTCAAATGGGAATAATAAGAAGTACCTGACAAATGCGTTGTTAGAATTAAATGTAGGATTACTGTGTAAACTCTTAAGTACCACTCCTGACATATAGAAAATATTAGAAGAAACTGTTTTTTTTTTCATTTTATATCATGAGGTATTCAGATCCATATAAAATCTGTAGCCAATTATGTTGTAAATTTCTCCTTCACTCAAGACTTTAAGTGCTCTTTCATAAATGGTAGGACTCCTGAGGTTTTATGTTAAAGGGTGGCTGTGTTTCAAAGAGAATTAAAGAAAGAAAAATATGTCCTTAAATATTTCAATGATTTAGTATGCATGATTAGCTTTATAAATGTCAGAGGAGTATATTGTTTGTTTCTCTGTAAGTTCATTGGCCAAATAGCCATATCTCTAATGTAAGGCTGTAAAGGCAAAAGAGGAAAATCTTGTTTATTCTAAAATGGCAGTAGTTTGCTCTTACCATAAGAATTTTAATAGAGAAGACAGTACTTGGAGATTTTTATATCAGTCCACATATCATATGTCAAAAGTACATGTATCTATGTGCATGTTATAAAAGTTTTCTTTTTTATTCACATTTAAATATAGAAATAGCTCCAGTTTCCCTTATTATGTAGTGACTTTGTGAATCTCTACAAGGTTACTGTTATCCTAGTTTAGTTTTAGTGTTAATTCTGTATGATTAATGATTTTATATTAAAATCTGCTTTTTTGATGAGTGAGTTTCAGTAAGTCTAGTTAGCTTTTGTGATTTCTGTTCTGGAATGGAGAGCGTGACATGCAAAATAATTGGTAAATAAGAAAGAGGCCCTTTCAATAACAGACAGAAGCAGGTGAGTCAGATTTGGTAAATTCCATTTTTCTTCAGATTGGACATAATTTCCTATCCTAGATATTTCTCAAGGCCCTTTATGAATTCCAACTTCTGTCTTTTCTTATATTTATGGTTTCACTAAAATCCTCAGGTAGCGAAATACCTGCACTCATGAATCATTTGCAGATAATAGTGGTTCAGACACACTCTGTCCAAATTGATAATGGGTATCTGATCCAAAGCGATGCCTATTTTTTAAGGTCTATATAAGGAGTTCATGGGGGAAAAAAAATCCCTTTCTCTCTGATCTCATGTTCATTATCACATCCAATAGTTAGTATCCTAGATGTAGAAATGTAGAATAAGGCAAACTAGAGAGGTACTCTATTGTTTGAGTCTCCAAATTACTTTATAAAAAGCACATCTCATCCAGAGAGAATCCCTATTCATTTTGTGCTACTCACACTCAAGAAAAATAGAGGTTATAGTTACATTTCTCCTTATGTGTGCATCCTTCCTCAAATATTTGAATCAATATTTAGGAATTACTTTTATTTAAAGTGGTTTATTCAGTTATGAAATACATAATTTATGCTTTACAGGGTTTGTATTGGTGGTGAGCAGAGCTGCCCTCCAAGAAGCTTTGAAGTTGTTTATAATTCATATATTTTAAAGTTAACTAGTATTCTATTTTATTAAGACATAGATTGACTTATTTGAATTATTTTCTAAGGCTAGAATAGATAATTCCTTTCATGGAGTAATGTTGCTTTAATCACCAGTCTCAATCTGTAGTGTGCACAGTTCACCTTGAGAACTAGTGAAAAATGTAGGTATCTGGATTATATATGCCCTCAGAGATTTGAAATAAGTGGGTCTTGAGTCTAGAGTGGATATATACGTGCGGGAGCCAGGGAGTTGTGATGCAGACAGCATGGTTGAGAGAAACACTGAGACCTTAAAAGACACCACTGACTTTCTGACAGATTGTGGTGAATTAATTCTGATGAGTTTCTGACTTACTTGTGTAGTCTACATGTATTTAATGTTAACCCCACGTGCAGCCCCACTAAGTGGATGCCCAGAGTCTACTGTGACTGGGCAATAGGCTTCCTCACCATCTCCAGTCTTTTGTCTGCTCCACTGGTAGTTGAAGGAAGTCCCGTTATGAATGGCTCATGGCTTTTCCTTATCACACCACCTGTTCTTCTCTCTACTGCAAGTATATTATTTTCCCCTCTTTTCTGAGCCTCAACTCAACTCTCCTGACCTCCCTAGGGATGTCCGTCTTATGGGCCTGTCCCAAGTTCCTTATGGCACTTCTCACAACTGCAGTTTATGTCTGTTTGTATGAATGTTTGGTTTTTTCTTGGCTTTCCTCCTCAATTCCAAACTATTGAAGACACAACCATGACTTCATTTTTGTCTGTTTCTGGTTATAATCCTGAAAATTTATGAAGAGACTGCACATAGTAGCCTCTTAATATTTATATGTGAATGAATGCGTTGATGTCAGTGTCACCTTGTTAAAGATACAGAAGTGTATTAAGATTATGTGTTAAGTTGCTGACATGTTAACATAAATGCGTGTTTGAAGAACAAAGGTTAACATTAGCGTCTTCAGTGAGGCAGGAAACTGGAGAGACCCTGGCAGGTAAGAATTCAGAAGGGGTAGAACATGCATTAAATAATCTTTTGTGAACTGTGGGTTAAAAGAAAGATTCAAAAGTTTTGAAAAAATTTGTACTATTACTGCAAAGTATTAACTATTCATTTTAACTAGGAAAATATGTTAAGATAAAAAGTTTTGTTTAAATCAGTTTTTTCTCATGATAACCTTGCATGTGGTTATTGAAAATACTTAACACAGATGCCACTTTCCATCTTCTCTTCAGGAGGACAAGAGATAGGTAATACATAGGAGGATGAAGTGCTTATTGTGTGCTGTGCACCAGGCACCGTGCTTACATATTGCTTGTAATTTCCCATTTTTGGCTCTACACACACCCTATGAATAGCCGGTAATAAGATCCAAAGCCCAAGGGAACAGTCATTCAAAATCACATCTTTTTTTTTTAATTGCCAATTCTTTTTATTTTGCATTAGATTTGTAAGCCAAGACCCTCAGTCCCTATTTTTGCATTTTTGTGTTATTTAGAAATTTTTGTAGCAAATAATAAAGCCTGATATGAAGAATACAGAGAAAGGACTGCTTACGTAAATGAAAATGCTAAAGGACCACCATGCCTCCAAGGCCTGGTTTTTTCCTAATTGCCTTACTCTGTGCTCTTTTTGAATTTAACCTGCATTCCCAGGCTCATTTCCCCCATTGTGGCAAAAATTCTGGATCTCTGCACACATAGTATACAACCCAGAGCTAAGGTACTCTTATGTCTACGTTTTTTAAACAACTGTCTTGACATTCACTTTGATTTCTCTGACTTGAGTTGCATGTTCACTTCTTGAACAGAATATTTTGGAAGAGAGAATGGAGAGAATAGTACAGTCATGTCCCATGTTTTACCCTTCTTGAGACAAGAGGGGATCTCTTTTCTTAAGTCACATAGAATTTGGGCTTCTGTGGTTAAGCGCTGCGCTGTGGAGCCGTCAGCAGCAGTGAAGCGAGTTTGACGCCCGGCCGGGGAGATTCCCACATCGCATGGCAGACCTCTCTTGCCTCTCCCACTGCTCCTCTCAGCAGTGTATTTCCATCAATCTGCCTGTTCTGCTCCCCACTCTGTCTCTGGTGAACCCTTTCTCCGCCCCATACCTCTGGCCTGTACCCCAGCTTGTATGCATAAACAAATAAATCTTTTAAAAAAAAAAGTCACATAGAATTTATAAGCTCATGGGAAGAGAGGGAAGGAATGAATTCTGGGAAGTGAACCCACTCTTGCTGACCTCCTCTTGAAAAGTGCTTACTCAGTGAGAATGTAGGCAATGGTGGAGGATAAATATCTTTGGAGACAATATTTGAAAATGAAGTTCTTCTCTAGCTAGATATACCTTTCTATCTTCAAACAATGGCAGTTTTTAAAAAAGCTGTATTTTTAAACCTCAAGAAGATTGATATTTTATCAGTTGAGATTAAGTTGCATTTAAGGAAAATATGGTTATGATGGCTCAGGCTGTCCTTAAGGTGACCCTGCATTTGAATACTTTAGTGATGAAGTGAATATTTTATGGTGCAACAAATAGTGTTCATGGACTAATTGTTTTTTGCTCTCCTTTGACAGTGTTTCCTGCTCTATTTGTATAGCTGTCTATCTAAAACATTTATTATAGCATTAATAGACACATAATTGACCCTTGAACAACTCAGGGGCCAGGTACCTACCAGGCACTTACCCTGAGTAGTCAAAAATTTAGGAATAATGAGTTTTGTACATACTGGTTCTGCATCCACTAATTCAACCAACCAGCAGTCACCGCTGATTGAATTGAATCTGTGAATGGGATACCTGGGGATAAAGGAGAAAAAATCCAGGTATGAGTAGGTCTTTACAGCTCAAAGGGTCAACTGTGATATTAAAAGTTTGTAGAAAACTGACTCTATCCAGCTTTAGAGTATTATCTGTAATTCTCACCACAATCCAATGAAATAGCCACACGTGTCCCCATTTTCCAGGAAAAGAAAGGCAGTCCCCACGATTAGGATGTGGTAATGTAGGACTCTGAGCACCAACCTTCTGCTCTAGAGCTCTTGCTCTCACCAGTGTGTCATTCTTTGTCAGAGTTATACAAAGAGGAACTTCATCTCATTGCTTGAATGTTCAGTTATTTGCTGACATTTTCCTTTGTGTTTTAAAACAAATTTTGTGGAGCCACTCTCTGCATTTCAGTAATTGTCTTCATGACAAAGACTATGAAGTGGGATCACATGGATATAAGCAAGAATTTCAGGTTTATAACTAGGGTGACATCACTGTTGTCAAGGATAAGACTTGTATTTTAATTGACAAAATGTTTTGATTGAGGCCTTGCATTTCAGTGAATGGATTCTTTGGCAGGAGGGATCCTGACTCAGGAGTGTTAAACATAATCAGGATTCACTTTGTTACTCTGAAAAGTAATTCTCCTTGTCAACTTTATGATCTAAATAACAAAAAAACAAAAAACAAAAAACACCCACTATTATTCTTTATACCCTGGAACATTGTCCCTCTTTTGGAACTAGCTAATATTTACCCTATTACCATGTCATGGCTAATGAGAAAACAATTGATGAAATAATTTTTTCCTCTGAAAATTTTGGGACTGAGATTTTATCTCAGTTAATTCAGTCAGAGGCAGTCTGCATGTTGATAACATCTTCGTCATCTCATAGACACCTCTTTTGTAACTATCCAAGGTTTTGGAAAAATAAATGCCGTCTTTGAAGAGGGGCAGACCACAATGGTAACTGATATATTCATCTATTTGTCACCCTTTCCATCTATGTTTACAAACCATGCCTACACACCTATGAATCATCAGCATGTTCACACAGGAGCCAGCACTGTGAGGCCCTGTGCTCGCTGGAGCTATTACCATACATACAATCACATTTCATCTTTTTTAGCTCAGATGGATAGCAACTCCCCTTTCATGGTACAGTTTCTTTATTCAAATTAAAGTTTAATTTCTCTTGTAGACTTGATAAAATGCTTTACTCTCTGTTGATTTAGTCTTCTCAAATGTCCAAACATTTTTATAGTTTTACACATCTCTCATGCATGAAAAATTGAGAATGTGTGTGTTGATTTGCTGGAAATGAGTCATGCACTGAACTCATGCAGATTCCTTTGTGTTATTACAAACACATAAGTGCTATAAGCAGAGGAAAAAATAGGCGGAGTTGGTTTGAAAAGAGGTTTCAGTGGCAACAAGCTCTTTGAAATGTAATTGTTATGAAGGAAAAACCTAGTTGAACATTGCATTCATTTAAAAAATATGTGTAGACTAGCAGGACTTTGTAACCTTCTCTCATATGCTTTTGATTTCTTCATTTTGGAATGTAGATTATTCTGGGTTATTTGAGATTAAAACAGATCACAGTTTTAAGGAAAGTTATAGATTACTTTGTAATATACCTGATGACAGTTTTACTAAGGGAAAACAGTTTTACTAAGGATACTAAGGGAAAATAGTGAAGGGGTAACAAGGTGTTTTGCTATTTGTTGGTTCAGGGCAACTTTGTTTAAGGATTTGGGGATAAGAATAATAAATATTGTTAATATTTATTAAGTACTTACTATGCACCACGCACCATTCTAAACAACAAATGTAAATAGCAACTATAAATGAATCTGTTAATCCGCTCAAGAACCTCATGGGGTAGGTAGGTACATTTTATAAATGAATAAATTAACACTCAACAATGTTCAGCCGTCTGTCAAATGTTACATAGCTAGTAAATGGCCAATCTGACATTCAAATCCATTTCTAGGACCCATGAGTTTAAGCTGTTACGCTGCAATGTATCATTGGTGTGCTGAATAAAAAAAGTATACATGGAATTTTGTCACAGGTTTGCTGTGAGAAACAGGGTAACATATGTAAAATTGGATTACCTGGAAATTAAAAAGGAAAATGAAAAAATTCTAGAGCAGCCCCCAATTTCTTATTTTAAAGCATTTTAGGAACTTTTGTATTAGTGCTCTTTTGATCCTGGATTAACATATACTTGCTAACTCCAGTGTGAGTTGCATGACACAGATTGTACATAGCACAACTAGTAAATTAGGGAATTTATTGGCAGTATGCAAATATATTTTGAGCTATAGTGAAATTGGACTTGGAACTCACATGTGTAATGAAAGAAATAGTTCTTGGACACATGGCATAATGACCTTTGACCGCCTGGGTTTGAGCCCCATTTTGATTCTCTTTGATGGTGTCAAGAGCATTGACCTTAGTCTAGATTTTTGTTTTCTTTTGTGTGTTCCTCAGAATCTGTTCATAAATATTTTGAAGTGATTTTGTATATTTTGGCTAGCCTATTATCTTGCAATAACTACAGATATGTATTGCTATAAAGCGCCTTTGTTACTGGAATTCCTACAAGTAAAATAATTTTATACTCACTTCAAATTCTCTTGTTTCTAACTCTCCATTTCTAATCAAAATAACTGGTTTTGCAAAATAAATTCTTTGATAAACTTTGTTCATAGGAACACAGTTAACCTGTTGGTCAAAGAGAATTCCGAAGTAAAAGGAAGTAACTATTAATTGATGAAGAGGGATCACAAAGATAAGTTTAAGTGTTAAATGCATACAGGGTAACAAGATGTATTTTAAGACAAACATTCGAAAGCAAAATAAATACCAGCTCCTCTTTTAATACCAGGTTATAAATAAGAAAGCTAGAGAATTTGCCTAAAAGAGAAGCCACTTAAACTGATTTTAGAATAGTTTATAAAGGGGTCACGGAGAACAGTTAGTATCATAGTTAGATCAGTTTCTCCAGTTCTAGGAACATGCAGGTCAATTACTTATTAATGAAATATGAAGGTTCAGGGCAGAAAAAAACAGAACAAAATACAGTGTGATAAACCATGTATCATTATTTAAGAGAAACAGATGCACTTTTTTTAAAAGTTCACATTACTTTTTTTTTTAAGATTTATTTATTTATTTATTTATGCATACAAGCTGGAGTACAGGCCAGAGGCGTGGGGTGGCAAGAGGACTAGAGGACTCACCAGAGATTGAGTGCAGATCTAGGGAAACACATTGCTGAGGGAAGCAGCGGGCGAGGCAGGAGAGGTCTGCCTCCACATGTGGGAATCTCCCTGGACGGGCGTTGAACTCATGTGGCCTCTGCCAACAGCTCCACAGTGCAGCGCTTAATGGCTGTGCCACCAGGGAGGCTCCACATTACTTTATTTTAATGAAAGACCTACACTACTAACTTTTGCAAACCTAAAGAAATCTGAAGAGGATTTTCACTTTTACAACAAAAGATGAACGGCAAAAATAGTTTTCAGTGTTTGTTTTGCAGCAGCTATTGGTCAACACACACCCTGAGCCCTCCAAATTTCCCTTCCACAAACGTACTTTATACAGGTTGTGCGTGTATGAAAACATACCTACTTTTAATACACGTGAGTGCTATTTTAGGTTTTCGTTAATTTGATTCCATTTAGTAAGTTATGTTTTTTGGGGGAATGCTCAAAAGTTTTTCTATGTAAATAATTAGTAATTGCTTCCTCTTTGCATTGCCATTTCTGCTTAGGAAAAATTTTAGAGGAATTCACTGCTTTCAGATAGCTGGGAAAATCCAGAAAATGTATTAATCAAGTTGCGCACAGTGGGTACACGCACACATGACGTAGTCCCTCTTCTCTGTCCTCTACTTAGGAACATAGACACTGCATAGCAGCAGATGTTTATTGTGATAAGCATCAGCACAAAGTGTTCCATTGATGTACTGGAAGTGGCAGAGATTATTTCTGGGTAGGAAGGATATGTGGAAGATTTTGTGGTGGACTTTCAAGTATGGGTAATTGATAGGGAGATGCTTTATTATATGCAGAGAGTGTCCAAGTTAAGATAACAACTTGAAAAAAGATTTATGGACAATTATAGAAGGCAGCAGATATATGGAGGTGACAGGAACCATAAAGTGTTGCGATAAGCTGATAATAGAGATATGCGAGATATGGCTGAAGGTTTTGAATTCCAGGCTGATTTGTTGGGGAAGTTACTATATTAAAACGATTATGAAAAATTTACATATGTGTTAAAGATTTGATGTGGTTTACAGGATAGGATTCAAGGTGATATGTTTCCACAACCCCTGCTGAATTAAATCCCATAAAATCTCAGAAGTATATTGTGTAACACACACACACACACACACACACACACACACACATGCACGCACACTGGCCTGCTGCAGGAAAGAGGGCCATCTGTAAACCCAGAAACAGTAAGCAATTTATAGAAAATAGAAACTTAAAAAAACTGGAATCATGAAAATCAAAACATAGAAAATTAGCCGCAAATTATTTCAGGAAATAAACTGTTGTGAGGGATAAGAACATGTCAGTGAAATGCCTTCCCCAGAGGGCTATATTTAATAGATGAGGGAGGGTAATGAGCCAACCATACAGAATGTAATTAATAACTTTTAGAAGTTGCAGAGATATAAAATAAGTTGCAGTAAGTCATATTGACAGAAAATTGTAGAATACTATAAAGAAAGAAAAAATATGAGGATTTCCATTAAAATAATAATTAAATATCTAAATTTCAAGAACTAGAGGGAAAAATGAGAAAGAAGTTACACAAAGCAAACATAAAAGCTTTATTATATATAAGTATAATAATCACATCAGTGTGTTATGATTTTAGTGTAAGAAGACGAGTGATTGGTACAAAATATCTCAAAATTGATTCAATCTTTTATGAAGATTTGGTGTGCAATGAATGCATATGAAAACTATGAACTAGAATTAACTCTTTAATAAATGTTGTTTGGTCAATAGCCTTGACATTTGGAAATACATAAAATAATATGAGGACAATTGTTAATAGTGTTGGTCTGTAGAAATAGAGAATTATACTAAGAGAAATTACTATGATTAAAATGTAGCATAGTGGTCTGATGGATTTAAGAACTAGAGCTAACTTTTATTTTAGGCGTTGCTCTTATTTTAAGCAAATTACTTTAACCTCAGTTTTTTGTTTTTTTTTTTTCCATCTGTGCAATGACGATAGGGCTATATCTTTTAGGATTTTTTTTAAAGATGATAAAATGAAAATACTCAGTATAGTACTTTGTATCATAAGTATCTAAGAAATATTTATTCAAGGATTTTTCAGGAAATTTTTCAAACATGGGCAAGAAAGCTTGTGAGTCATTTACTTGCAGTTTACATCAATCCCTCAGTGGTCCTAAGCTTGATACCATTTGGCCTCTACTGCGAGACTTGGAAAGGCGGACCCTGTGTGTGAAATGCAAAATCATCCCAGACTACTTGCTTGGATTGCACATTGTCCTGGCAATCTTCAGCCACACTGCTTGACCCAGTCCCATGCCCCTTTGTCATCATTGCTGGCTTGGCAGCATGCAGTGGCCTAATGAGGAGTGATGATACGGTTATGCCTTTTTAGATCAGGAATTACAGCATCCAGAGCTTTGAAGTAAATCCTCTCCACGAGCAATTTCTTCTCTGCTCTATTGCACCAGACATTCAATGCACCTTCCTTCTCCCCTGCTGGTGATGGCTGCTACTATGCTGGTAAAATTCTGAGCAGATACAAACCTTAGACAAGCTATGGTACTAAAGTAATACAGGAATTTAGTTCATTTATTTTACAAGGAGATCATTGACTCGTTAGGAAATTATTTTTATGTGTATGTTGTACATGTGTAGTCTTGACATCAACTCAGAATAATGATGTAGGACAAAATCAACCAAGAGACTATGGAGGCAGATCAGTGCAGCAAAAATGCATGGATTTTCTATAGCAGCCCTTGTTCTAATTTGCCACTTCAGATTGCTCCCAACAATCTCAGTCAGTCTCTCAACTCTGTTTTTTTCCATTACATCAATTTAAAGCTATACCTACCTAGAGTTCTGGTAGTCATCAAATAAAATAATATTGTAGAAATACAGCTTCCAAAAATTAGATGTATGGAGCAAGGAGATGTGGCATCTATGAACAATGGAACACTACTTAATTATCAAAAAAGATAGACTCATTCCATTTGCAGCAACATGGATAGAGCTGGAGGCAATTATGCTAAGTGAAATAAGTCAGAAAAAGAAAGAAAAATAATGTATGATATCACTCGTGTAGTTTATAGAGAAAACAAACAAATGGTCAACTAAAGTCAAACTGAAAAACTAACCCTTGAAAATTGACTATAGAACTGAGGCATCCAGAGAAAGAGGGGTTGGGGGAGAGCAAAATGGCAAAGGAGCACAACTGACTATGAGAGTAGACTACAGGTGGTTTCGTGGTGGGTACACTGTGGTGACAATATCTGGGGGGGGGGCATATGCTTCCAAAATAAAGGCAACAATGTAACTCAATGTTACCTTAATTAAAAAAATAAAATCTGTCTTGTTAGGTGTTAACTCCATTGAGTCCAAAATATATAACAAAGTGCTTATACTGTAAAATTGAGAGGCATTAAATTAATGTAACTGGGAAAATGCTGGAATTGACTAAATTGGATTATGTACTAACTGTAATCTTTTCATCATAGATTAAGCCCATCTTAACTTTGTGTTGACACCCTTAATTCTGTAAGACCAGAAAGATTTTGAAGGGTACCATCCTCAGTAGTACCCAGTGACCAAAGTTGTTGCTCAAATAGCATCGATAGAGGGAATGAATAAATAAAAGATGTGTAAACTATACTTACTACCCTTCCTCTCTAGCCTTGTATTGTCTGTGACAACCATAGACACATTCTCTCCCTCTCTTCCTCTCTCTCTCCCACCCCTCCCCACACACGCACACACACTGCACATGCATGCATGTGCACATTGAGTATTCCAGCAATGTTCAGACCAATAATTTGAGCAAGGTACCCTTTCTTTACTTGGTGGGTAAAGTCAGAAAAAGATTCTGTAAAGCCTTTGGTGCCGAACAGGATTTTCTCTCCACATCAGTTTTAGATGATATCTGTGATCAAAGAGACATATGCTGTTCGTACGCTTCCTCTGTACTTCAGAACTGGCTGTGACCTGGAGGGTGTACGAGTGCCCTTATGTGGTTGCCTAGAAACTTTGGCTGCACAAGTGTCAACTTTCTTTCATGGCTCTAAGGGAGAAGGAGCCTCACAGAGAACGCTAGACTTTGTAGAGGAGGAAAAAAAGGTTCTTGTGTGTTTTAAAACAAGTGTCTCACCAGGAGATAATGGTCGAGCTGTGGGTTATAAATGATGCATTTTGTTCTTTTCGTCTTGCTGATGGCACAAGGGAAAAAAAAAAAGTTCATCTCTCGCTTATCAAAATACTGTGACATTTCTTCTTCCACAGGAAAATTTTCAATCACAACCTTCTGCAGCAACCGACACCAAATTGAACAATTGCAAAACCCTACAGAGTCTCATTAAAACCCTTGTTTGACCTCTATTCTTTTATGTACTTCCCTCAAAGTAAAGCACACACACAGACCCTCACCAAAATTTGCCACTCATTTCCTACTTTATTTCTTTAGGAGTACATTACTTAGGAGGCAAATAGCCTGCCTTTGGTTCTTGGTCCATTAATAATATTTGTGTTGTCATCATCACAGTTACTTACAAACTATCAGCTTTATTAGGTCTATAAACTTTGATGGAGACCAGCTTTATGAAGCTTCCTTGAAGTAAATGTATTTGGAAATGTATTTAGAAATATGATGAAGTTGAGAGCACCTTTCTGCACCAGTCCCCTGAGGAGCATCTCATGAATATTAATTTTTAATTAAATCACATGTCCTTTAGGTTTAGATAGTTAATTGATAGGAGATATTTTTGCTCTCCAAACTGCATGTTCCATGAGTAAAATCTAGAGTGGTGGCTTGGTCAATGTCAGATCAATAAGTATAAGGATTGTGTAACTCAGTTTTCAAATATAGAGTACTTGGCAGCTAGGCGATACAATTCCCATCTCCTGAGAGTATATTGATTTTTTAATTTTTATGAAAATAGGCCTAATATTCAGTATTTAATATCCCTCAGTTGCTGCAGAGGTGTTATATCAAACTTACATCCCATTTATCAATAGGGCAAACTGGCGTGATCACTTGCTCAGGCACTGGGCTTCGAGGGAAGCCTCCAGGCCGCAGTATACGTTCCACCACAGCAGTTCACACAGAGACCTGTCACACTGAAAATAATCAGCACCGAAATTTTTAATGACTGTCCATCTAAAAATACCATTTTATTTTGTGGGCATATTTTTATCAGTCTGCTTTACCCGATAAGTGCTCAGTAAATGTGAAATGAACGACCCCATGTAGATGTAAACTGCATTCCTGTATACATAAATTTTGTCCTTTATGGCTATCAATTATTTCCTGATAAATTAATTCATCATATTTTTACAGAAAATTGAGGTGGCACTTTCTTTCTTTCTTAAATTATCTTTCATCTTTGTTAATTTTTGAATAGTATTTGATTTCTCCCCTCTAGTGTCGTCACGTTTCAGCTTCAGACTTTCTTACTACAGTTAACTGAATTGACACTGTGTCTTTTTAGGGACAATTCCCCTTTCCCTTGGAAATCTTATCCACGTTCTACTGCCCTTTGCTCTTCAGCATTCAAAATTAGTATATGTGCTTAATTCACCCAGAACCCTGTATCTAATGCTAATAAACAGATGCATGTGTTAAAAAGCTATAGAAAATCAAAGTAAAAAAGTAAGGACAGGAAATGAAATTTGGGGTTCATTCATATGTTCATATGTTCATATGTTCATTCATATTCACATTTGATTTTCTACTATGAAGGATATTCAAGAAAAAATATTACATACAGATAAATGTTCATAGCTGATGTGAATGGAAGATATTAAATACTAAATGTAGTTTTTAATATATTTTAAAGTTATTTTCCACCCCAAACAGGTAACTGACTACCCTTTTCTATATTTACTTTTTATATGTGCACTGAGTAATTTTGAGTCTTCTTAAAAACAGTGAGAATAATAATCAACAGTGAAATATATTAGAATGGAGAAATCAGTTCCAAAGAAACAAGTTTGGGTAAAACACCCAGTTTACCTAGAAAATGAAATCTGTACTTGCGAGTTTCAAAAAATAATAGTAACAAATGTGGTAGTCCTCACATTTTTACTTCCATAAAATCATATCTAGTTATACACTTTCCCAAGTTGGGATGCAGAGATTATGTTTATACAGTCACAGATGGACATGTTTTCTCCTCTTTCTCTCTTGCCTTGTAGCATGAACCCTATTCCTGTTCTGCAGATGGTGAGATTTATGAGCTGTGGGGCTTGAATGAGTTAATCTCTCTCTGCCTCAGTTTCTTCATCTTTAAAATAAAATTACCAGAGTTTACTTCATAGGGTTATTTGGAAAAGAGAAGTATGAATGTTTGTACAATGCATAGAAATAACCTGGGGCTTAGAAAACAGTATGATTATTTGTTAAATAAATAAATATAGCATTCCTTTATCTGCACAGGCTTCAGAAACTTCAAACAGGTGTTCCTAGGGACAAGGAATGACTCAGCTTGTGCAGTAACCCAGTATTTTTGAAAGTATCTTCTCCTTGTTCAACCTGTGAAATATCAAATATTTTTATTTAGAACTTCAAAAGCATCTCCATTTTCACAAAGACTACCTGGCTACTGGTTAGGGATAAGGGGATGTCAGCATGTTTTCTAGGATAGAAGTATATACATTTTGGAAACACATGAGGAGCAAAAGAGCAAAGCTCTCTTGTTTTGACACTCAAAAGAAGGATACCGAAACTATCTGCATCCATATAGAAAAATGGACAGGTAAGAACAGAGTATTTTTGTTTTTGAAGTTCTACAATGAAACTTACAAATTAGAGCTGAACCAAAGATTTGGTCTTATTACAGGGGATAGTGTAAGCCAGGTGCCCCCTTTTCATGTCCGCTCTTATTTTAAGGTGCTACTGACTTATAAGAGATTGGGTATTTAGAGATCCAGAACTGGTTCTGGGATTAATGTTGACCTTCAAGATCTTGCTATTCAGAGGAACCTAGCCAAGCAACCCCTGGGAACTGGAGCAAATGCAGAGTCTCAGGGATCCTACAATTCCTGAAACAATTCATATTTAAAAAGTACACAACCTGAATTTAGTCATGAAAGATGTGTGGCATCACATATCAGCATTAGAATTATGTTTTTGTAGAATTACAGACGTGCAAAGGATCTGAAAAACCAGCTAATCCAGCTGATTTATTTTCTAGTTTCATGACTGTAGAAGTTGTTCAGTACTTGCTATGTGCCAGATTTTGAACTCAGTATGGGGTTTACACAGATAGATAGCAGTGGACCTTGCCCTGATAGCAGAGATGGAATGCAAACATATCGGTCAAATATAGACTGCCCTTACAGGTGCAGATCCAGAAAGTTGTGGAAGAAGCACCTGAACCTGGATGGGAGATTAAAGTCTTTCCACACATAGTTACTTTTAGTTTGGGTCTTGAGGAATGGGGAAGACTGCGAAGGAAACACAGAGCTTTGCATGATAAGACCTACAGTCTGGATAACTTGGGTATTAAATTATTTTCTCACAGTTCTGAGTCTACAAATCTAAGAATAATGTGTCAACAGGGTGGATTTCCTTTAAGACTTTGCTGCTTGGCTTTTAGATGAACGTCTTTTCTGTTGTCTTCACTTGGTCTTTCCTCTGTGTGTTTGTCCTTGTTCTAATCTCTTCTTCTTGTAAGGACATGGTCCTATTGGATTAGGGTCCACCTACATGACCTCATTTTTTCTAATTACCTTAAAGGCCCTGTCTCCAAATACAGTCACATTTTGTGGTTTCGGGGTTAGGTTTCCAACATTTGAGTTGATGGGGGACACAATTCAGCCTTTACTCTGAGGGAATTTTAACATAAATTTGCTCCCAAGTATGACTATAAATTCCTTTATTTAAACTGTATATTCCCAAACTGATGTCTAATTACTGAGTTTTAAAGATAAGAACCAGCATACCAAGTAACACTACACACTTGCTTCTAAATTAAAGTAACTCAGACATCCCCAAATTCACTGGCAGCTGCCTTAAGCATCTCTCCTACCACAGCCATACTTGAGCTCACTCTCAGTCAGGGCAAGCAAGCACATCCACTTGGAAAAACAGTTCACCAACTAAAATGAAAAGGAGCTCAGTTTATGGAGAAGCATGCCACCATGATTTTTAGTTTATATGCTTATGACTATATTTGGATAAAATATTTTAATGACTAAATTTATGACCAAAGTGGGCCTATCAATTTCTTAATTTGTAAAGATCATGCTATCATGTTAATGAATTATAATTCACAAGTCATTTGTTCTTTGGTAATTAATATAAAGGGATCAGACCAATAATTATTTGCCCCCAATAGGAGACTTTCTGTAATGTTGTAAAAGCTATTATTACCCCAGGGAACCAGCTATCCCAGATTCTCATAATCTTTACCAAAATCTCATAATTCTTGGTGATTAACTGCATGACAAGCTGGAGCTCTGTCACATGCTTTTGCTCGTGATCTTATTGCCTTAATGTGTAGTGGTTAGACCACCTGTCTATTGAGATCAGGGTGCCAACATCATCAGGTTCTGGTGAGAAACTGACTTGCAGACAGTCACCTTGGTGAATGTGGGCAGGGCTAGATCTCTGGTCTCCCTCCTTTCATAAGGATACCAATCTTATCAGATTAGTGCTCTACCTTTATGACCTCATTTACCTTTAATTAACTCCTTAAGATCCTATACCCATTTGCAGTCTCATTGGAGGTTAGGAATTCAATATATTAATTTCAGGGTTGACGTAATTCAGTCAATAGCAATCAGAAACCATTTATTGAGACGCTACTAAATGCTAAATACTATGCTAGGTACTGACTTCTCCAATATGTAAGGTAAAAATTCAGACAGCAGGCAAACCTAACATGCTGGGCCAGTGTTCAAATATGTTCTACCATTTGATATGACATTTTGTTTATGTTTCCTATGATATTAGTGCTTAATATATTTAACAGAGTTTTGATATTTGACTCAAATCACTTTTCAAAAATCTCAAAGAATGAGTAGGAATAAAAACATGTCTACAGAAAGAATGCCTTGTTTTATATATTGATGTCATTCCATAGTTCTATGATTTTTTGAAACCAATTTAAAAATATATATGTAAATATCCTTGTCATGTGATCTGGATTGAATCACTCTGGAAAACATTTATTTCCACTGTGAGTTACTAATATAGTCAGATGTGAGCATGACAAATGTGAGTGATAGTGATTTTTAAAATTTTACTGCTCCAGTGTTACAAGATCTGATTCTTACTTCTTCTAAAGGAAATCATTGTTTACATATTTAAAAAAGCAAGTGGAAAATTTTTTCTTTCAACACAGTAATAGTTCCCTATTATCAATGAAAGAAATGTCTACTTGCTTACGGTAATTCTTTTATTTAACTTTTTTGTGGAATAAAAAAAAAACACTGATAAATTCCCATTGTTTTAAATGTAGTAATTATGCATTTTACATTTCTGTTACATAGTTGTGTTCATGGAATGATGCAATTGAGGGCATGAGGTACTTATTCTGCTGAGCATATTTCTAACTCATTATGGCAGGTTTAGTAGAACTATGGAAGAAATTAGAAAACAAGAGCATTATCAGTAGTATTAAGAAGTTGTGACAGAACAAGGCATAGGATGTAGCTAAAATTCCGGTATTGGAAGATTTGTGTGTGCATTGAGAGGCAAGGTATGTCTATATTGCAGCATCAGCATTCAAAGCCATACCTTTTATCATAAATTCTTGTAATGCTCCAGAAAATTGAAGAATGTGTAGAATTAACAAACCTGATTCATATGTAGGAAGAATAAATGGGCTCTGAATACATATATATTATATATATGTTATATATGTAATATATAGATATATAGATATATATATCTAGATGTATAGCTATATATCTATATAATATCTATATAGCTATCTATGTATATAATATATATCTATATATAGACATATATAGATATAGATAGATAGATAGATCTAGATATATATACAGATACATATATAGATATAGATATATAGATATATGTCTATATATATTCAATTATATCTATATAGATAGATATAACTATTGAATATATATATCTATATAGATATATATCTATATATATCTATATATTCAATTTTCTGGAGCATTATATATATATAATATATATAATATATCTATATATAGATCTATATAATATATCTATATATAGATCTATATAATATATCTATATTATATCCATAATATATTATATCTATAATATAGCTATATATCTATATATATCAATATATTATATAGATCTATGTATCTATATTATATAGATCTATATATAGATATATTATATAGATCTATATATAGATATATAGATCTATATAATATCTATCTATCTATATCTGTCTATCTATCTATATATAATAGATATATATCTATATATATCTTGACATTTATATTACACAAACAAAGCCATGTAAAAGATCCTTGTATGAAATACAGGTAACCTGAAACTGCCTTCCTTAAATAACATGGAGTAGAGACCATAAAAATAATATTTGTATTTCCTATCTTATTACTCTCATAAACATAGTTTAATCAAACTTGCCAATAAAGCACAGTTTAAAAGAAGATGTTTATAGGTTTTTGGGAAAGCTGTCATAGTACGGACAGGCATCCTTCCAGGTGGTCGAGATGTACAGCACAATTTGTAAGGGCTAGTCAAAGAGATAAAACACTAACTTTCTTTTCCATTTGCAGATTGATAAGAAATATGTCCCTTTTTCTGGCAATTTTCAGACAAAACTAAGATTTTTTATGTATCTGGAGCAATTCTAAGTGAAGAAAGCATGTAACATTCCAGAGAATTTGAAAGTTATATCACACCGGTAACCATTACGGTCTGTCTTATAAAATCAGCAGAACAAAGAAACCTGTGGAAAACTCCCAAGTTAGTTGATTTGTCCTGCCTTTATCTTAACTGTTCTTCCTCCTTCTTCTCTTCCCTCATTCTTTCTTCCTTTTTCCTCCCCTCCCTCCCTTTCTTCCTCCTTCCTTTCCTCTTTCCTTCCTTCTCTTCTTCTTCCCTTCTTTCCCAACTAAAAGTAAGTTCTATAAGATGATGTTTTCTCTAAAGAAATGACTTGAAAATGAATTGGAGTTTACTGCCAGAGAAAGAAGAATTGACAGGCAGAAGCAAATAAAAGTGTGGTATAAACCCAGAGGAAAAGAAAATTTTGGCCTTAAGATCAATAGGAAGACATAAGTTTTTTTGGCAAGGGGTGCTACGGTGAGCTTTACCATTTGAAAATGATTTTTCTTTGGCTTTATGTAGAGCACAGATTGGGCGAGTGTGGAGAATGGCTTTCTCTAAAGCCAAAGGAAGCTGTGTCTATAGTAACAGCAAGTTTTCAGAGATTATTTACATTGAGATCATAAGATGGCATCCTCCTAATACATGGCGTATCTCCTGAAACAAGGCACTTGGCTCTTATGGTTCTCCCCACAATGTTCAAATAAGGTATTGAATCAAACATATGAAGGCATATCATTGGGGATAAATAGACTAGAAATTCCAAGTGGCTTTGACATTGGCTTCCTTCCCATTAAATAAATAACTGTTTTACATTGTGATCCAGATTTCCATAAAAGCTTCATAATTCTCAAAACAAGAAGTCTGTTTCCCAAGTAACCTTTGTGTTTCTATGTAGTATACATAAAGAACCGCAGTTGTGAGTTTTAAAAAATATATGTATTATTAATGAATGCTACTTGAGACTGTTCTAGTTGATACAAAACTCTTTTAAGTCAATGATTCTAAAATTAGTCCTAATCTTGAGTAAGTAAACTGACAACCCAATAGACTTACACCCAGATATGATTCCATATCATAAGGGAAGACTGTTGAGGAAATGTTTCAAGTACATACTTCTGTATTTAATATTTCAACATGTACTCCATCACACAAATGGAGTATTTTGCTTGCTTTGGAAACATGCCTACCTTTGTCTGACAGTCTACAGTTAGGAGTTTGTGGATTATAATCCTTTGCTTTGATTTTTCTGGACTTCTTTTCAGTATTTCAAAAAAACCCTGCAATGTCAGTCTCAGTCTGGAAGGGCTTTGAAGCTCTCTGAAAATTATGGTGTCTATATTCACATGATTATTTTAACCTTCCAGCTTACTTTAGATGCTCAGCCCTGGAGAGAGAGTTTAGTCTGTCTGCTTTCTGATTAGAGTCATTCATAAGCATGTTACATGGAATGCTGGAGATTTATGTTCATGAATTTCAGTATTCACAAATGACCACACTGTGACATTATTCTTAATCCTTTTTGACTGTTTGTTTTAAAAATTTGGAATTCGATTGTACTTTTCATATACTCATTATTTTCATACTGCATGGCTGTGCACAGTTTTATGAAAATTTTAATTAGAGATGAAAACTTGTCTGCATAGGCAATAGGTCTTGACAGAGCCTCTAAATTCTAGAGAATTATGGAATATTTCAAAGTTTTAATGAGCTCGAGAATGCAGTTTGAAATCACATAATAGTTTAAACAAATTTCTACATAGTAATAGACACTGAATAAATTATGTATTAGTTAGCCCAAAGTTCTTAAAGAATAAAATGTAACCCACTTGAAGAAACCAGGTCATATTGGGAATATTGCCATTTTAATTTTGCTGTTTAATCATAGTGTGATCTGCTTTAAGATTTATGTTCATCTTATTCATACTTTGTTTTCTTTAGTCTCATGGTATTATTATTGATAGTATATTTCTGATTATCTTAAAAGGTAAAGAGAGTTGTTTATAAGTATTGATGTTCTTTGCCAAGTTTCTTTCCCCCTTTCTGTCTCCTTTCCACTTCTTATGGTTTACTATGGAATCTTATTTTTTTTTATGCTGTACTCCTCAAGTTGAAGGTCAGGGGGACTTTCCTAATGTTCAGTAAAGAAAACATATTTCTGTTAAGAACTGCTTTCATTTGCACCAAGATAATGGGGTCTCTGTCTGTGTTACAAACAAAGAAAATTCCTTGAGATGATTCGAAAGACATATTTATGAACACAGGACACATTGTTGGCTTTAAGTACTGTTTTCACTTGTGAACAGTGAATGCGATAGCCAGAAGATTGCATACCTTTAGCATATTAGTGCTAGGGAGACTCGTATTAAAACGTGGGGGCAGTCAGGGAAGAATGGGTGTCAGAAAGGAAGAATGATAGGACTAAGGCCCCCCTTTGGAACTTGTGGGGGGGTGTTTGGAATGCATCCAACAAGATGGGCATTTCTAACGTGATCAAATCAAGTGATTTCTCCCAGTTAAAGCCTCTTCTGTTGATCTATAAGGTGTCAGTTGTGGTATTTTTCTTGCTACCTTGTAATTGTAGTATTTCATTGATTGGAATGGTGGGTTATGGCCATATATTTTTTAAATCATAGAGATGGAAATTATTTTCAAATTCTTTTCAGTTTCTAGTCATTTTGTTAAATTAGATTGCATAATCATGACCCAATGATTGCTTTTTTTAGTCATAACACTTTTAAGATGAAAACCTATCAAGTCTTATTTTTTAAGGTGATAAAATATAGCTAAAAATCTTACTGTACTATGATTGATTTCAGTGATGTCAGAGGTAATTCAGGTTTTCTTCTTCTTCTGATAAAGTGCCTGTTACCTGTTCTTTCTTTGCTTTGATCCAAAATAATAAACCAGACTATCGAAGTATGTGATCTTTGTTAATAATTTCAACTCTCAAATAAGGGATGGATTGTGGAGCTCACTGATAGGCAAAGGAAGCCAAGATAGTTTCTTTGAAATTTTATTATTGGTATAGGTTCTATGTTGACAACAAATTGTTGTAAATGAATAAGATATTTCTTGCTAACTTAAAAACTAGGTATGTCATATTCTTAATGATTTAAAAGTGATATGGAATACACATCCCTCAATAAGAAGTGGTGTGGTGTGATACATGCATTCATTTTAAACTCCATGGCAAGTTACTTAATCTCCTTAACTCATTGCGTCTTTCAATACAAAATGGGTGTAATTATACTTATCAGATTATTTTTAAGGATGAAAGAAACTATTTTCCTAAAAACCCTTGACAATGGTGACTTGACTTCTCTTCTTGCCTCCTTAAATGTAAGGAAAACTATTCTTATTCTAAAATAGTAGATTTTGTTTGCTCTGGCTGCAAGATGTTATGCTTAGGCTACTGGTAAAATGTTATTTCCATATTTCTGGGATCCTATCCTACCCTTTATGGTAGAGACCTTTTCACTTTTCAACATTTCAATTGGTATTATTTTGCCTGTCCAATACAAGCCACAAGATACTAGACACTTATTACTAATATAAATTTCAAGATTTCGTTTATGATTTGGTTCATTTTTGCTACCAGCTTCTTAGGTTTTCAAGGTCATTTCCATTTTTTGACCTTTTCAAAAATTTAGTTTCATTTTGAATTAAAGCAGTGGGGTGGTTCATATTTTCACCTGCCTCATGTCCCTTTTCTTAATGTGTTATTGCAGGAATATTTTCTTATCCACAAAAGATAGTTTGGAATGCCTGAACATCTCATTGACTGATTTCACAGTTAATATTTATTGCTCTCAAAATACCTGTATTCTGTACTAGAGTGATAGAAAAATGATATTTCATTGAGTCACCATAAAGGGTAAGACATTAGGGCTTACATACTTCAATTGATTTTATGTAAAGCCTTCGTTTGGTCCTAAAAGGAAGTTAGTGACACATTGAAGTTGCTGAATTGGGACACACTGGAGATTTACTAGGCAGAGACTCCGTGTTTTTCTATGCAATCACGAAGACCACCCACATACGGAAATCTACTTAGAGTAAACATCATAGGAGTGACTTTCTATTACAGACATTTTAATATACTGCATATTTGCTTCCTTGCAGTGACTGCACACTGTGGAAAAGAGTGAGGCTTGCCTGAGTCATATTTATTGTCTACAAGACAATTTTTATGTGTAGTCATGACTATGATAGATAGTAAACGAACCCATAAAACTGACCTTCAACAATTTACATGCACCTTTGTGAGTTGTAGGAAAGAAGCTTAGATTTATTGTATATCTCTTTTTATTGCAAAATTATAATTATATTGGTGGAGGAGACATGTCACTGGGTTCGATACACAAAGTTGTTTAGCATCAGCCAGTCAGATCATGGGCTATTTGTAACATTTTATAAATGTTAAATCTCTTAAGTGTACTTGGAAGGAAATTGAGATCTTTGATGTTTCTTGATTATCCAATTATTTATTTTATTATTTATTTATGTTTCCCACTCCTGCCCAAAGAATTTGGATTTTATACAATCTCAAAAATCAGAATAGTCACTTTTTATGATTTTAATATTCTCAGAAATGCTATTCATTAAATCAAGTTTTCCTTTTTTTAAAAAATTTTATTTTGGATTATTGTATCCAGATTATTTGCTGCTCTCTCTTTACCTCATCTTCTCAATCTCTCTTCTTCTCCTCCCTGTCTCTTTTTCACCTTTGAGACTGTCTTTGTTTCCTCTCTCTGTGCTCTCTCTTCTCTTCCTCTCTCTCACCCTCTCCTTCTCTCTAATCCTTGCACTCCCTAATCCTCTCCCTCTCCTGTCTTCATGTTCCCTTACTTTATTTCAAGATGAGAGGGTTTTTTTGCACAGTAGATATTTTTTATTTAAAAATTTAGTAAAAAATATTTTAGACAGAGATTTTGGGCAAGTCCAAAATATATGCAGAGTGATTTCTCTAGAGGATATTTAGCATGTGGCATTCATGTTTATAGGCATCTCAATGAAGGTTCTAGTACTTGAGCAAGCTTTTCTGAACATGGTGGAATGACTTAATCTCCCCAGCTCTCAGCCTTTTTCACTTGCTAAATGGAAATAATCTGCTTCATATGGTTTTTACAACAGTTAAACAAGATAATATGAGAATGAAAATTAACTTAGTAAATGCCTAGATACAGTGTGTTATGGTATGTGATAAAGTCGTAATGATAACATTTGTTTTATATTCAATAAAAACTTTGTTAAAATTACTAGAAGTTAATTAAATAAAACATTCTTTTGATAAATATAAGCTTAAAGGGTTTAATCCTTTTCTTGAAATTTCGTTTAGAAAACCTGCTTTAAAAAGAAACCAGCTTGTTTTATTTAAAGGAAGCTATGCAACATACATTTTATCATTTAAATGTTAAAAGTGGATTTTACATGTCAAGAAATTAATTTTCAGTAGACTGCATTCTTAATTCATTTTTAGATCTCTTATGTAAAACTTCCTAATATCACAAAGTAAGTAATATGAACATGACTGAAAATGATGGGGTCCCAAATTTAGAAAATCATAGCTGGAAGTTCTTTTCCCCTTTGCTTGAATTTTAAGTTATTTAATTTGAAAGATGTTTATTTATGTGGAATCTGTTTTTCACATTATGCATCATTTTCATTTTATTTAAAAAAATTTTTTTAAGATTTATTTATTTATGCATACAAGCTGGGGTGCAGGCCAGAGGCATGGGGCAGCAAGCGGGTTCACTGGAGACAGAGTGGGGAGCAGGACAGGCAGATTGATGGAGACACACTGCTGAGGGGAGCAGCGGTTGAGGTAGGCGAGATCTGCTGTGCCATGTGGGAATCTCCCTGACCGGGGCATCGAACTCCGTCACCTCTGCCAACAGCTCCACAGTGCAGTGCCTAACCGCTGCGCCACCAGGGAGGCCCCCATTTTCATTTTAATACCTTTATATAACTCTGAAAATTTTTCTTTGGCTAACAGTTTTGGTAGTTTTATTATTGTGTACTGACCCCTACGATTAAATTCTCCAGAGAAATGGACTTGTCTCAAAATCAGGCATCTCTTTCTTATTTATAAACCACTGAAAAGGGGTATCTCCTGCATTCTACTTTTAGAACCTATACAAAGTTTTAATATTATTCCTGGTACAATATTCTTTTTTTAGTGCATGCTTTATGTCAGACCTTATCATGCGCACTATACTATTTTTATAAGAACTCCATATGAAAGATGTTATTTCTCTCATTTTTATAAATGAGAATTCTGAGTTTCATTTAACTATTTTATCACACAGTTGTTAAATAGCATAGCTGGAGTTCAAACCCCTGTCCATCAGACTTCAAAACATATTCTCTTTCAATTTCACCATGCTGTGCCTGTACTTTTAAGTGAAATATCATGAATATCCTGGATCAAAGAAGAATCTTTATATTGCAAGAAACACTTGACTTATTGAACAGACTTACAGATGAACATACCCATTTAAATGCATTTACATCTTGCTTAGAGGCAGTACTTTCCAAGGAAACTGAAAATAAGCAATTAGATTTAATTCACTTGTAGGTGTACACCTAAGGCCATACCTACACCAGCCAAATAAATGGAGATTTTAGTATCTTTCACCGGGGAGCAGTAATATCTGTGTTGCCACTTTATGAAATGTATAATCTTACAGTATATTTCCATTTAAAACAGTGTAGAAGATTAAATCCATTTTGGCAATGTATTTCTCATATTTCATGATTTTATTGCAGTATTGTAATGACTTTATCTGCCTGAGTATAGCGTCAGGATCTCACAAAAGGAATAAATGAGAAAATTGACACCAAATGCCTTTTAAATCACTTGCATTTTGAAGAAATTGTGAATATTTTTTAAATGCACAAAATCATCTTTCCAAAAGCAAACTGATATTTGAAGATTAATAGTGAGTATTATTGTTAAGTTTCCCTTTATACTAGGACATTAGTAAGTATTATTTCAAAATTAGCACTTTGAAAAACATTGCCAAAAATTACTTTTTTCACATTCAGTAGGAAAATAAACAGAATCCAAAAAGAGATATTTTGTTATTAATGCAATAACAATTCTTATATGACAAATAATTATTTTAAAATAGCTATTGTAATTTTTTACTGGTAATGAATTACAAATATTATCATAGAATTTCTATAAATAAGCAATAAATATTGAAAAAAGAAATACTAAATTGTTCATCTTCATTTCTTCATTTAATGAGTTGGGTATTTGCACATTCAAGATAATTTCTGTCCTTAAAATTGTATAAAACCTAATGAGATAGATTTTATATTTGCTTCAGTTTGTTAATTATTCCATTTATAGTGGAATGGGCTAAAGCCATTCTGTTAGATTTGGTTTTGATAATTAATAAATAATAGTTTAAAAGCTCTCAAGTCTATATTTTAGTTGAATTGTTAATTGAGATAATTACCAATTCATGTATAGTTGTGAGGAATAATTCAGAAAAGTCCTTTTACACTTTTCCCATTACCTCCAATGATCACTTGATAAATAGCACTTTATGATGTTATTACTATAAGAGCACAGGTATTTTGGCATTGATACAACCTATATTAATTTGATTTCTCCAGTTTTACTTGTACTTGTTTGCCTATGAGTGTGTGTGTGTGTGTGTGTGTGTGTGTGTGTGATCTATAATTTTATTTAGAACTGGAAGTGTTGTCAGGGAATCAGATAGTTCTCAAGGAATCAAGCTGCATCTAATGTCCAAAAAGATATTTATTGGCTAGAGTTCCACTGAAATGAAAGACCTTGGTGATGTTAGTAGACTATATGTTTAGCTTGATTTGCATGTCCATGATTAGAAGTAAGGAACTCCTGGATTAAAAATCTAAAGAAATTACCTCCACTTCCTTTCAAGGGAGGGGAAACACAGTTCCTCAGCTTGCCTTCCCCCTTGGATTAAAAGAGTGCATTGTTACTTTGGGTGGATCATAAATTCAGCAATAAAGTGGGGAGATTTTGTTGTAGAACTCTCCCTGACTCAACTGGATTTTATATACTCATCAATCTCTTTTTTACCTTGTACTTGTTCATATATTTGCAGGAAAGTACACCTATTCACACTTCATAAAAGAAACTTCATTTTCTAAATTTTATGTAATGTATCCTTTTCTTCATTTATTGTTTACATGCTCCTGTTAGCCTGTGACATTGAAGTTTCTCTGTGATTTTGCAGTGTCTTCATGCCCTCACTGCCCTCCTCCCTCCCTCCTTGCTTTTTTTTAATCTTCTGTGTGTTCAAATAATATTTGTGAAATCCTTACTTTATTCTAAGTATAGTAATAGTTCAGGTGAGAAAGTGAATTAGTTGTGATATCTTCTTTCTAGAACCATGTAACTAGGTAATAATTAGCCGGTGGTTGTCATCAATATTCATCGGTCATAAACATGCATACACATACATGTTACAGTAAGATACATATGCTGATAAATGTTGGTAGAGAGAAAAAGGAGAATGTAAACAATTCTAACTGAAAGTGGTCAGTTATTCTAAGGCGTTTTGGAGGACTGCTTCTTCATGTCCACTTTTGATAGTCTACACAGTATTTTTATAATATAAGAGTCACAAAATCAGAAGCTAGTAAACCAAACAGTAAAATTTCAAAATATAATGTTAGGTTCCAAAATAAATTTCTTAGTTCAAGGAGTAGGAAATCCTCAGTTGTTTGAACTGGTGTTGGTCAGTCTTAGCATGGATATTAGAATATTTATATGAAGATCTGTCAGTTTCGTTTCATTCAGTAGAATGTATTTACGACTAACAATATTCTAAGTGAGGTCAAGTGAGGATCGCTGTGATTTGTAATTGGAGTCTTCTTTCACCCTGCCCTAATGATGTTGGCCTCTTCTTTTCTTGTAATTGCATTGTGTATATGCAAATTAATTTCTCTTAAGTGCTTTAGAATTTATTCTATTAAGTAGTCTCATTTCAAAAATTGTTTATATTATTCTCTTGCTTCTAGCCCCTGTTTCATATTCCAGCTTTAGTCCTGCTAGCTTGATTATAATTTCATATAAAGAAAATAGGTTCTACCCTAATTCTGTGTTCTGGTGCAAAGGAGATGTAATAGCTTATATGGCTGCAATTAAATATAAAGGTGAAATGTTTGTTTTATTGTAGACATACATTGCATTTCAAGAATTGATTTAAGAATCTCCTTGAGCAGTTATTTATGGAAAGTGATCTGCAAAATGGGC
Source organism: Scalopus aquaticus (assembly GCA_004024925.1). Classification (NCBI taxonomy): domain Eukaryota; kingdom Metazoa; phylum Chordata; class Mammalia; order Eulipotyphla; family Talpidae; genus Scalopus; species Scalopus aquaticus. The sequence continues at coordinate 50,808 of PVIJ01000936.1, read as the reverse complement.
AGTGATTACAGGATCAGATGCAAAGATGATGCCATGTTTGTTCAATGAGTGGAAAAAAAAAAGAATTGGTTCAAACTTAATGTTATCTCTTACCCATCAGCTTATGTACAGAAACCATAACCTTCCTTCTCTTATGTGGGTTAATAATAACTGATGGTGAATGCAATCATTGTGTAGTAACTTTGACTTGCACTTGCTTTGTTTGCTTTGAAAATTAAACAGGAAAAGAGAGTAATATATTTAAAGATACTGTTTTTTCCTGAATATATTTCATTTAGGTATAGAGGCTCAAATTATTGGTCAAATCACAAAAAAATACTGATGGTAGTAATGAAATAATAATAAAAATGTATTTTCACAGGATTCTGGCTAAGAACCTTTAATGTTGAGAGAGATTTGTAAGTTTGAGGAATTATAGTAATTAATATTTTGAAGAAATATTGGAATTTAGAATACTGCCAATTTGCCCATCAAGAAATAGATTGTTCCTGATTTTATAATTGTATATTATACATTCAATCATTCTTATTCAGTAGAACAGTGTTCATTAGGGACTTCTATTTCCTTTTTTCTGTAGCCTTCTCTCACATAGCAAATGATTATTGCTGTTTTTCTATTTTAATCAACTCTTCTCTCCCACACTGTCACTTATTTAATTGCATGAATTTGAGCAAAGTGTTGAGTTAAGAAGAAACAGAAGGTAATATTGGTGTCTGTGCTAAATAACTTAGAAAACAAAACTAAAATTCTCAAAAAAATAAAGGGAAGTATGCTAACCTTTTGAATTTAGTACAGTAGTTTATACCTCCATCTTCTTCATCTGGAATTAGAATGGTTCTGGCTACTTATGATTATCAAACCAGTCTACGTATTGCAGCCAAGTAGTTTTTATCCATATGCTTCATTTTCCTTCTCAATTATCCTTAATTATAAAATACTAAGATGATATTGATAACATTTATTGAGTGCTAATTATGTGTCAGGATATCTTTTGCCTGTATGGTCTCATGTTTACAACATAGGATGAACAATTAGGAAATTTAATTGATGGCAAGTCAGTGACTACACAAAGAATACAAGCTGGTACTCAAGATGGTCAATAAAGTTTTTCTCATATGATCTGAGTTATTGAATCCCAAGAGTCTATATAATCCTCATTTTTAATGATTTGTGAAATCAATGTAAAGAATTTGTCAAATTTAATTGAAACCTGTCCCATTGATCTTTCCTTGTTATCTGTACATGGAATTATTTCTCATTATGCTCATAAAAGTATCATAGTTTCCTTTTTTTAGGTAAGGTTTATCATATCAGAGAATACAAAATTGTAGGAAATTCATGCATTTGGTAGAGGAGAAAATATTATAGATTATTATTATAAATTGCAGGTAAAATGCTCAAGTCTTCCTTCTTACTACGGAAAATTATTACTTTGATTTTAGGTAAGACTAGTGCATAAAATTATTTCCATAGTACAATATCTACTATATTTTAATTATTTACCAGGTAACTAATCTTTAGTTACCAGGTAACTAATATTTTTCATAAAATATAAAGAAAAATACAAAAATATAAAGAAACCAGAATCTATTTTCTGAATTCTATTTACTATCTATGTTTTAAATTATATTAATGTATCTAGAGAGAAAATAAATCATTTATTTGATAGTTTAGTATGCGCTATCTTTACATCCATTTTCCTTTAAAAACAGTAAAAAACCTTTTGAAGCCTTATCAATTCACTAATGGATAAGTTTATACATATTTGACAGATATCAGTTATTTCAAACGTACCATCTAGCTTCTAATATTTACTTAACAAAAACTAAGTATTTCTTTAAAAAATCTTTTATTGTTAATTGAAATACCATTATTTTACATCCTTGCTAGTGTTTTGACAGTACAGGATTTCCCCTTTCAGAGGTATTCACTGTAACCCTCCCCGTACCAAAGCACCCATAATCCCCCACCATTGTGCCTTATATTCTCCCCGCAACCTCCACCCCCAGTTTTCACTCTTTTCCTTCTCCCTTCTGGTCCCCCTCCCCATCTGAATGCCTAAGATCAATGGTCAGTTTTCAAGTGTTTTAAAAAATTTCCTTGACCTTTTGTTTGTTTTTTCTATATTCCACATGTGGCAGCATCCAGTATTTATCTTAATCTAGGTATTTGTAAGCAACATCTATTTATTTATATAGTAGAGTTTTACAGTTTCCCTTTAAATTTAAAATTCTTTTGACTATGTGAATATTCTGATGTGTAGTCATTAAATAATAGTCATGATAATAAAAATTTAGGAAATTTTTTAAAAAATCAGTTGACTTGTTACGTCAAATATGTGGTTTTGATAATTGTGTCACTTCTGGGTACCCGATTCTAGTACCAAGATTAAACCATTAGTTCTGAATGTACTCATTTATTGGAGAACAAATTACTTAACCTAGTCTATCATAGAAACAAGCAGTAGAAAGTGTTGCTACTATCTCTTGGCACGCGAAGCCAAGAAAAAGTAGCGGATACATTGATAAATGAGCCCACCTCTCTGATCTTTAGTGCTAGAGGTGATTGCTTCTAGTATCATCACCTCAATTTCAGTAGTTTATGTGAAATTATCAAAACAAGTAAATTTTTCTACTATTAAAATATTTTTCAAATGATGGCAGTTTATGAGATATTTTCCAACAATTTTTAGAAATATCTTTTTGTCTAAAATGAACATATACACAATCTTGAGCAACAGAAACTTTCACCAACAGATACGATTATTATGGCCTTAAAACTGTTCTTTCTCAATAAATTCCAGTCATTTGCTTCTTCTGACTTGACAGTTTTATCTCAATGTGGTACTTTCTAATTCATTGCCTCAAAGAGTTTAACTTGTAACATAACATGTGTTTAAAAATTCATGTTAACCTTGTATTTTGCTCATTTTTGAAAGAGATTTTTTTTCCGATCTATTAAAGGAAATAAATGACTTATACTGTCTTTTGCCAGCTTTCCTCCTCTAATAGGCCTTCCATTATATTTCCGATTAGTTGCCTTAGGGGATTTCTTTTCTTGCTGGTCAAATTTTATCTCCTACCTTCACCAGAAACTTCATAATTTGGGTCATCATTACCTCAGCACCCTTAGAATAAATCACATAAAGAAAGATCCATATTAGATTCATTTTTATATTTCTGCTATCTGCCACAATCCCTAGCATTATGTGCTCAACAGATATCTTTGAATTAGTAGTAAATACTCCCTTAAATAAAATTTATTTATTTATTTATTTATTTTTTAAAGATTTATTTTTTATTTATACATACAAGCTGGGGTACAGGCCAGAGGCATGGGGCAGCGAGAGGGTTCACCAGATCCAGAGCGGGGAGCAGAACAGGCAGATCAGAAATACACTGCTGAGGGGACAAGTGGGTGAGGCAGGAGAGGTCTGCCGCGCCATGTGGGATTCTCCCTGGCCGGGCGTCGAACTCGCGTCACCGCTGCCGACAGCCCCACAGCGCAACGCTTAACCGCTGCGCCACTGGGGAGGCCCCCTTAAATAAAATTTAGTTGAGTGTGAGTTTATGAATAAAGAAGTCCAGAAAATAATCCTGTCTGCAGAAGTTTAAAATTTGGTGAACTACTGTAGTTCTACTGGACCCTGCCCCAAGAGAGCATGTGTGAGACTTCCAACCAGGGGCCTCTGCACAGAGATGCTGTTTTAAGGACAGCTTCTTCTGTGTGAAGGGAAGGACCAGGCAGATCTGAGCAGCAAGCTTTGAATCATGAAAACTACACCCATAAGTAATAATATCTGCCTTCTTACTTTCTTCTTTTACTCCTTTTCCCTCTTCCTCCATACCCCACCTTTTTCCTTCCTTCTTCAAGACCTGACATTTCCAAAACGCATATTCATGTTGGAAAGGGAAAGATCTAAGAAAAGAGAAAAGGCCAGGAACTGAAGAGAAGAATAAAATATATATAATAGGCATTGAACATATACTACTTAACCAGAGTGTGCTAAGTACTATAGACATATTTTAAAATTTGAAGAATGTGAGGATGCCAGATCTTCCAATTTGCAGTCATTATATACAATTTTACATTAGAAAGTTTTCTTCAGAGAAAGTGCTCTCAACACAAATGAGAAGACTGAGAGTTGTTTCAGAGTGTTCAGAACACCTTTTTATACTTCGTATTCTTAGGAAAACAAGCTTACTCTAATAATGACATGCTTTATTTAATCAGACTTTCAATTTTTTTTGTTGTTTTTTCATCAGCACATGGCAAGGTTATTAAGGAAAAGAGAAAAAGGAGAGGGAGATGCCTGCATAGACACAGACAGGCAGTCTTAAAAGACAAGAGTGGCCCAGACTTTGAATTTTTTATTTTAGTTTATTTAATAATGAAATATTTCCTCTGAAGTATGATCATTAGCATGGGGAGAGACACCCCACTGCCTTAAAACCATGCATCTTAAATTTCCTCTCTGTGGAATGTTTGGAACAGAAATGCAAAAGTTTATTGTGAACTCTGATAATCAAACAATAATTTTGCCACTCTTCCCCCTGTAAGGCCTTCCCAGTGTTTTGTTGGGTTAATCTTTCTCACCACCTTGACTCCTTCAGAACTCGCCCTGTGGCCCCATGCTTCAGGCACTGACATTCAGCTTTCCAAATTGAGTGGCAGCTAATCTTATAAATGAATCCGCTCTAATGGCTGCTGATATGATACTGCGGCTTGGGGTCAACCCTTCCACCTAGTTAACTTGTTAACATTTTTTTAAAAGAGGTAGTCCGATAAAGTGAAATGAGCATGAGAGGGTCAGAAAACCCAGGGTGGAGTCCTAAATTCACTACTAATTTTGTAACATCAATCAGTTATTTCAGCTGGGAGCCCCATCATAACCACATTGGTAAAAACTATCTGCTTTGTGTTTACTTCTCAGGGAAGTAACTATTAAAATGTGTCGTCAAGAAGTAAAAAAAAAAAAAAAATACTATGTAAAACATTGATATAAAGATCTTCTAATCACAGTAGTTGGTTCTAAAGCAGTTGAAAAATGCACACATTTGCACACACACGGTTGTGCATGCACACATATACACACACTCTCTCACTTACATTTTCTGCAATTCCACCAGGTAAAAACATTGTAGGATATAGAGAAAGTCCAGGTAGAGAGATAATAAATCCATACAGAGCACACTTATAGGAAGAAAACAATGAAAAATCGTAATTGAAAGTCAAATACAGAAGAAGTTCAAAGAGAGAGATCACTTGTGAACTTCTGGCAAGGAGAGGTTATATGAATCATGGAAGTCTTCATTGTGGGTAACAGACTCCAAAAGATAGTATGGGTTAAACAGAACACAAATGAAGGTTTTGGGTTTTTTTTTTTTTTTTTTTTTGTTGTTGTTGTTGTTTTAGTAATATACCATACACCTAAGGCCTTTATATTATGGAAAGATCAGCCATGTACTGTGCCCCAAAAAAGTATCAAGGAGCCTGCTTTATGCAAAATTGCTCGTCAGTTATGTGTAACTTTAGAATATATACAACTGAGAAGGTACACAACATTACTAAATGACTCCAGAATGATGAATAAATGATTGCAGTTCCCTTGGCCTTAAGGAGTTATATTTTTTGAAGTATTTTCTGAAATGAATGCTATTTTCAGCAATATAGTTCAAACTTTACTAATAAGAAACTGTCAGTATTATAGCCTACATATCAAATCTTCCCAGCAGACAAGTGTATTTCCAAACAAAATGAATATTTACTTACATTATATTTATAGGAGACACCCTACAATGAAAGAATTAAGTGGTGACTAGTTAGTGCCTTTGTGTGTAGGATTGCACAGCCTTTATTCTTCCAAGTTTGGGGACTCACCTGTATTTTTCATAAAATATTCTGGTATTATACATGATATTTCAGGCATGAGCTGAAATATCTAAGCATCTATATTCATTGATGAAATGTTAACATTTTAGTCTCTTTATTCTGTTTTTCACTCTGTTTCTTAAAATCCTTTAAAAAAGTGATACTTGGGGCCTCCCTGGTGGCACAGCGGTTAAGCACTGGACTGTGGAGCTGTCGGCAGCAGCGATGCGAGTTCGACGCCCAGCCGGGGAGAATCCCACATGGTGCGGCAGACCTCTCCTGCCTTGCCCGCTGCTCCCCTCAGCAGTGTATTTCTGATCTGTCTGTTCTGCTCCCCACTCTGTCTCTGGTGAAGCCTCTCACCACTCCACACCTCTGGCCTGTACCCCAGCTGTATGTATAAATAAATAAATCTTTAAAAAAAAAAAAAGACCCTTTAAAAAAAAAAAGTGATACTTGTTCTCTGAGTAAAAAAAATAAACTAATTGAATATCACTCTTACACTCGTCTTGTATACGTTTCCTATTATGGGCTAAAAGTTCTTCCCAGGGCACTCACTTCCTTGGAATAGAGGAAAGGCATTGAAAGTAGTACTGTAGTTTCTCCCATGTTACTTGACATCTGTCAAAGCATTCTCACTTCCTTTGGTTCTCTAATTTTGTAACCCAAAAAGTCCCCTCCCCACTCTTAAAGGGAGCTGCATGTAGCACTTTACTCCCAGGTACAAATCATCCTAATCAACAATTGCTGCCTAAGAATATTTATCTGTCAAAGCTTGTCAGAATATTTCTTTCTTATCTCCATCTATACCATCTCGCAATATAAAAATATGATAATATCTAGGTTTATTATAGGTGTCAAGTTAAAAAATAAAAACAACCTTATTAACCAGGAAACAAGCATACATGGTCTTTAAATGTCAGCAGTGGCTTGTGAAAAGTTTCATTGTGTGCCAACTATGTTCTTCTACATTAATAAATGTGACCTATAAAAACACATGCAGTTTTAACAGACAAAAGTAAATGTTTAAAATTTAGAACCATAAGATATCAATAAGATTCACTGGCGTTCTGTATTAAATGTTATTTAAAAACTAGTCCTTGCTTCTTTTTTTTCATCAAACAGAATCCATGGTTGATTTTTTTACCAGAATTTCTCCTTTAGAATTCGTTTTCCTGGAGAAAACAAATTTTCCCTGACCAGCGCGCTGCAGTCCCTGCCCCTTCCCTGGCCCTCCTGCTGGTGGGCCCCCTTCTGGCTATAGCCCCTCCCTGCTGCTTCCTGTGTCTGCTAGCCCAAGCCTCTCTCCTCCATGGTGCTTCCTCCCTAAACCCTCACCTCCCAAGGCATACCCTCCCTCTATTCCTCAAGATTTGAATCAGGAAGTGGTACTGGGTCAGCCTGTGACAAGAAGTGTTGTCTAGAAGGTCAGGGAAGGTTTCTGGCAGCAGAGCAGCAAACTGTGCCAGGTTTCTTAAGCAAATGAGTGATGACTCTTCCTTTCTCCTTCCAGCAGCTGAAAAGCGTCCAGAAACTGCAGCTCCTCCTCCCAGTGACTTTTCCAAACATTTCTCTTCTTATAAACTGTTGAACCAAGGGTAAAAGGTGGCAGTTTCTTTCTTACCATCTTGAATGTGGTCTCCATGGATAGAACTTATTTTTTATGGGAATATGCAAGGAAAGGTTTTCTGCTTTTTTCAGATAATAATGTTGTTATTAAAAACCGTCTTGAATTTTCTACTTTGTTAAGGATATTAGTACCTAGAACTATATTTCATCTCTTTCTCTATGTTAAAGGTGATAATTTGTAGGTTTCATTGGGCCTTAGGAATACACAGGCATGTGATATTCTTGCAATTAGTCTTTACAGCCAGCCTGAACACTAAAGTGAAAGATTCCTGAATTTGTAATGGAAGCCAATATTTGGTATTATATGCCAAAGTTTTGCTTTTTAAACACATTGATATCCATGGCATTTTAGAAGCTATAGCCAAAGGGTGCGTTTTGTGTTCTTCAGAAATCTGTGCCTTAATGTGCCATCGGTTTTAAGACAATTCCAGTGTCTTGTAGAGTTTTTAGATACTGAATGCATTGTGTGAAAAGGGAATGTTTCTATTTTGCCACCACCATTATGTTATCTTTCCCAGTGCAATTACAAGCTAATTCAGGGCTCTTTGTGTTAGACTAATAGCTTCTGATTCACTGCTCTCGCCCAGTACCTCTTCATGCACTTTTAATACCATCTGCAGTGCCCCCAGCACTTACCTAGGGTGAGCATTTTTCTCTAAGTAGACTCATCTTTGGCAAATCATTAATGGAACATCAAAAAGATCCCATCTGTTAGAGTTACATATGGCTAAGATCAGAATTATCAAATATCTCATTTTTTTCTTTATTCTTTTTTTTCCTTCTTTTCCTTTCTTATCCACACAATAAATGTAGTTGTCAGCAGGATAAGTTCATGCGCCGGATAAGGTCACAATTTCATTTAGTGACAACTTCCAACAGTATAAACTTACAAGGTTCGATTTATTAAAGAGTCAGAAGGGATAAGATCACTGCATGGCCAGCCTGATTTATCAGGGTTTGACTGGAGTACTTGAATAGGGAACGTCGTATTTCAAGTTTATGGTCAAAACTGTAGTTTAGTGTGTGTTATGACTGTATGACTCAAAAATTGAGAAGGAAAATTAGAAAAGGTATCCCTATAAGGCGATTTGTAGCCACGAACCAAGCCCTGTGATTGTCTGTGCCAAACCACACTTTGAGAGGGCTCAACATAGCACAATATAAATGGCACTCTTTGTTTTAAAATGCAGATGAAACATTCTGTTATGAATGCCCAAGAAAGCATACGTAGTGGCAAGACTGCAGTTTGGCTGTAAAGACCCTAAGCAGGAAAATGATCTAACCCTCTTGTGGGTCTGGAAGGCAGCCATCAAGTGGTTAAACCATAAAAAAAAGCCAGAGCTGTGTCATCCTTCAGCCACCTTGGCTGACTTTGAAAATGTTTTTAGATTTTTTAGAATCTTGGAGCGCTTTTTGAACTCAGCATGACTTCAGGGCTGTCCATGTTTGATACCATAATGTATAATGTTTTCCAACCATGAAGAAAATACAAATATGGCTTCTGACACTGTGTCCTTCTGCTGTAGGAAGGCCTGATAAACATGATGAGCTCATTCATGTGGTTGCCTTTAAAATTTAGTTATATATTAAGACTTAGTTCAAACCAATCCAAAGTTTATTTTCAGCAAATGAATTAGAAGTTTGTCATCTCATTTACTTGTAACCATGTATTTCTATGAAGCCTATGCCTGGAGTTAAGGGATGTCTTCTAAATTCCATATTCTATATTTATGTCATCAACTTAATGCTGAATTCAACTCAAGCATGATTGTCAATAACTGAGCTAAAAGACCCATATCTTGTCTGTTCCCCTTCAGTGCGCTATACTTTTCATAAACTTTGCTTTCTAAAGAGGCATCAAAGGACCTTATTAAAAAAGAAACAAAACAATGACTTGATAGCACCTTCAGTGAAAAATGATTTGAGGGTATCTCTTGGGATATTAAGTATTTCTTTTCAACAGTGAATTTCTTTTTATTTATATAAAAAAAAGTGGGTTGATATCTTAAAAGCTGCTGTATGGTGGTGATTTTTGACTTAGAGCTTTTTTTTAAAGTGAAGTTATCATTAAGTCTTTGAGTAATCACAGACTTTTAAAAGTATACATTATCAAGAAGATAAGAGAAACAGCCCTCAGCACTAACAATATTATCTTTTACCAAAATTGATTAGTCCATCTATGTGTCTCAAATATTTTGTGTGAACTTACCCAGCATGTTAAAAATAAGTCTTCTTTTTGAAGAATAGCTGAAAAAATATGAACAGGGCAGAGGAGAAAAGAAATCTTTATTTTTCATCCTGCTTCATATTTCACAGATGAGGTAATGTATGTGAATGTAGTAAAATGTCGAAGAAATGTAATGTATGATGGTAATGCAAATAGAAGAGACATATTTAAGACAACTCTTTTGTCTTCAAAATCAACTTCAATGGTACTAAAATTAGGTCTGTGAACTTAAGAAAAATTTTCATCCAATCAACTACATTCAATCTGTATTGCAATTAACACATTATAAACTATATTAATTACCAGAGGATAAAAAGAAATTAAAAAATTACCTGTAGTTCAAAATGCTTATATTATTGTTCAGGTGAAAGAAGTTATCAAGGGGAAGACACTGGGGAACAATTAAATGCAAACTGTGTGGGTACTGGGGAAGGAGAAGGAAGGTTTTTGTGAAGGTCAGAAACATTTTATGGAAGAAAATAGCTTTGGGTTGATCTTGCAACCTGAGTAGAGTTCATTAAAGCAGGGTGAGGATGGTGTGCCTGCCAGATTGCTGGAACAATTCTCAGAAAACTGTGGGAGTTAAACTGGAGATGACGAGAAAGGTATGGTGAGGAAGACATTCCTGACTAGAAGGGAGATGAGCGTATTCTGCAGAGCAGAACATAAAAGTCATCCAAACACTGAGGTGCGACATGGTGGTATAATGATTCAGAGGTAGAGGCTCTGGGGACGTCAAAAGAAAACTAGTGAAGGAGCTTGCACAAATGAGTAACATGGCAGAAGTAGTTTTAGAACATTCATCCAGGCAGGGATTTGGGTCTGGCTTGGAGTAATAGAGTGAATCGAGGCTGGTTGGTCATCTACCTCTGAGTTGATAATGACTTGGGAAATACTGATAAAAAGATGAGTCCAGGAGATAGTTGAGAGGAAGGTAAGTCAAGGTCTAGAGTATAATTTGGATAGAGGTGATAAAGAGGGTCTGTGACAACAAACAGGTGATGGCTAGAGTGATGGTTGGAGTGTGTGGACATGCTCTCAGAACGCTTTGATTTGTTGGATAAAGTGGTCAATGGTTATTAGGGACTTTCCATCTGTTTTCTTAACTAATCCTCACAGCACCCTCATAAGATCTTGCAATTCCTGTTTTTGCAGAAAGTGAAGTTCAAAGGCTTAAGGAACTTGCCCAGGAGCCTATGGCTGAGGATTCCCTTTACTCTTTTTCAATTCAGTCTTTAACCCATTCTGATCTGTGTTCTGACTTCCAATTCTGCAAAACTTCTTTCACTCCAAATATCCATGATCTCCATCTCATCAGAAGGAGTCTCCAGCTCTTTTCTTCCTCTCAAAAATTTTCAGATTACTTCGTTGATTCCTCCTCCTTTAAATTCTCAGTCCATTGGCTGCTAGGGCACCACATTCAGTTTCTTTTTTTTTTTTTTTTCCTACTTCTAAATGTTCTGTGTCTGCTACTCCATGATGCTGACCTTTGAAGATTCTTGGAACTCTGTTCTAGGTCTTATTTTATCATGCTATAACATAGGATCCACCATCCTATGACTTTTATTACTATTAAAAGCTGGTTTTAGTTGTTAAATAAATGTCAAAATTTATCATTCTAATGAAGACTTTGCTTTGAACCCCAGGCTTACACCTGCCCACTGCATTTCACTGCTTGCCTTATTTTACAGCCACTTTCACCTCAATATTTCCAAATTATAGCTACTTAAATTACACTTAAATCTTATTTTTCCTCTATTTCCCCTATCTTAGTAGGTACATAATCATTGACCCACTTGCCAAGGTCAGAAACCTGAACATCATTCCTGGATTTTTCCTATCCATAACTCCTAAAATCTAAATAGTCACTGTGCTTTATGCTTTCTACTTCCTGATGCTAATGGATTACATTTCCTGAAATTTTCAGGGTTCAAACTTGTTTTGTTGCTTTATGCCATTGCTAGTATCTAGTAAGTACCCAATAAATAGCTCTGTATTTAATGAATGAATAAACAAGAAATAGAGGCAAAAAGGAATGAAAGAATTGAATAAGAACTGGAAAATTGCTCTCTGATTTTGAAATGCCTCATCTTTTCAAGTCAAATAATCATTTTATTCTAATGTCATTGGAGAACCCTGGATATTTGACCCACCAGACCAGTTGTCCTTTCTATCCTCCTACCAATTTAGATCTTGGCAAAGAAACTTAGGGTTTCATCTGTCTTACCCAATAGCAAGTGAGTGCAAACTGTTATTTAATAATAATGAACCAAAGATTCAGAAATATAACTTCTTCAAGATCATTTAGCTGATTATTGAATAGAGTTGAGACTAAAAATCTTCTTATTTTAGTACCACATTGTTTCTTCCCTTCCATCACATTTGGTAATCTTTGAAAAATTAAAAAATAACACTCTTAAGCAACATATAACTTAAAGTAAATATAACTTCCTCTTATACAATGTTTTATCTTGCTATCATTAACCTATGTAGCCTTGGTAGTGTATAAATACTAGTTATTTCCTTATTTTTTATGAGGATGTTGTGAGTAAATGGATATTTATGTAAATGTAAATGGATATTTTTGCTTAATGACTTTAACAACAGAATGGATTTCCGCAAACCTCAAAATAACTTTTTAAGTCAAAAAGGAGACTGAGACTCGCCTGCTTCTTAAATAAAGTTGAAATCACTGACTCGGAGGTTAATAGTCTTTCTGTATGGCTATCTTTGAGAACTCAAAAATCTACTTTTGGTCTGCTTAAAATTGTAGTGCATAGTGAAAGACACCTCAAAAACTTTGGAGATATTTGGGTATCACTTTATGATCTGCCCTAAGTTTGTAGTTCTTAATCCATTAGAAGACAGACCTGCTTGTAAATCCACAGGTATAGATAAGAAGTCACTGTTTGACTGAGTCTGAACCCTTTTCAAATGAAAAATGTCAGTGGCAGAAAGAGAGGATGAATTACTTTTTTAAAGGGTTTTCAAAGATCCTCATGATTCCTCTGGTATCGCTTCAGTGTGACATGACTGCTTTTTTAATGTGTAAAAACAAGCAAATTACTTGGACATCATCGTTACATAGAAAAGAACATTCTAACTATTGTTTAACTGAGGGATTGATGTCTATTTTATCTTTCAATGGTAAATTGTAAAAAAAAAAGTTTAAAAAGCTAGTATGGTTGAAACTGGTGAGAACTATAAGATAGAAATTAAACAATTTATTTTCAAACAGAAAAATTATGTTAGAGATTTAAATAAGTGTATTATCACATATGAATATGAAATCTTTGACGGACATTTCCCACTGATTTATTTTTGATGTCTATATTTTCAATGCAAAGGCTCTGTATATTTTCTATACAAAGTCTCTGATTCCATGCATTAATCAAAAAGACTGTATAAGAATGGAAACATTTTCAGGGGGGGAAATCTCAGAAAAAAAAATTTTTTTTATTCCAACTACGGAAACATATTGTTCATTAGTTCCTGCATCTGAATAAATTTCAGCCCTTCATATGTAACATTAACAGGTTATTTAATATAAATGCATTTACAAAAATACACTTTAGAAACTGAGACCTGTTGAATATTTCTGGGTCCACGTTCCTCATTGCTGATATTTCTTTAGTTAGAGATACATAAGATTGAAAACAAATATGAGATGTATTTGTCTTAATTTAATGAGTTTAATAAATTCTGCCATTTTTAATGTACTTGACAAATATGAAAGGAAGGTAGTATAAGAAGAATGGAAAACGGAGATATAGTCCTTGAATTTCAATTTCGTACTGTGAATATGGAATTTCCTTTGCTTCTTCATTGTTCAGGTGTCAATAAATTTATGTTGTATAAGGTAACCAGGACACACTGTTTTAGTTGGCTGTGGTTTATATACTTTTGACTTTTGGGCTAAGCAAATATAAAAGCACAAAAGCTAATATTCAGTATTCTAACTATTAAAAGGGGGTGACAAATGTAAGCTATCAAGAAAAGATATAATTGAACTCAGGTTGATGGTGACGTTTATCAAAACTTGGCGTGGTGACATGCATCTGAGCAGGTGTGAACCTATATCTCTGATACATACTCAGTGTTGTAAACCAGTATTACCCCAACTGTACATATATATCTATAGCTATCTATGTGTAATGCAATATATCCCAAGGTTAAATATGCATATTTAAGGATATTTATTGAGTTGAAATGAAACTAAGACCAATAGGCAAAATGTTCACAAAATATTTATTACCATTTTAAGTATCAGTTAGAAAATGTAGTCACTGAGTAGATTCTATTCTACTTATGATTTTCTTCAGCATGCTATTCTATGTGGATATCCACTTATATTCCTCACTCCATTCCTTCCCATATTCGTGTCTTCTGTTGAGTTGATGGAAAAAAATGCCATTATTGTTGTATTAAATTATATTATTGAGATTAAAATTTTAAAACAGAAAAATTTGATATGGCATGTTAATACTATCACAGATTTATTTAAAGTGGTAGCTACTATTCTGGATTGAGATTTTTATTCTTTTAATCCCAAACAGTTTTTAGACTGACAATCATTTATTGAAGTTTTGAAGTCCTGATTTACTTTTTATTAATCAATAGATTTAATTTTTAGGCAGGTATTTTATGAATTCCCATTTTATGCCGGTGTGCATACTTCCTGTTGCCCTTTAATGAATCCAAAGTATGGGAGGAAATGGCTTGATAGCTGAACAGTCTTTCTGTTATGGCAGTCTTTGTGAGCTCATAAATGTAATTTTGGTCTGCATAGAATAGTAATGCATAGTTGTAGTGGGGCAACCAGGCCCGGAGTGGGGGGACAGGAAGCTGGCAGGCCTCCCAGCCCCCAGCAAATCTTTCCCTCTTTCTCTGGGTTTTCTCTGGCTTCTCTCTCACATGTTGTCCCCGGGTCTCCTGTAGTCACATCGCTCATCCTCCAGGAGCCCGTTCAATCTCTGAGTGCCGCCACCCTTATAGCCATGGCTTTTAGGCTCAGGTGTGCCCATGTACCTGTGCCCTTTGCCCACACCCATGACCCAGGTGTCCACAATCAGGCATGAGTGCCCCAAGTCCATGCTCTCAAGCGTCCTTTGTATTAACATTCTCAAGGCCGCAGGTGATAGCCACAGAGGCTAGTGGCACAAAAAACCTGATTAATCCATTTACCCATAGTCAAAGACACCTCAAAAACTTTGAAGGTATTTGGGTATCACTTTATGATCTGCCCTATGTGTGTAGTTCCTAATCTATTAAAAAACAGACATGCTTGTAAATCTATTTTTACTTCCTATTTTCCTTAATGAACCCAAACTATTAATTGGGAGAAAATGAAAGGAAGATGAACATTCTAAACTGGGTTTCTTAAGTGATTTTGTCCCAAGCCTTTTGGTGACATGGAATCTTACCTAAAGTGCTAAATAGAAACAAGTGAAAATTTTTGTCCAACAGTTTTTATTTGGAAAAAATATGCATCTTTACTGTTTGTACATGTAGATATTTTATCCCTTGAAGCTTGTCGTAATTTCAGGAAATAAAAAACTGCCCTAAACATTCCAGTTATTGTTCACTAGGTCTTGAATAGCTATACTAGTGTTATTGCCTAAATTATGTATCTTTAATTATGATTTTTCAGCTGCATTGGTGCTCAAATATGAGATTTGAACCCTGAGCCATTGCCCTAATGTTCCATGTCTATCCATTTTGGCTTTGAATCTTTGTTTTTTGAGGAAATGTTATCATTTGGGGGTTCTTAAAGACTTAATAAATAAAATTGACTGCAGTAGATGATGTGTGTGAAAAGGTGCAAGAAAGAAATTGAACTGAATATGACTATAATTATAGGAACAAGCTTCATTTTACTCTCAGCATAATAAGATCAGTTGCTTTTCAGACAAGGATAATTAATTCTCTTCCTAGGAATCCTGAGAATATTGTACTTGTAAAGCAAGCCTGCAAAAACAGGTGGCTGTTGTTAAGGCAAAAGCGAAACTCTAAACCCCTCTTGTTTTCCTTGTCTGCAGGAGAGCTGGAAGTGTTTCAGAAAGATGGGGAACGAAAAATTCAGAGTCGGCAGCAGCTTCCAGTGGGGACAACCTGGGGACCATTCTCTGGGAAGATGGACCTGAATAATAATTCACTGGTACGTGGATGTTCTGAGGTGGTTGACTCAATATTTTGTCATAGCGCAGAAATTATGTCTGCTTTCTTCCCAGTGAAATCACTAAAAATAACAATTTGTTTTTTTCTTTTTCATGGGCCACAAAACTTGGATATTTTCCAAGTAGTTTGTCTCTGACAGTAATATACCCAGAATTCAGAAGGAAACAGGTTAATCATACTAAGTGGCTGTTTAGTAAGGTAATTTATAAGGTGGTTTCTTTATCTGCTTCGCCAGACTAATACTGTTCACATTTAATAATATATAGAAATGCTTTTATTTTTCGAATGACACAAATTAATTGTCATACATTATAGGTTTACATGAAGAACAAGAAATAAACAACTTTGTTATTCTTTGGTGATACTATTTATATCTTTAAGAGCAAGTGTGAAAGATTAGCACTGTAATTTCTTCGGTTGACTTTTTTATAAAAGTCCTGAGATCGGAGAGTCTACCTCTAGGTGAAACTATATTAATTAGATGTTTTAGAAACTAATGGAAAGATGGGATGTTTGGTTATATTTAAACTTCACTTCTTAATTGGATATGTTAGATGCGAGAGTGCTGCTGTAGAAAATTATCACAAATGTTGTGGCTTAAAACAACATACGTTTATTATTTTGTTATTGCGGAATTCGAAAATTTGAAGTGAATCTCACTGGGCTAAAATCAAGGGATCCGCAGGGCTGAGTTACTTTCTGAAATCGCTAGGGAAGACTCCCTTTGCTTCATTGGTCTAGCTTCTCGAGGCTTGGCTCTTGGCTTCCGTACGTCTTCAAAGCCAACAGTGACTGAGTTTTTCTCAACTCTACTTCATGACTCCCAACTCCTCCCCCTCTTTCACATTTAAGAACCCCTGTGATTGGGCTCACCTGGCTAATCTAGGCTAATCTGTATTTTTAAACCATCTGATCAGCAACTTTAATTCCATCTGCTTCCTTAATTCCTCTTTGCCAAGTAATGTTAACATTCACAAGCTCCAGGGATGAAGATATTAATACCACTCCTATTTAAGTGATAATATCAGTGATAAAACTAGGGGAAAGTTTTTACATTCCTTAGAAGATCCAAAAATTACGTGTTTAAAACTGAAGTACTTATCTCTCAGTGCCATCTTTATAGGAAGACTCTCATGACTACAAGAAATTTTTTCTTACAGGAAAGAAACTGATACGTGTTAGAGCTCTACTTATTTAATGTCATATGGATGCAAAGAGGTTATTGTGTCATCTAAAAATTATGACTGGAATAAATTAGTAATAATTGTGTTACTAAACTTTTAAATAATATACAAGATTCTAAGGGTATGCTTTTTACTTTCTGATTCCATGTGTTTAGCCATAAAAGGATGAAGCAGGAAATTTCACCTGTAGTTAAGAACCAAACTTGAAGTTGATAGGCCAGTCTGGATATTTAATAATCTGGAGAATTTAACTCTTGATTATCTTCAGAAGAATTTGAAATGTGATCCCACAAACAATGAAGGTTTTGGCTGATTGAGTAGTATTAATAAACTATTCTATTTATTCCTTTTGAGAATGGTGTTAACTATACTGATGTTTCAAGCAATAGCAAAAGGAAGATTGTCTAGCCATCCAATTTTGAATTAAATACTATTCTAAACCAATTTTATCTGGGGTTTCTATTGGTTCTCTAGCAATGTTTAAAAATACTTTTGGAAATAAGATATCTTATTTATCATTATATACCAAACTCCAACATTTAGTACTCTGATAATTCTTCAAAAAATATGCGATCACAAAATGGCACAAACTGTTGATGTAAAAGATGAATAATTTCCCCTTTACTCCAGCAAAATAACATCTCCATGAAAATGTAATTTTTATTAATCTTTACATCATCTATATATACATATTTATATATATTAGCATATGCTAAATTGTGATATGTGGAAAATAAATCTATTAAAGCTTAATTTTTCAGTGAAATAATTTCTTATTTGTAACTTTCAGGCAGTGAAATAATTTTCTTTTTCAGTACTCTTGTGTCATAAAATAGCCTAAACTTACTTTATGCCATATTTAATATTTTTTAAAAAAATTCAACACATAGATGTGAAAATTTCAGAGTTTGTTATACTATTTGATGTATGTGTGCATACTCCTTAGAGTATCAAAAACTGATATTGAGTAATAGTTCGTCATAGAAAACAATCTTAATAGTCATCTTTTTTAATCTTATAATTTCAGTCTAATTCATGTTATTGTCTAAAACTATAGCTTTTTTGGGGTTTATTATTAAAAATTCAGTTGTTTGCTCAAACATACTTTAAAATATTTTTCTTTGGGAATGAAATGTTTTTACAGAATTCTTATTTTCTTTCATAAATACTACTAGTACTACTACTACTAGCAGTAATGTTACTATTGTAGAACAATTGGCTAACAAATATTGCATACTTTTCTAGACACTATTTAGAGAACTGCAAATGAATTAGTTCATTTAGTCCTCAGAATTTATGAATTTGGTTCTATTTTAAATTTTATTTTATAGATAGAAAATAAAGGGTCAGGGCTTTGGATTCCAGAATCTGCATTTTAAAGACCTGCCACACTGCCTACTCATTAGCATCTGCAACATGCTTTAAGCATGATAAAATTATTAGTAATTTCTTTACTTGAATTCTAACTTTATAGAAATATATGGAGGAAATATTTAGTACACGTGATATTTCATATAGTATTTGAATAGTTAGGTGTTAAAGGTTTCTGCCATTCTGTTACTTCATCATAATTTGGACAGCATTTTAATATGTACTTTATATTATGAAGATAAGTTTTGCTTATTTTAAAAAATATAGCCTACCAACCCTTCCTTACCCAACCTTGAATCAAATTGGAATGAGCACCCTCTTTTAAATTGCTTGCTCGCCAACCAATGTAATGTTACTCTGCTCAGACTCACGGTGTTGGCTCAGGAGATTCAGCGTACTAATTAATCCAACACAGTAATTAATTGAGTCACCATGCCAGATGTCAAATCCTTTTTATATCTTTCAAGTTCCCATCTTGAAGTGCATTAGCAATATGCCACCTTCTGCAGGAAGTCTTTACAGACCAGGCATTTGGATGTATATAGAACATTTCAAGAAATATAGGCTATAGAGAAGCACCAAACAAATTGATGTGACAAAAAGATATTCTTAGAATCATATAACACACTAGACATAGAAATACATAAAGTATCTTTTGCCCATAACTCATTATCTTGTTAGATACCTCATGTTGTGATGGTTTAATGATAGCAGCAGCTAGGCTGCATGTAGTTAATACTTTCCTTGCGCTAGATGTGGGTCACAGTGCATTACATGTTTTATATCTCATTTAGTTCTCACACAAGTATCTGAGAAGGTAATATTTATCTCCTTTGTTACAGAGGAGAAAACTGCTACTTTAGGAAGTTGTGAAACTAGCTCAAATTCACTTCAGTCAGACTTGTGAATCCTTGTTACAAATACTGCCTTAGAAATTTTATCTGTAGTATCGGAATAATAAAGTCACCTAGCTTATTGAGATTTTGTGAAGACTAAATGAGGTAGCATATACAAGTTATCAACAAATATTAACAACTATTTGGTAATCTATAGAAATGAAAACATTAAAACCCTATCAAATTTAAATTTGAAAGACACTCCGAAGTAGACAAGTAAAACTGTAAGCCTTTGGTATTTCAGGGACTTTACATATCTAACTTGAGTATTTTCCAAGGATTCTACTAGTTAGTGTTCTCCAGAGAAACAAAACCAATAGGATGTGTGTACACCCCCCTGTCTCTTTCTCTCTTCATCTCTCTCTTTTTCTTATCCATTCTCATTCTCTCTCGCCCTCTCTCTCTCTGCCATCTATCATAAGGAATTGGCTCACATGATTATGGAGGTAAGCCCAAATTCTGCAATGAGTGCTGGCAGGCTCAAGACCCAGAAGAGCCAATCATACAGAAGAAGTATGAAAGCAATCTGTTAGAGAATTCCTTTTTGCTTGGGAATGTTTTGTTCTGTTAAGACCTTCAACTGATTGGATGTGGCCCACCCACATTATGGAGGGCAATCTGCATCACTCAGAGTTCATAAATTTAAATGTTAACCTCATCCCCAAAACCCTCAAACTTAACACTAAATTAACCATCACAGACTTGGAACAGTCTATGATACCTTGTAAGTTTCAGGGTTTTTTCTGTTTTGTATTTTGTACTGTCTAAAGAATTATTAGCCAGTGAGTGATTCTAGCCTTCTTTTCAATATTTCACCTTGGGCCAAGGAATAGCTTACATTAAGTGTTATCATGGTGAGACAAAATTCTTGTTTTTAAAATTCTGTGATTTCATTCACTGAGAACATCAAAGGACTACTGATAACAAAGAAATTCCAAAAATCAGTTTAAATTGTGATTACTATCTTTGTAGGTATTTTCTAATTTATTTTTATGTTGAACATTTGATTTTTCCCTTATTTACCAGAGAACAGAGATCATTTTATTAAATCTCTACTATGGTAGCCCATGGTAAGTGGTTAATAAACATCAAACCAAACAGTGATCATTTGGAAAACTGGGTGTCTGAAACTTAGGTGGCATTTGCCCTCACTTAGTTTTGAATATGTCAGTTGTCAGTCGCTAGTGTGATTCAGTTATCTGCTGGAATCATGCAACTTGCATACCTAATTAAGTGGAACATAAATAAAAAGTATAGTTTACTTAATAAAAAGTATAGTTTACTGAAATACACAACCTGTTAAATTCAACAAATTAAGTTTGATAGGAGATCTTATTTTATTGATTATGTTTAATCAGGATAGAACATGATTTGATTTTCTCATTTGTGATATTGTATTTTCTCATTTGTGACATTGTATTTTACAAGTAAAAATGCTTATTTTATTGTTATTATTTATTTTTTCATAGAAGAACTGGGGTGTAGGCCAGAGATGCTGGGGGGGGTGAGAGGATTTACCAGAGATAGAGTGGGGAGCAAGACAGGCAGATTTACTGAAATACACTGCTGACAGGAGCAGCAGGTGAGGCAGGAGAGGTCTGCTGCACCATATGTGGGTTAGCTCCCTGACCAGGAATCAAACTCAGGACTTTGAGGTGATAGTGCTGAGACTTAACCCCTAGGCCACAAGGGAGGCCCCCAAAATACAATTCTAAAGGGCACTATAGACAGCATTTTATGGACCTAACAGTGAAATAAGGCATAGATGAAATTGTACCTTAAAAGATTTAATTATCCTCAAAGAATTGCAGTTGAAGAAAGAATTGGAGGTTCCTGATACATATCATAAGGAAACATTTGAATTATTAGATCTCTCCTTTTCCATTTCTGCCTTTTCTAGTACCAATATTTGATCCTGTTCATTGCCAGAGTCTTCAAGTTATATGTTGTATACTCCCTGCAGCACATACACACACACACGCACACACACACACACACACACGTGCGATTGTGTGTGTGTGTATATGTATGTAATATTCCACTGTATAGTCAAAAGCTGCTAGGTAGACACATTTGTAACTTTCTACTTGACTTTATCCAGCCTCAGGTGTAAAGTTGCTACAACCCAAGCAAGATGGAAGGACTGAAGAAACTGTTTGAGAAGTAATGTTCAACCAGTGATAGACTGAAGTTGGTGAATAAATCCTCCTGCTCCCTTTCCTCTCCTGCAGATAGGGAGAACCCTTCTACCCTATGTACTAGAGTTTACCCAGGAAATTGAGCTCCAGTTGGCTTTATAGTACAGTCTTCATGGGTTTCCTTATCTTAACTGCTTACTCCTCTGTGCCTCTACTGAAATTTTCTGAGATATCCTCCCTAAGTAGTTTTACTTGCACTTGAATCAGTCTCGGAGTAAGCTGCTGGGGAAGCCATATTAAGAGAGCCATTTAAAGACATTTCTATATTTTAAGATATAAAAATGAAGTGAATTAGTAAGCAATATCCAAATTATTGTTGAGCTTTGAGAGGATGTAAATTATTAAACATTTTTGCTTTCCAATTTTGGATTTCTGAATCTGGCACATAATAGACATTCCATAAATGCTCTTTAAAATAAATATCTAATCTCCTTATCGCAAGCATTCTTGCTGACGCCACCCATATCCATCCATCTTCACCACGTCAATGATACAATTTGTAATTTTGCTGAGGCATGACTTTTTATTGGGTCTTATAATTTATTTCATTGATGTTGACATTGTCAATGATGTCCCCCTTCTTAATACTCTTTTTAATCTGGGCTACCATACTACCATACTTTCTACTTATCATATCTTTCTGGGCCTTGGCTCTTTTAAATTTAACTGTGCATGTTTCCCAAAACACTCTGGTCTTTCTTCTCTTTTCCCTCTGCCTCTTTTCCCAGTGCCTCAGGGAGCTTATCCACATGCAAAGCTTCAGCTACTAATTTACAAATGACATTCAAATTAAAAATCTCTAACTTTGGCTTTTTACCCTTTCTCTAATAGCACATTTTAACTGTTTTTGCAAGCCTTTCCCACTGATTTCCTCCAATTAAATAGACAAGGAGATTTTATTACTGATTCTACAGATTGTCTCTATTCTTCTACCT
Source organism: Scalopus aquaticus (assembly GCA_004024925.1). Classification (NCBI taxonomy): domain Eukaryota; kingdom Metazoa; phylum Chordata; class Mammalia; order Eulipotyphla; family Talpidae; genus Scalopus; species Scalopus aquaticus. Next base: position 28,320 of record PVIJ01000936.1, on the reverse strand, counting down.
GACATCCAACTTTTAGTCACCTCTCATCTGAAGTCTCTGCATCTCCTTTTCTTCCTCAGCAAGAATTTCGTTCTATAAGTTACTCTACATCTTTTCTCCATTATTCCCTCCCATCTCAAATCTCAATGTCCATTTCCATCTCCTTTTACACACACACTCAGATACATGCAGGTGTGGGTTCATGCAGATACACATGCCTTTTCTTTTTTGCCTGTAACTACTTTCTTTCCCTTCCACTCACTGTCCATATCTTCCAAGATTCTTGTTTTTTCACTTCCTGAAGCCAAGTACTTTAACCACTTCTTTTTTAATGTCTGTTCTCTTCTTTCTGTTTCTACTACCCTGCTCGTTAAAACGTCCATCATTTCTTCATTGATTTATATAATATTCTCATTATTCTTTCTACCTTCCTTTTTGTCTCCTTTGCTCTTTGACCAAATCACAGTATATTGCAAAAGTAAAACTAGCCACTAGCCACTTAATTCATGTTTAAATCATCCTTTGGGGGTAAGAAAGCCTGAGCCTTGAAGCCTGAAATGACCTTCATGACACTCACCTTACCTCTTTCCCACTCTCTTACCCCTTTTCCACTCTTAGTGTGGACTTCTGTCAACCCCAACCACCTGACTTGCTGCTCGGAGTAAACTTTTCTCACTTCTCTGTGCATCTCACCTTGTTATTTCATCTTCCTGGAAAGCGCTCCCCCTGGCTGCTCTTCATCACACTGACTGCCATTCTGACATAAAGACTCACTGCAAGGTCATTCCAAAGTAGATCTTCTCTGCAGCCTCCAATCTAAAATTTTTATCCAGTCCTCAAATATTTCCACCATGCTCCTAGATTTACTAGGAAAAATAACATTTGTCATATGAGTCTAAGTGTCTGTTTATTGTCTGCTTTCCCTGCATACTGTACACCCCCTTGTCTTTTATCTTTGTCTGCTTCCTACCAGAACAATGTCTGTCTCGTAGCAAGGGCTCAATGAAAAACTTCTAAAAAATGATTATTGAGTAGATCCTACAAGTTCTCATCTCAAGGAAAAAAAAATGTAGCTGAGTGGTGTTGGGGTTAACTAGACTTATTGTAGTATTCATTTTACCACTCATTCAAATATTGAATCATTATATTGTACAGTTGAACCTACCTACTATAATGTTATGTCCTTACGTGTATTATATACATGGCATCTCAATAAGAGTAAATTCAGTCTTTACTTTAACCTTCCTTGTTATTAGTGAATGACATACCTCTCTCTTTTTTCAAGATCCCTGCTTTTACCCGCATCTTCACATCCAATTTCTCCTGATTCTTTTGTGATCTTATTTCCTCTGCCCAATTTAGCAGTTCAGCTCCCACAGTTAACACCATATTGGGCCTGCTTTATTTGTTTAGATATTTATGTTTTTTCTTAATCTCATTTGTTTGTAAGGTTCAGTTGGGCAAGATAACTATGTCTGTTTCTTCAGTTTTTACCTAATAAGGAGATATGTCCATAATGGTTTCTTGATAAATATTGACCAATTTTAGTGTAAGATTTACAACCTTTTGAAGCAGTTAGGGAGGAAGAAGTGTTGAGCCTGTTGAGGCAATTATGATTTGTTTACAACGGAATCAGCTTTCGATCCTTTGCTTTGACATGGGTGAAGGCCAAGAAGGTGTTCTGCTCCACCATGCTTTCTGTGAAGTCTCATCCAGCATCGCACTTTCCAGTGACAAACCATCTGGGAAATTCCATCTGTCTCTGCTTGGAAACTGAGGTGGCAGTCGCCCACTGTGAGCAATTTTCTATTAACTTCTTGGATAAGATCAGTCAGATTTATACTGAATTGATGGGAACCGTAAGAGCAGGGTTGTTCCAAGAGAAGACAAATGTACTGATTCCTCTAATTGGGCTTAAGCCAGTTTCACTCACGGATGCCCTTAGGTTCTAGTAGTGCAAGGACTTATAACCTTTTTAATTGTACCCTGTTCCTCTTGGGAAAGACTAGTGAAATTCGTTATTGATGGAGGTTGAGGATTTGTCCCCTAGGGAGGCCAAGATCCTGGCTTCTCTTATACTCTAACTGCTATGTGGAGAATTAATGAAAATGGAGTGGACAGGGAAACTGCTCAAAGAAGACATGAGGGAAGACATTTACCACAGCATAGCCTTGGAAAGTGACATGTTGGCCTGGTTTCTGGAATTAGAAGAGATTTTTTTTGTGGGTGGAGAGGGGATACAAGGTGAATCAAGAAGTTGGTTTGGAGACCTACATAATAAAGATATCCTGTAGAATATGAGTCAGAAAGGAAGAAACCAAAGGATTATTTCACAATTCAAATATGTAGAAGTTAACCAAGGAGGTCAGTTGCATATGGATCTGAACAGACTAAATGTGTTGCGAAGTAGGCTTAGGTATGAGGTTGGCAGTAGATGGATAACAATATGGGTTTTTCTCTGTTGATAATTAATGCTTGCCTCCGAGATACACCTCTAGTATGCTAACCTCGATGTCCCTTCAGCTAATCTATTCTCCTCATAATGAAGCCTCTCCAGGTTCTTTAACTTTGAACTAGAATTTGAAAAGCAAGACTACAAAGACACAGCGCTTCACCATGTGTACAAAAAAACTTTATAGGCCTACCTGATTGTCCTGTGCCTGAAATTTCAAAACATATTTTACCTTTGGATTTTACTATATGGGTGAACATATTTACCTATACTTAGGCAAAGTTTGAATAAATGATTCTATTTATTTAAGATTATTCATTTTTCCTTTATGTAAAGCACCAATGAAAATATTTATTGAAGGTGATCTTCACCAGGGAGTTGTTAAAATGATTCTGTATTGCAATGTTATCAATTTATTAAAGGAGTAATTATTCATATCATTTCAAAGTGAAGAAAGTTGCTTTACCTAGAATGTGTGTATAAAGCTGAAGAAGCTAGTAAGTAGCACTCCCTTTCCCACAGAATATAGGCACTAATGGAGAAGTCCATTACTGGTCTATAGCTGCAGGTACTCTTTGTGTAGTTGTCCTCATTTGCGGCTCTTTTTTCACAGATCAGGGGATACAGATAATCTGCCTTCTAAACAGAATCTATCAGAGTCTTGGGTAGCGAGCAAGTGTTTTGTAGAGCATAACTCTCTTGTTAACATAACACAAACTATAGGATATCAACTTAAAAGATATTTTTCACTGAGAAGCTGAAAATGAGAAAGCATTGTGAGAAGTAGTTGTTTGAGAAGTGCACTAAAGTTTTCTGCTATTTGCTGATATTTCTTGGCATGGCCTTTAAAGGATCTCCAGTTGACTTTTTGGAAGACTTGCCATTCCATGACACTTTTAAAAATGGTGTGGCATTGTGCACTTACCTGTGATCTGTCTGGTTATAATAAATGTTGTTCTACTGTTATGATGATTTAGCAGTGATCTTGGACAGGCTTGGTAATCAATACGTTCAGTACCTTGGAAATGATAACTGAGAGAGAATAGACATAAGTACTATTTTCTATTCCATCTAGTTGGTTCTAAAAATAAATATTACTTAGGGATAGGTCTTTAAATTTATGGTAAAATATTAGATTTTTTCAAATATTGGGCTCTATTTTTTTAACCAGTGGTTAACAGGAATTCTTAGAACAGCATTAGTCAAGTATCATTTAACAGGTTTAACAGTAGCTCTTAACTGGCATTGACAATCTGTTATCATAAGAGATTTTTCTGGTATAGAGAAGTTTTGAGTATGCAAACCACTCCTGCAAAGCTGTGTTGATGTGTGATAAATTGCATATATTTACAGAAAGAAAAAAATGAAGTAATATTTCTTAAATAATTTTGGAAACTTATGTAACTGTTTCGGAGTCTTTCATAGATTAACATCTCTTTTCCTTATTAATGTAAGTACTGCATTTAAAGTTGTATTTTATTCATTTACACTTACATCACTTTTCTTATAAAAATCCTTTAGCCTTCTTCAACAAAACCATTGTTTCTTGATTCTATTAATTTGTGTGTCTTTTGTGCCATGGAAGTTTTTTCCCTATTTTGAAATAAGAAACCACAGTCAAGCATAGGGTTGTGTGTGTAAGGTTGTGTATGTGCTTATGTTTTTCTTATAATCTTTATTGTCAGTTTTTGTAGGTCAGAAATATGAACACAGCATGTTTAGGTTCTCTGAGGTGCTATCTCTTATCAGGCCACAATCAAGGTGACAGGGTTGTGATGTCACCTGAAGATTCTAATAGTGAAGCATCTGCTACATGTTCATTAGTATGACTTTTGACTTAGTTTCTTGCCTAGCCATAGACAACTCACATGTGACCACTGGTTTCTCCCTGAGCGAGCAAATGGAAGAGCAAAAGAGGGAGCCCGATGTGAAAGTCATAGCCTTTTTGTAACCTAATGTTGGAAGTGGCATCCCTAACTCTTGCTAAATTCCACTCACTGGACTCTAGGTCTAGCCCACACTGAAGAGAAAGGCTTTAAAACAAGGACTTGAAACCAAAAGGCTGAGATCACCACTGAGGCCCTCTCATAGACTGTCTACCACTTAGGGTAATTTGCATAAATCTGCCCTCCAAATAAAAAAGGACTTTCAAATAACAAGAACAATGGGAGAATCACAACAGAAAAATCCAATTAATTTGAATGGAAATCGTGTAATATTTGTTATACAGCATCATGACCAAAATCAAAGATTAACTGGTCAATAAAAGATTAAACTGGTTGCAAAATTTCACTTCTGTGAAAATGAGATATATTTTATTCTTACTTTTGAAGGTGAATATGGTGGTCACATTCAAGGTGATCTAAATAAAGCTTCTTTATTTAGAAAACAGTTGTGAGGATAGAGACAGATGAATCAAGATATCTAAAACATGAGTCATTTAATACTAAATGGAAATTAGGACAGAGCAGGGTGTTTGTTGAGTGTTTTTTCTCCTTCTGTCATTTTGAGAAACATATACTAATACATTGTAAAGATCAGGAATGAGACCCCAAAAAATGGAAAGTGCCCATGATGTAGTCAAAGTAGGCTGATTCTAGTCCTGTTATTACCCAAAGTGGATATGATCTTGAGCAATCACACATGCTCTCAGTTTCCTCATTTATAAAATGGAGGTTATTATACCAGTCCTACATCATAGAGTTGTTGTAAAATTATACAAAATTATATGCGTTTAGTCACTTTGAAAAATATACAGATTGTTATACAAACCTTTTTTATTATGACTATGAATAGAAAGTAGATTACACTTCCTTTAATTCTCTTAGTAGTGCATCTAGCCTTTCCTATGCCCTCTCGGACCATATTTAAAAGTCATTTTTGGTGGTCATCATATATATACATCTTCATACATGTGTGTGCACATATATTTATACACACACAGGCACATAATCTTGCTGATGAGCTTGCGTAAGTTCCCTGAGAATCCCTAGCCAAGTACGTGGTATTTACTTGGAGCATTTATCATCTAAGTAGACAATCACCACACAAGCAGAGAAAAAGCATATATTTTTAAGAAGAGAAAGAAAGGTTAAGTGGTCAAACTGCTTTTTGAATTATCCTAGCGTCTTTGTGTTTTCTTTTTGCAAGGAGTTATTCTTCAGAAAGCATTTCTCAGGTGTGTGATTTGGGGATTTCAGACAATTGGAAAAGTAATTTACCCTTCCTGATTCACTTTTGAGTTAGGTTTATATTTTAAAATGTTAACTCAATTCTTTCATTATTTATGGCATTTTAGAGCTCAATACAGAATGGAGAATAAGGCAGTCATAATGCAGACAGCAAAGGCACTGGGAAATGGGGACAGAGTCCAGATGAGCAAAGGCATTTTACATGCTTCAAGTTTTAGCTTATATTAAGAAGTCAGACAAATACCATTCATTTCTCATATCCCGACCTATAATAATGTGAGCATTATTGGATAGACAGGAGCAGCAAAAATCCCTTGGGTTCTGATAGTAATGTCGAATATGGATGGCCCCCTTGCATCTTAAAGACACGCCTGCACAGGCACACGTAGCCTGTTAGTCCTTATAGGTCCCTGGTGATTGCCCCATATGCATATGAGATCAGCATCTGGTCCCAAGTATGTGTCAAGTGAAATATCTACGGGGGGGGGGGGGGGAAGCATTTGCCTTCGTTAAAGAAGCTCAGAAGTGATGAAAAGAAAGCTTGTTTTTTATTGGAATATTTTCAGCCAAGAACTTAGGCAGTTTTGTACTTGTTGCATTCCTTCAAAACTTTATGAAAACGATAACTCTTCAAAGAGAGCAGATATTTGCAGAAGTGTTCCCCTCTCTGCTGGTACTCCAGGAGAAGGGCGAGGGAAGAAGAGTGCAGGATGAAAATCAAACAGTGGTCGGCTCCATTACTTCATTAATCAGGTGGAGGCATTCTGAAAAATGTTTCTCTTTGGTTGCAGCCATCTATTTTTTGGTGTTAATCTGCGCCCTGTGGCAGGGTTTTGTGAAAGGAAACAATGAACAGTTGTATCACCCCCCTCCCCAATTGTTGCAGCCCCTGTCGGAAGGATCCAAGGATGATGTAGGTCTGTATCAGCCTGATAAGGGAAAGAGGATTCAAAATGGCTTTGGAGAGAATCTGTGGGAGTAGAGTGTGCCGTTTTGGACTAGACGAGCTATGGAATACAGCAGAGGCCCTTAATGGGATCCGAAGGCTTCAGTGCCAAACCTTCTGCTGCTTCTTGAAGATTCTCTAATGAAATATTTCGATGTTGAAATTCTGTAGTCACAGAAGGGCTCAGAAGTCTCAGAAGGGCTGAGGTTCAAGATGCTGTTCTAAGTTATTTGCTCCATAATCAGTGATTAGTCAATCCAGGTCAAAAGGGGTGGGGGGGCAGGCAGGAAATCCCTGAAGAAAACTCCCAGAGTATGTATGGAGGTCACTTTTAATCTGCTGACAATGAATTTCCATGCCATTGTCATCACAAGCTCCGTGTGAGTGGCCAACACATTTTATGTTCTGTAGGTTCTTATTTTATGGCTCCATGAAATATGAAACTATCATTTATAATGCTGATTCCATTTTGGCAGGGCTTTGGGTCCACATATGGTTCAGTTAAGCTGTTTTGGAGCCTAATGTACCTTTGTTATTTATTGGGATTTTCAAAAGGGGATAAATGTGCTGTTTTTGCTCTGGATTTTTTTTTTAAATGCACATTAAATGTTTCCAAAAAACTCGTATAGCTGAAAGAATTCTGCTGAGCTTTAGAAACAGACCTGTTATTCCCCAGGTAAGATTGTATTTAAACTTTTTAAAAAGTAATTTTTATTCATCAAGACAAAATATTAAAAGAGAGCGAAGCTCCAACAAAATAGAACCAGTATTTCATAGTATAGCACAGTCATGAAAACAGAGAGCTGCTAATGAGCGGGGACAGGAAAAGTTGGCACCCTGTAATAGGCTGTTATCATTAGGTATCTTTAAGTTTGTCGATGCTACTGGGACTTACATTCATTCCACTTTTATTCTGACATGTTATAAATAAACATACAGGCATAAAGACTCAAAAACTAGGTTGTTGGCAGAGGAAAGAAAGATAGAGGCAGTGACCTCACATACCAAGATAGTAAAATGCTTGTTTAGGAGGGCTTAGTTGCTTAAAGGTGAAGTATGCCCTTTTGCAAGACCTAGCTGATAGAGGGAAACTCCCTCTTCAACTTTAATCTTCTTGTTTAGTGAGTTTCACTTAGACTCTTAACTTTTGTTTAGAAGAATGTCTGTATGTAAATAGAGGAAAGATAGACTACAAGAAAAGTGACATACTTAGTGTCATTTTGAAGTACAACTTTTTCTTTCCCAAAAGCTCTGGAAGAGTAGATCTGTTTGGATGATCACATAGTGATAGTTTGTGTTTGTGGACAACCTTCAGGTTTTTTTATAAGGTCATTTATTTTTATTTGAAGTTAATCGCTAGAATGGTTACTTAAGGGGCTGAATAAAAAAAGTAGAGATGAACCTATTTTATCTTGCCACCTAATAAGTGGGCCCATACACCAAATTGTTTGCCTTACAAGTGCTGTGTTATTTTTTCTTCTTTACAGTCAAATGAGAGCGTAGTGAAATAATTATTCTTATTATTTCATAACTATTTTAACTATCTTACTATGATGTTATCTACTTAGCAATTGAATGAATACAGTTTGTTTTTACCTTTTAGATATACTGTACTAGGCATCTTGAAGGAAAACTTGACTCAATACTTACTAAGGACATACTAGTCAAGAACTCTGCCAAGCAATGGGGATACAGAGATCTGAATTCCCATCAAAAAGACTTACTTCCTGTATAAGTATTAAAATGTAACTGAATTCTATCTGTATCCTTTACATCTGGCATTAACTAACACACAAAAAGCCACATTTACACACACACAGGCCTGCTGTCTACATGCACACACATTTATAATAGTGGTTGGTTTTTAATCCAACAAACAAAATTGATACTTTGATTTTATTCTGCTTTTACTCTTAACTTTCCTAAAGCGAATGGTCTCCTGAAGTAAAGCACAACTCTGTTGTTGAATGAGTTACACAAATGTATGTAATATTTTCCTTTCAAAGCTTAGACAACATTATAAATATTGATGATTCTAATATTTCTTTTGTATAACTTTATTAATTTCTCTCATGATAAAACACACACTAGCCAAATTAAATAAGGATATTTTAAGCACTCTAGTAGGTAATTTAGAGTAAGTGTAGAGTGTATAGGTATATAAATCTGCAGGATGAAAAAGTGCTTGTAATCTTAGCCACCTACAGCATGACAGGAATACCTACTTTCACTAGTAGCAAATATGATAAGAAAAGAAAAAAGAAAACACACAAAATGAAAAAAAAATGCCAGCAATAAAAGTCAAAATACTCCTTTTGATATTTTGTTTTGTTTCTTCTTATTTTATATTCACCATGAGCTTGAAAATTTATTAAGAACTCTCCATATTGTTCTTTGAGATTGTGTAATAAATATTGATTATATGGGATTTAAACAATTTATTTTAATTAGGTATCCTGAATTTTATCTTTAGTTTTCAGTATTTATCTTTAGACTTAAAAAATAGAGTGATTAGGTAGCAAATCATCCTTATGATTATGAACTACTGCTAATATTTGCTGCAATTACTATATACCAATTGTTTTCTAAGGGACAAAAGGGTACTCAGTCTTTTGATTATTTTTATACCTACTTAGCCACTGAGGATTTGAAAAGAGAAGTAAGTCATCTTCTATCAGATGGTTTAACAGCAGCCAAAGAAACAGACAGCTTACTATTGTAGTTGCATCTTCTCAATAGTTCCTCAGCTATCTTTTGGTGGTGCATATGCCGTTATCTTAAAGTTGAAGAGAAAGGAAATAATTAGAAACAAGAAAAAAAAAACTGTCCATTTTAACTGATTAATGACTACACTCTAACTTTCACTTAGCTTATTTTTTTGTATTATTTTACCCTAGGTCCTCCTGAAATGCATTATAATGAGAGCTGATTTTTTTTTTTCTTACCATCAAACAGCATGGTAGCCATATTGCACATAGCACTCTAAAGTTTCCCAGTAATTTGCTTCTATTTTGTGGACGTGAAAAAAATCTGCATAATTCATCTTGTTCAGTTGTCAAGTAACAGAATTTTTTTTTTTAAATCCTATTTTTAACTAGTAAATCTATCATGGTAAAAAGTATTGGATTCCAATGGCTCTCCACCTGGATATTAATATTAATACTCCATTGATAACAGAGAAGTGGTTGCCACATTGGGGTAAATGGGAATAAAGCAGATCCCACTGTGAAATGACTAAATGCTTACTAGAGTTGTTTAAGTTTGGGGCTTGAATTTCTTTATAATGCTTTAAGAAAAATTCTGTATATTTAATGCTATTGAATACACTTAGAGAACTTACAAAAGAGGTGACTTTATAACTCCATAGGCATTAATTAAATGTTTAATGTTTCAATTGATATTTATAATGTACTTTATACCATTAAAAATGGTGATCCTAAATCAGGATGAAGTTTTCTTTTTTGTTGTTCTGTGGGCTCTTGTTTATGAAATGTTAGGTAAGCCTTCCTTAGAATATTTTCTATTAACTACATATTCTGTGAAATATAATGGCATCTGAAATAGCTAAAGAAAACAAAAGTTTTTTAATGGCAATGTAGTTAAAGGTGCTACAGATTTTTAAACAATGTTTTAAACATCTATTTCTGTCACATTCTTGAAATACACTGCATTGCATTTGTTAAACAGCGATTTTTTCTGGATTAGATTCTATCCACACTTCTATGAAGAGGTAATCTTGGTTTTAAGCATTTAGCATACAGAATGGCTGTTCTTAATGTGTCATTGAGATCAGAGTATGGAAAATTGGGTTAGAAAGTAAAAACTAGCCTTAAGTTTTTAAGAGGAATTTATTTCATTGAGTCAGTCCAGATCTCTAAATTTCTTCCTTTAATTCTTCGCTTCATCATTAGAGATAGTAAATCGCCTGGTGATTTATAAGGATTATTGTCTTGGGTTCCTGTGTCAGGGAGTTGAGAGGTGAGAGCAGTGGGATTGCATTTTCAGCATGCCACATGTGCACTCTTTGATCTGAGGTACAGTGTGCCTCAGGGAATAAGTTCAATCTTGATTTCTTTAGTCAATCATCCACTATCAGGTACCACTGCCCTGATTAGCAGGCTGAAGAAAAAGAGCATATCGTGGGTGTGTGTTACAAAGATGAGAAATAGTGATGAGTCTGTTGGCAACAAGAGCAGCCCCTAGTTTCACTGTGTGGCACTTGCTTTCTCTCTCCATCAATCCCCTAATGCATGAAGAATAAAAATCAGTATTTCCATATATCATTCCACAAACTGATTTATTTCTCAGATAGTAGTTTCTTTTCCTTGTTTAACCTATTATTGCAAAATGGAAATAGAAAGAGAATTATCAGGATGCATCATGGTAGTTGCTAAAAGAGATTCAAATATAGCTACGCCTGCTTAACATTCTTGCCATTCTGTGAACCAAGCCAATATTAACTCTTGTGAAGTGTTCCAAGTCTGGAAAAACAGCACCACACCTGCACTCTGGTTATCTCTTTATCTGGTGTTAAATAGGTGTAACATGATTCTTGGGACCCAGAAGGGCTTGAGTACCCATTCATTTCCCATCAGTGATGTCTCTAGAACAACTAGGATCTTAAGGATTTTCTGAATCACTTCCCCTATGTCCTCTTTTATTATCCATCAAAGTAAAGGAGAACACCTCCAAATATATGAGGGTAAATGCTGATGACAACCACTGTTTTCTGTCTCTTTAGATAAATATTTGGGATTTGTCCCTGTGTGTTGTGTGTTATGGTATTGAGCAGAAATGGAAGCTCTTAAAAGAAGGCAAAGCAGTGAATAGATGTACTTTGTATCTAAATCTTTGCCAAGTCTCAATAAATTTATTTCGTTATTAAACTTATTTATAAAAATACTAATTTTTACTTGAGTATGTTTTATAGAAAAATGCAAGATACAGCTACCGTTGCATCATACCTAGGGTATTCTCATGTCCAAATGAATATATTTACTATTGTTCCTGACCTTGATGATGGGACCAGTTTGAGAAGGTTAAGGTCAATGACTGCATTATTTTTAGACAAGATACAAAGTGTAGAATGTTCTGTTTTGCTTTACCATGTTAACAACTACTAGTGTTTAGAGTCCTCTCTGTACTGTTGATTTCAGCAATGCATTTATCCTCAGTGATTACCCAAAAGATTTCAGAGCCTGTAATTAATCACCCCTTTGAGAAAAAGAAACACAAACTAAGATATAGTTTGACTCCACCACCCCTGAAAACTCTGGATAGATTGTGAATAAGAATAACAGTGCCAGTAATAACCATGACCACGCCTTCAGTATAGATGAACAAATCACTGAAAGAAACATCCTTTTGACCACACCCACTATTTACTCTCCTTAATGTTTGCTTTACTTTAAATATTGTGTCATAGTGGTGAGAAAAGATTGCTAATTTTTTATCTTATAAAGAAGAAAGATGGGGCCTCCCTGTTGGTGCAGCGGTTGAGCACTGCGCTGTGGAGCTGTTGGCAGTTCGCGATGCGATTTCGACGCCCAGCCAGGGAGGATCCCACATGGTGCGGCAGACCTCTCCTGCCTCACCCGCTGCTCCCCTCAGCAGTGTATTTCTGATCTGCCTGTTCTGCTCCCCACTCCGTCTCTGGTGAACCCTCTCGCCGCCCCATGCCTCTGGCCTGTACCCCAGCTTGTATGTATAAATAAATAATTCTTTAAAAAAAAGGAAGAAAGAATAGTGACTTATTCAAACTTAAATAGTAAATTTCTTGCAAAACATTTATGTTCTGTTAATTATTTGGATTAATGAATACTAAAAGTATCTTTTTCATGCAAATGTTATTTAGCTAAATATAAGAAGCAAAAAAAAAAAAAAATCAGTGAACAGCATTGGATTTATATAATAGATCTTCCAGAAGATAAAATCTTCACCAAGATGCCATGATGTCTATAAATTGCCATTCACGACTTTAAAAAGGCATCTTGGATTTTTGTAGGTTACATGTACTTTCTCAGTTTCCTTAAGAAGTAAACAGTGAAGTGATCATTGTGAGCTTTTGTATATGACATAGGCACCAAAAAATAATGAACCGGTGTGGTACAAGAATCTTAAATGCAAAAGTTTAAAAAGCTACTTTTGAACCATTTCTGCATTGGGATGCCTCACATACGTAGTGTAAGAATATACCGAAACTAGGCCAAGGATTTGAGGAATATAGACAAACTTTTCCTGTTTCTTGTGATGGAGATTAACTTATCAGATTGATGTCTGGTAGACGGCAAATAGCAAATGCGTTTAACCTCACTCAGTAGCTGGAACTAACCTCCTTATAAATACTCTAATTAGATAAAAGCATAGAAATAACCAGAAAGTATATAATGGACAAAGAGACAAATGAATGTACCTGTATCAATAATAAAGAGGCTTTTCCCCCCTCCTTCATGTTTATTGTACTGAAATCATTCTACTTTTCCCTGTTCACTTAAAATCTGTTGGTTTAAACTTTGAAAAATGACCTCCAGAATGCCTCGTGCCTTAAACTATGATTCTCAACAACCTTGTTTTATCTCACTCAAATTTGTTTAGACCCTAGTCAGGCCTGCTCTTTCTTGTGCCAGGATCTATTAATGATAATTACTTAGAATACTATCCCCATTCTGTGATAGCATCGCATCATTGAGAGGAAGGTTGTGATCTTATCCCAGACTATTCTGTTTAACTCTGACACTCCTTCTATTATAGTGGGGCCTTGATAAGATCATGCCTGTTAGGATCAGACATTAGTTGGAATCAATATTTGAAAATGTGCCTGTTTTTGCTTAATAGTAAAGTTAGTGTGAGTGTTGAAGTGAGATCATTTGTTGGATGAGATTGTACAACTTCATCTTGTCAAGGATTCTTTCCAGTACTTCATACTACAAAACACAGCGAGAGTTCTTGGGGAAACCACAATTTTACTGACCAGCCCACCTGGAAATACTAGGTTTTAGGGAGGTATTCTACCCTGATGGGAACGTACGATATTTTTTAACTAATTTAGGTCAGAAAATTGAGTTGTAAAGAATGAAAGACTGTCTTCCTAACATTTAATTAATGAAACACAATTCAGTGACACTCGACCAAGCTCCTTTTGATAATGCATGGTGGCATTTGGTTGTTACAAATAGGTGGGAGAAGGAAAGCAGTCTAGTTGGTAGATGCCAAAGCATTTGTTAAATATCCTGTAATGCACCAGCCAACATCCCACACTGAAGAATGCTCTGGCCCACAATGTCAATAGTGACAAGTTTGCAAAACCTTGACATAATGTATCTTGAGATTGTATAAAAAAATGGATTTCCATTTTTAGTGGCAAGGAGAAGCAAATGCTGCAACTGAAGTGTATGTTTCTCCTTTGTGGGGCTAGTAACATCTGATAGATTTGTAATTAAGAAATTCTTGTAAGTCTACACGTCCAGAAATCTGAATGGTTTCCTTAGATATTTTGCTGAATAGAACATCTATCAGAAAAGTTAAAGTGAAAAATCAGTTATATAACCTCTTTGGTCTCAATAAAACCAAAGTTTTTGTATTCCTTATTGAGTAATATAACCCACCTTGGGAACTTATTCATAATTGTATTAAATAATGGAATATGAAATGGAGTATCAGTATGTATCATTCCCCCAAACTTCTCCGACCTAATGAGATTTGCTTTTCATTTCATTATATATATCGTTATACCATTGTTTTGGTTATTTATTGATTATATAATATTTGTTAACATACTCGGATGCAAAAACAACATTGAATATTATACTTTTCATAGCATTTTAGAGTTTGTTGTACAGTGATTTTGTAAAGGGAATTTTTCTTTAATTTTAGCATTTTAATGCTTACAGGAAAGAAATAAGCAACACTTTTGCAGTGTGTTTCTGGAAAACAAATGAGGATGTCATTCTGGTTCATGTATTTTTTTTATTACTGAGGTCTGCAACTGGGTTTTGAGACAGCTCTTTCATCTACTAGGACAGTAAAGAGAATTTTTTCCTTTTTGTGTGGCTGAAAGTCCTAAAAGCTTTTTTCCCTGAATACTCAGATGGGAGCAGCAGAAAGGGAACTAGAGGTGCCAATGGCAGGGAAACTGTGGAAGATTAGCACACTTCTTTTGATGAAAGGTGACTTCCCAAAGGATTGGAGAATAAACATATGGGCGGAAGTGCTGGTCTAAAGAAAAGGCACTGAAGTAAATGAGAGGAGTATTACACTGAAGTGGATTTAAGGGCTCTATACTCTGAACTTGTAGAACCTGTCAATTTATTGCTCATTCTTCATCTGTTTTAGCAAAGACATCATAAATAACTTTGCATTCTATAGTATTCGTAAAACCTCATCAGAAAATGTTATTTTCAATACCTAAACGTGTTTATAAGAAGTTGGCAAATTAAATGAAAAATTTTCTGCTCTATTTCGACAATTTCTAGTGAAGTACTTTTTATATATTTCCCATTTTTTGGTTTTACTTTTTTTGAAAGATCCTGAATTATATTTTAGTCATTTTCAGTAGCTAAAAAAATGATACCCAAGTGAAAAATTATTATATTTAAATATTGAGAAATTCTCAGTACTGTATGTGAGTATATGCTGAACTAAAGTAATAAATACAGATATTACTGTAAATGTTCTTAAGATTAACTTCAGGAATAAATAATTGGATTTCTACTGCAATTTTTCACTTGTGTCAATTTTTAACAGATTTTATATATGTTATATATATTCCAAAAACAACTAGAAAAATATTTTAAAGGAAGTCAGTTACTTCTAATAATTCTGAATCTAAATACTCCTGGAGAAGAGAAATTCACGCAGTAGTGAGCATAGAATTTTTTCCCTTGGTTTTGATAGAGTTAAGTAAACCACAGACAACCCCTATCTCCCAGCACTTCTCAGTCCAACAATCATTTCTTCTTGTAGAATAAGATAAGTTTTCATTTGTTTGTATTTGATGGATTAACAACAGAAAATTAAGGAATTTTACAAAAATTCCAACTTGGCAAATAGTATGAACCCTTATCACACAGAGGCCTGATAAAACCTTCCGATAAAGCACTAAGGAAACTAGTCTGGACAATGTCTTGAAAAATACTAGATATCTGACTGTGGTCTGTATCTCCCCTCTAGAGTTGGGGCTCATCAGTTAAATACAAACACCACAGAAGATAACAGAACTGTTATTCGTAACTCTGCGTTTTCTGTCTTTATAGGTAGGACTATGGTTATGATAAGGGTCTTATGACTAAAAGCTGTGTAATGGGGGCTGTGCTTTTTATCTTTGCCAATTTCAAGTTTAAGCTAATGACCCTTTATGAGAGTGAAAAATATGATGAAAAATATGAAAAATAAATAATACTTGTAACTCAGGACAAGGAAGCATTGGAACCTACTCTGGACAAGGCAATGCATCACATGTGTTCCTCCCAAATTATCAGCTATTTAGTGGTCGTTACCATGCTCATTGCTCTATATACAGAAGTTTTGAAATACCTTAATGTTCCTGGGTGGGGGGGGGCATTTCCATACAAGGCGTATCATGGTAAAAATAAGATGTTGCTCAAAGAGGAAGCACAAATTAGCTTTGGTGAATAATACCACATAGACTCTTGAAATCTGTAGTTTTGGATTTTTTATTTTGTTTCCACTCATCGGTACCCAGTGCTTTCTAGTTTCCTCTCTGAGGGTTTAGGACTCCCCATATCATTTCAAACTTGACTACTTTTTGTCATAAATACAAAACTGTCTATTCTGAGACAAATCATATGTGTGCTCTGAGTTAGAGAGGATACATAGGAAGTAATTGTTTATGTATTCCATTCATTATTAATTTAACAAGCATTATTAGCTAAAGAAGAGGCAGTTGTGGTTGTAGGTACTAGGGATATTTTAGTGTACTTGAAATAGACATTGATCTTGTTGTCAAGACAGTACCCTTGAAGAATAGCTAGCATATATTTGGGATTGACAGAAATGTAAATGATATCTAAGAGGAGACGTGTGGAAAGAATAGGGATAAGTTGGCTTCAGTGTATTTGTGAATTGGGAGGGATTGGTGTGTTTGTGGTGTGTCTGTGTAGTTGTATGTGTACGCCCATGTGTTTGGGATAGCAGAGGATATAGAACATAGTTAATATGGTCTAGAGGCAAAAAAGAATGTGGTAAATTTCTAGAGCAGCTAAAAATAAAAATCACTGAGTTGTCCAACTCAGTGATTGTTTATTGTTTACAGGTATTTGGGTAAGATACAAAAAGATGAGCCTAGTTCACATAAAACAGTATGGAAAATTATTTTCATGTAATTTAAGAATTTTGTTTTTATTAACCAATGGTACTTCTAAATATTGTCAAAAGAGATTGCCACTGGAAATAATCACCCCCTCTTTTTTTCTACTATCTCCCACTTTTTAGTGAAATGAATGCAACTGAGTTTTTGTGCAATATCTCCAGAAGTTGCTAAATCTCTTCATTGTGATTTTTACCAATATCAAAGCATATTTGAAGTGTTTTGACCTTATTATCTAAAGGCTTTGTCTTTTAGGCCACAATTTTTGTTTGTTTGTTTTTAGCAAGCAAAGTATGAGGAAAATATTCCTACCCTCAAGGAATTTACAGTCTAATTAAAGGTTTAACCAAGGCAAATAAAATTATTTTGAGAATTGTATACACAGGCAAAAGCTTTGGATTTAATATTCGTAGAGATGGATGGCACATATATGGAATAAAAGTGAAAATATCTCACAGAACTAAAATAAAGAACTGTTAGATATAAGCAAAAAACTACCTTTAATTTCCAACTTAGAGCTTTGGATGTTTTACTATGTTAAATTCAAAATTAGATTAGTCATGATGTCTTTACATGAGAATGCATGCCAAATACTTTATTCTTGTGATAAAACCAAGGAAAAAATTGACACATAGTGAAAATGCTGACTGTCCATTACTTTGGAAAATACTAACAGGTACAAAATGGTCTGAAAAGAAATTGCTGACATGTCATTTTCCAGGTTTCCGTATAGCACATCACTATAACACACATATAACAAGGGAACTCTTCCACAGCATCATAATTATAAACTAAAAAGTACCAATTAGTAATATGAATGAATTAAAACGTGTTTTTAAACCTTGACTCTGTTGGTATTTTGGATTAGCTATTTGGTCCATTAGCTGTCTTGTGCATTGTACAGTGTTTAACAGCATCCCTGTCCTCTAGTTGCTAGATATTAGTAGCATTCCCCATCATTATGACCATCAAAAATGGCTAGATATTGCCAAATGTTTCCTAGGGAGCAAAATCAACCCCAGTTGAGAACTATTGGAAGGGAGTATTTAGAGATCGGTAGTGTAGGCTATTTAAAAATAAAACCACTGCAGGAAATGTTCGTTACACTTGGTCTTTTTAGCTCTTTGATCTCTGTTTTGTTTTACTGGCAATTAGTCTATAATATTTGGTCATAAATGCATTTGTAGGAAATTGAAGTTTTGGTTTGATTTGAAAAATAGACATTTTGAACCCATATAAGCAAGAGAAGAATTGAATTAAAAATGGATTGGGCAATATTTTGTCTTAAGGATTTAAATGACTACACACATGAATCCTCTTGAGATAGCTAACTATTTTCTGGTGTGTAAAATCCATAATTACCCCCAAAAAACTCTCTTTGTATGGATAGGAAGGTTCCTATGGTAAATGTAGAGTACTGGAAAATTAAAAAGTATTATTTTTCTTTCAGTAATCTTTGCCCCAATATTTTGAAAGCACACTTTATATGAATTATTAACATCAAAATAAAAGTGTTCTGATTTCCATTCTCCCTCCCTCCAGGTTGAAAGTAAGTCATTACACTTGACTCTTCACGTTGACCCTTGGCCTTATGTAGCTTCAGTTTAGGACTGCTAGGGGAGCCCTGGATGTTGGGTCAGACTCCTATCTCAGGGGAAACGATGATGCTGGAATCAAACTTTCAATCTTTTCTAAATTTCTTTTTTATTGGCAGCTTGAATGGCCTACTTTATTCTTTTGCAGTAGAGCCTTCCATTAGGCATTTGTTTTGTTGACATGTGAATGCTCTTTTGTCAAAGATTAACCACACTGCCTCCTCTCAGGCAGGATGCCATTTAAGATAGTCCTTTACTAAATTCTTAGAGTAAGGATGTATGTCAGGCCAGTCAGGGGGCAAGTTTAGGTGACAGCTAATGATGGGTGGGCTTGGGGGCTCCCTCTTCATTGACCTGTTGAGAACATGGTCGCAGACCAAAGTCAGGAGAAATGCCTGATGTAGCGGGCACACAGTTGAATGAGATTTAAGGATCCCTACTCCCATTATGTTTTAAAACCTTTAGTAGCTCAAAACATGTTGCAGAGCAGTTAGAGAGTTGCCTCAAAGGTGATCGCTCAATGAAGGGTGAGAGAGAAACCCTACTAGGTTTTAGAGTCCAAACACAGTGGACCACCTTCTAGTCCTATTATTCCATCCGACTTGACAATTTGCAGTCGATATTTATGTGAAACTTCTTGTGCCATTAAAATTACAGTCGACTTGCAATTGATCACAGTTTGAATGACTGTCAGAAACAGCATATTTAAAATAACAGTCCCAAATTTTGTCATATTACCCAGAGTTTGTCAAATGCCTATCACCATAGTTTCCTTAAATCTCAGCAAATAGACTTCCTTGGCCATACCTAGCAGTCATAGGAAATGTTTTATATATAATCTGGAAAAAATAACTTTCACAAACAATTGCAGCTACTTAACCAACAATGCTCACAAAAGCCAGAAGTTAAGAAAAGATAGGGATTTGTTTAATATAAAAACTGAATTTAGAGTTGACAGAATATTAAAGAGATGTTTGCATAATGTAAACAGTACTTTTGGTTGTCTAAATCAGCTATATTTGACCTTATCATCTTGACTACTAGCTTAGTTTTGTGGCTTCCCCTCACTATCATATTATTTGCTTTGTTTGTTCTTGTCTTACTTTTTCTACTCTGCCATTCAAATTCTTCCCATCCTTGACACTTTTTGGTTTAATTCATCTTCTCATTCATTTCATTTTCACTTATGCTATCTTCCCTTTTGAATTAGCTTCTGAGTAACTTTTAATATTTTGCCTTGGTCTTCTCTAAGCTAACACGAGGCCCAAGCACATCCTTTTGACTCCTAGCAGTATTTCTGAGGAGGTATTTTTGTCTCAAAAGAACCACATTTTAATTCAGCATGAGTGATGTCCTATTGATATGTTGAGTATAAAGTGTCCCCTCCAATATGTTTCAACTGTATAAAGTTATTGCTCTTTTCTGTTGCAAATAAGAAACTTATGTAGGGTAACAGACATAACATTCAAGGCCAAAGTGCATAAGAAGTGTCATCTAGCAGGCCACCCGTGTTCATACTACACTTTTATTACCTATTTTTCAATGCTTTTGTTGTGAGCCACACTTGTACTAAAAATGCTTAGAATGCTTTGTGTATTTTATTCTTAGGCTGCTGTGTCAGATTACTTTAGGTGAGAATTGGTTTGGGGAACCATTGATACAGTTAAAGGTGTTTTTGAGTTAGAGATTTAATTCGAAAGAGTTGTTTTTATCCCAAACTATGAGTCTTCTATAGTAGACAAGAATGGCTGTTACAGTAGGTTGAAACAGTACCCTAAGGAATTTGGTGTAATAATATAAGAAAAAAGTGTGTGTGTACTTATACACACACATGCACATGCACACACAAAGAGTCAGTGCAAGTGAGCTAACTTTTTACCAACACCTACTCAATCACTTTACACAAGACATGTGGTGCACTTTAGGAATAAGCATATCAGACTTGAAAGAGTATAGTTCTGCCATAGTATTAGTAGTTTGGGACCTAGCCAGGAAAATAAAAATAGGAGGGCTTAGAGGGATAATGCAAGGTTATTATAAGTATTTATCAGTTGTTGGTAGATAAGGTAGTGGGGTAACAACCACCCCCATACTCTTAAAATAGCTGCAGTTTTCAGACTTAACTCCCCACTAGAACTTGGAGCCTTAGCTGAATGTTCTCAGATAAAGAAAAAAAGTAAATTCAGGCTATGAATCAGTAGGCTGATTCTGATGGGTTTTTTTTTTTTCTCTGTGGAGGTCACAAACTGGGTTGTAAACAATAAACTTTTATATATTCATGAAATGAATTTTTTGAAACTTCTTAGAACATCATGAAATTGTTGAATTATTTGAAAAACTGCAGTAACAACATAAAGCAAAAGACACATAAATGTTACTAAGTAATTTTGCTTTGTAAGTGAGATTAAAGTAAGCATTTTAATTCGTGGTGGATTTTTTTTTAAGTCACAAAATATATATATTAAACATGTGGTTTAATTATTCCTAGAAAAGTACCCTTCTTCTAACCCTGTGACTGTGGGTCTTGTAAAGATGGTTTGCACGTTCAGCCTTTAATTAGTACAGTGGAAAAATGTTGATGCCTTGTGTCTTTATGTCCCTAATGCAGTTTTAAAATCTGTATGCGAGGGATATTAAAAATCAAGTAAATTCTGAAATATCACATCACAAATATTTTATTTAGTCTTTTGCTTTTCTTTATTTGAAAAACATCAGAAATTTGATCATTTTACCAAATCTGAAGACATGCAGGAAAAATACAGTCATAGTCATATTGCTGAGCAGAAATGCAATTTATAAAACCATACATAAAATACTCAGTAATATTATCGTTTCCTGGGATGCCTGTGTAAAAATCAGTAGTATGTTAAAGTCCTCCAACACCTGTATCAGCGTGTCATCAACACTCGCAATTTACCAAGCTAATAACAAGGGAAAAGTAACGCTGACTGCCCAGAAGTGAAATATAGTATCAACCGTTAAAAAGTGAAAATAAAACAAAAATGACCACCGGATCAAGCAGAGTTATTGTGTTTGTTAACTATGTAAAAGAAAAATGTCAGAAACATTTTCAGTCTTTTCTCAAGACACAAGCAGCTTAGCTTTAGATTTTCACAGTATCACTATTAGGCTTACAAGTCATTACAAAAACCTTCTGAAAAATGGAGTTAAATTCCATTGCCAAGCACTGTAGTGAACACAGGAAACCGGCAACAAACCTTTAGTATCATTTGGATAAGAAAGAAGGGAGACTCAAAGCAAAAATATCAAAAGGTCAAGAGGATTCTTTACTCTCAGTAATTGCCTCCGAGGCTTTTTCTTCTCCTTTTTTCCCCCTTGATACATTGTTTTTAAAGGGTTGTCTGAGATGTGAAAATATAAAAATGCAATCATAATAAGAATTCAAAAATCATCTGGAAAGGTTAAAGTACTTTCCTATTTCTCATCTGGCCACTGAAGTTTGGCCATGTCGACAGGCCATCCTTGAAACCCAGCGTCTTTCACGTTGCTGGTACAATTTCATTTGATTTGAAATATATTTTCCCAGTTTAAAAAATGTTAACTATCTCATAGTGCAATTGAAACTTGCCTTGTGTCCAAAACAGGAAATTCTAAGGAGAAATAGACTGTGGATATATGTCAGATGTTTCTCTTTTTTTTCTCACTTTCTTTTTTCGACACACAAAACCCATATGCACACACATATATTAATATATATAATATATGCAGATATTGATGGAATTCTGTGAGTTGAAAGAGGAGGAAGATGTCTTGAAGGATCCCTATCTCTGCCAGCAGATTTGTGCTATTATCACTGAAATGTGGCCTTCAGTCTTGAAACAGTTAAAAGAGTTCTACGGCCACAAAAGAAGAGATGTCTTCAGAATTATCTCCCGCCTCACATTTGCTCTTAGGCAAGCAGTTTAAAAAAGCCCAGTGATTGAGCCAGTGATCCAATTTGAAATGCAGAAATGATTAGAGCTGCTTGCCTCATTTCATATCGAAATTCTCTGATTTATGACAGGGCTGCAGCCAAGATCTATCTCCAAAGGGAATTAGTGTGCAAGTTTGCATATTTTTGTTATTTAGGTTTCTGATAGCAGCTGCTAGCTAGAAATACTGAACTGGGAGGTGGTGGGGCAAGGATTTTCAGCCACTGGAGCAAAGGAAAGATAAGAGCTTTCTGTTTAGGACATGGAGACCCCTTGACCAGCATATATCTGAGTTGCATATGCTATTTCTGTGTGTGTGTGTGTATTTAAGAACTTGTTAATGGTGTAGATGTGAGTGTGTATGTACACATAAATTATGAGGTTCAGGGAGCCCAGGAATGTATTGGAATAGTTAATTCTAGTAATGCAGAAAAGAATTACCAAAATTCTGTCTCCATGTTTTAACTAGTGGAATTTTAATGAGGCATAATACTTCAATCATGCAACTGACCTGTGGGGCAGAGTATAGAACATATAATGAAACAGAAATAGAATTCTGAAAAAAAAAAATTATTACCTTATCTGGAATTTACATGAAGTGTTAACAGGAAATTATGCAGCAGTTATAAATGAAAAATATGGGATTTAATGTACTTATTAATAAAGATTTGTTACATACATGATACCAGTGTCCCAAATCTGCTATCCGCAGCTGTCCCCAATTTCTAATGTTTCTGTCCTCAGATGCCTCATTTAGAGTCATCTTATTACTATGGAAGCTAATGCCAGTCTCTCTTCAATGAGCATTCCTTTCCAGGAAAAAAGGGGGGATATCTTTGTGCATAAGTCAAGGGGTGCAGACTTTCTATCATTAAACATTAAATATTAAACACACACACACTCTCTCACACACAACTTTCTTAGGCTGGGCCAGTGCTTTCCTTGAATCTGTAGATCTTAATCATTTTTGGCAAAAACTCATGATTCTTCAAGTAAAAAATTCCCTTGAAAGAAAGATGTGTGACTGTCAGTCTACATTAGTACTGCAAGGAGCAAAGAAATCATCGTGGGAAAGTTTATTACCACCCCTGCTTTCGGCTCCATATGGAGTCATTATGGCCCGCAGTCTCAGCTCTGCTCCTCAGCTGACCTTACTATAATGCAGCTGGGCTTCTAGGTATTAAAACCATTCTCATATTTCACTGAGTGTTCTCCAGAGGACCCAGGGTTATTGCAGTAAAAACTTTAAATTTTGATTATCTTGTTCGTTGAAAAAAAATGCAGTTAGATCTTTAAAGACATCTTTAAACTAAAATGCCTGCATTATTACTTGTAAATCAGTCTATCTCTTCTGTCATGGGGCTCTTTGACTTCCACTTACCTTGCCTAATTTCAGGACAATAACCCTTCCTTTAGTTGATGTCACTTGTGTTTAGGAGAAATATTCTGTCAGTATCTCAAAAATTAATTTCTAGAAGATTTCTTCATCCAAGAAGGTTTTGGAAATAATTCTAACCTGATCGTACCTTTTAAAACAAAGAGTGAAGTTGTCTTTATTTAGCATCGTCGTCTTTTTAAACGACTTGTAAAAATTTAAAACTATATTAAGTATTTATTTTCAGTCACTCTGTTCTCAGTTGTTAATGCTCAGAATTCTAACTTGCAGTAAGTCATTTTATTAACAACCTACATATTAAGTTAATATTTCATTGCCAGAGACAGTGCTGATGTGCCATTCTTGAATATTTCCATGACTGAACTGAACTAGTTCTTGCATTTTACACATAAGAAAAGCAAGGGTCAGTCACTCCTCTGACAGCACCCAGGTAATAAGTGTACATCTTATATTTGAGTTCAAGTCTGATTTACTTTTATTATCCTACCTTTAATTTTTATCCTACCTCCCTACAGGTGCATTGTAATAATGGTCCTCTTTAGTACTTACTTTAATTATCATTCATTCATTAAGTCTTCCATTGATTTGGTAATTACTTCTTGAATGCCTACCATGAACCAGGCACTGTGAAAGGAACTGAGAATATCCAAATAAGTGAGATTTAGTTCCTCTCCTCAAGGATCTCAGTCTAATGAGAGAAACAGGTATGGAAGCATGTAACCATAGTGCAGTAGGATGATTTCTGATGAAGGCATACAGAAGAAATAGTTTCTTCTTTAAAAAAAAATATAAGCAATAAGAAATAACTGCTAGCTTACTTAGACAGAAACAGAATTTATGGGGACCATCTGAGGGAGGTCACAAAATTAGTGAGAGGTCAGAGAACCAGGTTTAGAAAAGAACACAGTGAAGGCGGTCTGAGAGTGGGAGGTGTGAAATAGCAACCATCGTGTAGTCTTATCAAAGCACTTGCACAGGCAAGAATGAGCTCCCACAAGTTTTGGTCTTTCTCTTTCTTTGTTCAGGATTTAGGTCCAGGAAGGGACTAGTCTATCAGGTTAGCCTGGGTCACATCTCTGCCACTTGATTAAGGAGGGAATGACCCCAAGATTAATACTCTTGGGGTGGGGTGTCCGACAGAGGAATTACCCCAAAGACAGAGTCTTATAAAGTACTGGGTCAGATGCTAGCCATCCATAAAAGAGTAATTAGCCATCAAAAGAAAGTAGGAAGATAAGACATTTAACTGTTTCAAGTGCCCAAGAAAGGCTCCTAGAGGGTGATTTTTTCAGAGAAGGTTTGGCAGGTGATTTCACTCAGAAAATATATTGGGAATGCAGATTCCAGGGAGAAGTAGAAGTATAGATAAAGGTGTGAAGGCATGAAACGAACAAAGGATTTGGGAGAAACACAAGCAATTTGGATGAGGTATGTCTGACAATGAAGATCTAAAAAAGGATTAGGGTTTAGGTAATGGAGAACTCTCCATGCCAGGCCAAGAAATCTGGATTTTCAATTCACTGGTGATGAACTAGAAATATTAAATACAATGAACTGTTTTGCAAACATATTTTAATCAACTTCATGGCTAAGACTCTTATTAGATTTAGCTACATAACACATTACTTTATATTGTAACTTATAAATATGTGATTAAATTCCAAAAAGAACTATGTAATACTCTTTCATATCTTAATATTGGTTTCCAATATCATACAGAATTCATGTGTATTTTAAATGTAGTAAGAAGGAAGTGAAATTAACTGATATTGTTTGTTTGAAAGTAAAAGCACACAAAAAACCAGTTGTGTGATAAAATTATGCAAAGTCGGTGATACATGATAAATACTTAATTTCCTATCAGAATTTAACTGTTCTCTACTCATACAAAGTTACTCACAGCAGAGGAGAAGGTCTCATTATATATGATCTTCATCTGATGCCTCTGTGTGTTTGTGTGTGTGTGTGATTACCATATTCCCAAGTAGATAAAACAATTGAGGTGAGAGGGCATGAGATTCTATCTCTAAAACCTCAATTAAATGAAGTAGTGCCCATAGTGAATTTTGTCTCCCAGGAAAGGGACAAGCATACTCTTTCCATTGCTTCTAATTTCTCTACTTAAACCGTATAATTAAAACTGTTGTTCTTTAGAAAGTAGAATTCAAATGTACTTTGAAATATTGCTATTTTTTAGACTCATAAAGTTATACTTCAGTTTCCCAAGACTTCTCTTTGTCATAATAGCTGCCTCCTTACTTGTTTGCCAGTCCAGATGCAAACTGTATCCTACTATCTGTGAAAAAGGAACACTTAATAAATGCGGAAGGTTTGGTCTAAGTTGAATATCATGCCTAGGATCTTTTTAAGAACGCTGAAAATCAAGAAAAAAAATCTTTGGCTTGGCAAGAATTGACATGGGAAGTTTTAAAAGGCTATCTTGTTTTCTGTGTATTTGTCTAATTATCTTCAAAATTCATATAACTTGGTAAGAGTAATGTCTACTGGAATAGTTCTGCTTATTTAATACAGGATATGGAGATTATATGTTCCAAATATTTATCTTGCTTAAGCTTGTGTGTGTGTAAATGAGAAAAAGAGCAATCACCTGTATGATTTTCTCATAAACATGTGATATATCCTCATTAACACTAGATGAAAGCACAGTAGCTTATTAAGAACAGTGACAGAAGAGTACAAAGGATTTTTTTTTTCATTTTAAGCCATTTGCAATTTCCTTTTATTTGCAGATAAATATTCACAGGAAAATATCCTAATAATAATGATGGTGATATCACTCCATCTTAATAATAAAAGGCTAGCATAATAACATATTTGAGTTAACTTTATCCTAAGTTAGTAAGAAAATTTCTATATATTACAGCATGTTTTAAATGGTCTCCTATTTAATTTTTCCCATGAATAGTGCCTTTCATTTGGGAATGATAGTGAATCAAATTCCTAATACTACTGCCGCACTATAGCTACATTATATAAGACTATTAATGAGGATAAATATTAAATTTGAATAGATGCTGCAGGTGTGAGACATCAGATGAGAACTCAAAAGAATTGAATTCTACAGAGGATCATTATTTAAGTTCTTTCCAGCTCTGTTGTTCTGCTGCATGAAACTTACTTTAGTACCTCTCAGGACTGGTAGAACATCTGTTGTTCTTGGGGAAAAAAGGTCTTTTTTTGCTTCTTTTTGGTCAAAAATGACTGTGCTATTCTGCAATGTTGGCCCAGCATGCCTTGCAGGGAGTAAGCTGTGCTCTTCTCGTGTTCTGACTAATTAATTCCCTTGAGATCTGCTCTGTCCAACCGGAGTCGTTCTCTCCGGGTCCAGCAGTGGGAGGACTGCCTTTGGGAAGGTCACTGGCGAAAGCTGTACTCATATGCATGATCATCATGTAAATAAAAAAGGAGGCAGATGACAAGAGAGTTGAAGCCCAGAGACGTTTCATAAAAGAGAGAATTGATCTGAATGATAGCTGTTATTTTCCTAAGCACTTTTAGCTGTCATAATGAGCAGATTTTCAAAGTAGAATGCCCACTTGCCAAGTTATAATCGTCATCGCTTAGCTTTGCTTCAAGTCACTTAAATGTGATTAAATTTTACCGACCAGATCGATGGCTTCTAAAATTAACTTTTGGGAAAATGATCAATTCTTTTCTTCATCTTCCTTCAACAATAAAATAATTCAATATATGTTCACAAAAGTATCTTACTTCACCTTACAGCTTCTCATGTAAAATAAACTCTAGTTTTTGTTCCAATATGCTGATTTTCTACATCATCCTCTTTGTCTTTACATCTGCCTTATAAAAGAATTGGTTTTAATTTCCTGGGACTGACCAAGAAAGATAATGAAGTCCTTTCAAAAACTCTTTATGTGTGAAATCCTGGAGGAAAACCCTAGAGCCTTCTTACTTCTAGCAACCAATTACTATATACAAAAAACTTTCCCCAATTATGAAGTCCACTAATGCATCCTGCACAGACTCAGTCTCACAAGCCATGTTGCAGAAGCGCCATTCACATAATTAACAGGAAGACACTGCATGTGGCCAGACCTTCTGCTAATTGATTAAATGAGTCTATTCCTAAATCAGATTCTAATCACACTAGCAGAGTGCTATGAAACATCACATCTCTCACAGAATTTGCCGAAACTCAAAATGTGCAAAACTCCAATCACTCAAAATACTCAATAGAGAGACACTTCAAAATAAAAATAAGAATGAAAAGTAAAAAAAAATCCATCTTGCTCTCTTGAAATGTCACTCTCGCCAGTTGTCTTTCTTTAGGATTCCCACTTCTATTTGATCCGTGTCTTTTGTGATTCATTATTCACACCTAAGTAATACAAAACATGTCATACTTTGGTGCAGCTTCGTGATTATTCTAATTAACGAGTGCTGGATACTTTACCTGCAGTTTCCTAGTAAAACACAAAACCTTCCATCTGCTTGTCAGTTTTTCTCTTTTCTCTCTCTCTCTC